>VMOF01000369.1:3081452-3473952 GCA_011764245.1 Trialeurodes vaporariorum | reverse complement strand
AGCTGAAATCCGAGCGCCCATAAGGAATGGCGTGACTCTGACTGTGATGCAGGTACAATTAAAGACTGCTGTTTGATTGCCTGAATCTGGCAACCCTGGTCGAAGATGAGAACGATAAGATGCTCATTTTTTGCTCCGTTTGTTTGAGTAATTGTGGTGTTTATTCGGTGGAGGTTCGCGTAGCGCGTGACTCCAATAAATCGCGTTTGGCTCAACGACCATCCATCCATCCATGCTCTGATCTCGATGCTCGAGCTCGATGCTTAGTAGGTTGGTGAAATCCATCAATCTTCGCTCAATTACCGGGTTATTGAAACATTTGACTGCGGTTCGATCGATCTATACGCACGTTTCGTCGCATCTATTTTCAGCCCTGTTGTCGAATGTGGGTGTTTTGCAGCACTTTGGCCAGTACCGTAAGATGCTGAGGCAATTACAGGCTCTTAAGTCATTTTGACAGGATCAACAAATCATATAGTGTTGATGTCACAAAAGGAAGGCAGCTCAGTTTTGTTACTCAACAAAAGAATATGGTCACCGAAATTGGCTGAGAGATTGCGAAAATGTTGCTCTATTTTATGTTAAAATATCAAAACATGAAAGTAGCGAAAACGGCTGTATTACAGTTTTGTACAGTAAATTTCATAATGTATTTTACATAATGTTTCTTCTAATGGCAATATTGAATTTTCCATTTTTCAATCTTCGAAAGAATTGTTCAGGTGACAGCCCACAACACGGACATTCGTACGAAAGTCAAAGTTGACGTCGAACTTAGTTCAAAGTTGTCGCGAAAATCCTTGGATAATATACACACTTTATAAGCCACAAATAACCACCCGGTTAAATAAAACTTTAATAGAAAGTGGTTTAAAGTATTAAAAAGATGAGCTAATGTGATTATTTTGCATTTGGCATTGAAGTGACATTTCCGTAAAAAGTTTAACTGGCATAAGGTATCGAAATAATATTAAAACGTGTGTGTGTGCTGTTATCTTGCGCGTCTGCGAAACTTTCGGGAATTGAAATTCAAAACAATTGATCGCATGTCTAAGAAAAATTGCAATAAATTACTATGCTTTTGACGATGTATGAATAATATTGGATAATGCATTCTGAGTGATCTTATTTAGTTTAATTTTCGTCATTCAAAAGAATTGCAATTGGAGAATAGATAACTTTTGACAGACAAACTCTCATTATTATGTAATATCACGATGATATATATTTTTTGAATATTTTTTTGTTGCAGGAGCTGGGAGAAATATCAGGCATTTACCGTGCGTCAGTAGGAGGACAGGAGAAACTGGTCTATGTATGTTCGCGTTCTCTTGCGCGAAAGCAAATGGCACTCATCTAGGCACTTGCATTGATAGGTTTTACTTTGGAAGTTGTTGCAAAATCTTCCCTGGAATCGATGTGGATTTGGCTGAGCCTTTGCAGAATAACCTCTTGAACTACGAAGAGTTCGGAGGAAGTAGTACGACCACACGGAAAACGATAGATCCTAACAATGAAAAACCCGTATTTAGTTTGGCTCCCAGGCCTAACGTATCCACCTCAAGTCCTTACGGATCGTCAACCACTGCACAGTATGCTCCTACGCAACATAGCAGTCACCAATCGATAGCAATCAGTACACCTATGGGCTCGGTATCAACTGGTTACAGTCCAACGCACAAACCACTTTTAAGTTCAACAATTTTCTCTTCATCGACGATACCAGCATCGACTTTTGGTAGTAAAATCGAATCATCAAGTCCCTTAAACAAATTAGGGTCAACACCTTATGAAACAAGTGTGAAACCCGGATCCACACTAACAGGCTCAACCCTAAACCCCCTGACCGTATCAGCATCTCACTATTCAACGAGTAAATTTGCAGACTCTCAACCCACGACCAAACCTTTCTCCCCGTCAACTCAATCCACGCCGTACTCGAAGCCTTCGACACAACAATCGTCGACACACGAGGTATCTAGCTCACATTTCGTTACGTCTCCGTATCCTAGTAGCACTCCTAAACCCATCTCGAAACCAGCGCCCTCAGAGAAGCCCAAACCCAGCTTGACCTCTGGCAAACCTACGAAACCTCCCGGCTTTGGTACGACACCTCAGAAGTTAGGTCCGTCGAACAAGCCAGTGGTCTCATCGAAACCATCTTCAACAAAACCTGGAATTCCACAGAAACCAAGTTTATCACCGACCAAAGCACCTTCAACATCGTCTAAACCTACGAAACCTTATTCCAAACCTAGTTATGCTCCAACTAAGCCAAGCACTCACCAACCTTTACCAGTGATCTCAGAAAGCTCCCACGCTCCTTTTGGTCAAACCTCGAAACCTTTGAGCCAGGTCTCTGAATCTGCGAGTTCTCATGGTCCATCTCCTTTTCCTTCGTCTCACTCTCCTTCATCTCCTTCTTCGTTCCCTTCTCCATTCCCATCTTCTTTCCCGTCTCCTTCCCCGTCTCCGTCCTCAACTCCAAACTATGTAGAGATACCTGTGTCAACTTTAACTCCAGCAACTCACCAGTCACAATCTCCTCTTCTGAGTACTCTCTCTCACTTCCCGTCTCACCCGATATCATCTTCAACCTTGTCTCATAGATTCAACCTTTCGTCGACCACTCCGTCATCCGTGGAGACGTTGGAGGAAGAAACTAACCTCATTTCTGGAGGGGTGTCGACTGTCAAACCTGGGTTAGTGACCTGGACAACGATAGATGAAGTGCCCATGATTCCACCCGACAGAACCAAACCAACAACAATGCGTTTGCCAGGTAATATACTACGAGTATAATAAAGAATTCAAAATAAAATTGTCCGGATAGAAATTTTCTTTATTTCATTCCTCGACCTTCATGAGAAATTTTACGGTTTCAGGTAATTCAGAGTCTCACAGTATTGCCTCTTGTGATACTATGCCTCAAACAATTTGAAACGATTGGAAAATAAAAGAAACATTCTTGAAGAAAAATTTCGATGAGAGGACTTTCTCTTGAAAGTTATAGTACATATGAACAATCATAGGCGGACCGTATCAGGGGCTAGGGGGGGAGGCTACATTCCCCCCACTTTCTTTGCGCGGAGGGGCTAAGCATTGGGGAAAAGTCATCACTTGAGACTTGAGAAGCGATAAAATATGGCCTGAAGCCATGGGCACGGCCTGAGAAAATGGCCTGAGATGCTGAGGTTCCCCTTCAATAAAAACGTATTCAACGAACTAACTTTCTTTCTTTCTTTTTCCTAAAAATAAACGAAACTTACTACTACTTTCTTTCTTTCTTTCTTTCTATGTACAACTCATTATAAGGGTGTAAGTTGCTGAATCACCTCTTTAATAAAAACGAAATTACTTTAACCCTTCACTGCATGAAGTTCCACCGGTGGAACAAATTCTTCAAACGCTCATATAAAATACAGGTTTTGAGATACGCCTTTGGCGCATGGTGGGTCAACGCGGGAGAAGGTATGTTTTGAGCTCACAAAAAAAAAAAAAAAAAAATTGGCTGAAAGAAAACATCATGCAGTGAAGGGTTCGTGATCGAAATCATGTCAGGGGGGAAATTTGCCCCCGTATGAAAACTGACCACATTTTGATTATTTTTATAAAGTTTCCGGCATTGGCTTTTTGAAAAATCCAACTAAAGTAAAAACAAAAAAAAAAAAAATTAAAATTAAAAAAAAAAATGAAAAAAATTCCCGCCATTTTTTATGGCGTTATATCACTTGTAAAAAACGAGTAAAAAATAGAAAAAAGAGAATTTTGACCGAAAAAGCGTCAAATTATTTTTTTCACTATTTTTCCCATGTATTTGACCACCTAATACATTGAAAAGTCCACATTTGCTTGAAAAAAAAAATCATGCAGTGAAGGGTTAACTATTTTCTTTCTTTCTTTCCGTGTAACTAATTTCAGACAAACTTTCCTATTTCTATAATGATCTATTATAACTTTAGTGCTATAGAAATATCTACCATGTATTTACAGGGGAGTGAATGACCTGAGATGCTGAGGCTCCCCTTCAATAAAAATGTATTTAACTAAATAACTTTCTTTCTCTCTCCTAAAAATGAACGAAGTTTACTACTACTACTACTACTTTCTTCCTTTCTTTCTTTTTTTTTCTCTCTAGAAATCCATAACTTTATAGTCTTGGATCTTGCTCCCATCACTATAGTGTCCGTATAGCTCTAAACGTAGAACTACTGTGCGGCCTGTGGCATAATTGAGTGATAGCGTGCCTCACGGCGAGTCGCATCTCTCAGCAGTGAATTTGATCCAGCCACAACGTAGTATCTATATCACTCTCTATTAGTGATGATTGCCTCGATTTTCTCAGAATACTCTTCTATACTCGTACCGCCTTTAGCCAAAGTCTTACCTTCCCTGGATCTTGGGCCCACACCCGTAACTTCAGTACAATTCATCTTCTTTTACGTACTAATCTCTTGTTCCCTTACAGTGACCCACCATGAATCGACCACAACACCAATGCCACCTTCGTCGTCACCCTCCGTCCAGACTTCAAGTCCCGCGTCCACCGAGTCTTGGGTCCAAGTTCAGCTGACCACTCATGGGGCACCGGATACCTCTGGTAAGTTGAAACTACATAGTTAGGATCGATATTTTTGAAGGTAACCTTATGGTAACCTGTGTAGGTACTAAATTTTCATTCCAAATGTGATACCCTAGGGAATTTGTTTTTTTTAATTCTCCTGGAGTCATATCACTTTGAAACTTTTGCTGTTGAAAGATTGGCATATGCCAATAGAAAATTCTGAAAGATTTGATGAGTGGGTTGCATACCTACCCCTGTAAACAGCATTTTAATGAAACGAAACGCTGATCACGAGGGATGAGATTTCTCACGCAGTAATTTTTCAGTAGACTTGTTCTTTTAGGCAGGCAAGATTCTTCTTTGTTTTTATTCGAGGTTTCAGTTTTAATGATATTTACAGCTTAGAATCAATGTAAAAAAAAAAAAAAAAAAAAAAAAAAAAGAAAAAAAAAAACTCCCGATCAGAAAATTAGAAAGATCAATTGTATCGTTGCAGCCAGGATTGTTCTGCATTTTTATTTATATTTACTTTTTTTTATTCCTTTTTTATTTATTATTATTTTCTTTTTTTCATTGATTTATTTCTTATTTTCAATTTTTAAAAACTGAATTCTCTAGCTGTTGTAGTCTCTCTTATTTTAAAGGGGAAAATGGACTTACGAGCAGACCTGTCTTTTTGGTGGGCTTTTAATCGCTGACAAGGCGCAGGGCTCTCAAAACGTCCCCTCTGCTCTTCCGGGGCTCTGCCAATGTTATTTTAAATGGGAAAACAACCTTACGAGCAGACCTGTCTTTTTGGTGGGTTTTCGAACTCTGTCCAGAGGCAGGGCTCTCAAAACGTCCCCTCTGTTCTTTCGGGCCACCGCTAATGTTATGTTAAATGGGAAAACAGCCTTACGAGCAGACCTGTCTTTTTGGTGGGCTTTTAATCGCTGACAAGGCGTAGGGCTCTCAAAACGTCCCCTCTGCTCTTCCGGGGCTCTGCCAATGTTATTTTAAATGGGAAAACAACCTTACGAGCAGACCTGTCTTTTTGGTGGGTTTTCGAACCCTGTCCAGAAGCAGGGCTCTCAAAACGTCCCCTCTGTTCTTTCGGGCCACCGCTAATGTTATGTTAAATGGGAAAACAGCCTTACGAGCAGACCTGTCTTTTTGGTGGGCTTTTAATCGCTGACAAGCCGTAGGGCTCTCAAAACGTCCCCTCTGCTCTTCCGGGGCTCTGCCAATGTTATTTTAAATGGGAAAACAACCTTACGAGCAGACCTGTCTTTTTGGTGGGTTTTCGAACTCTGTCCAGAGGCAGGGCTCTCAAAACGTCCCCTCTGTTCTTTCGGGCCACCGCTAATGTTATGTTAAATGGGAAAACAGCCTTACGAGCAGACCTGTCTTTTTGGTGGGCTTTTAATCGCTGACAAGGCGCAGGGCTCTCAAAACGCCCCCTCTGCTCTTCTGGGGCTCCGCCAATGTTCTTTTAAATGGGAAAACAACCTTACGAGCAGACCTGTCTGTTTGGTGGGTTTTTGAACCCTGTCCAGAAGCAGGGCTCTCAAAACGTTCCCTCTGTTCTTTCGGGCCACCGCTAATGTTTTTTTAAATGGGAAAACAGCTTTACGAGCAGAACTGTCTTTTTGGTGGGCTTTTAATCGCTGACAAGGCGCAGGGCTCTCAAAACGTCCCCTCTGCTCTTCCGGGGCTCTGCCAATGTTCTTTTAAATGGAAAAACAGCCTTACGAGCAGACTTGTCTTTTTGGTGGGCTTTTAATCGCTGACAAGGTGCAGGGCTATCAAAACGTCCTCTCTGGTCTTTCGGGGCTCCGCC
This sequence comes from Trialeurodes vaporariorum, assembly GCA_011764245.1. NCBI lineage: Eukaryota > Metazoa > Arthropoda > Insecta > Hemiptera > Aleyrodidae > Trialeurodes > Trialeurodes vaporariorum. Next base: position 3,467,569 of record VMOF01000369.1, on the reverse strand, counting down.
AATGTTATTTTAAATGGGAAAACAGCCTTACGAGCAGACCTGTCATTCTGGTGGGCTTTTAATCGCTGACAAGGCGCAGGGCTCTCATAACGTCCCATCTGCTCTTCCGGGGCTCCTCCAATGTTATTTTAAATGGGAAAACAGACTTACGAGCAGACCTGTCTTTTTGGTGGGCTTTTAATAGCTGACTGGGCTCAGGGCTCCCAAAACGTCCCCTCTGCGGTTCCGGTACACTGCCAATGTTATTTAAAATGGGAAAACAGACCCACGAGCAGACTTACTAGTTGATATCTCACCCCTCGTGATGGAAAAATGCAAAAAAAAAAAAAAAAAAAAAATTGTGAAAAGAGAGAAATAAAAAATGTTGAATGAAGCAATGCTTAGACTCATCATTTAATTAATTTTTTAATGCAAATAGTGACATTCGCGGTACCAAGCGGTGTTGCTTTCACAACAGACTTTATTTGTGGCTTAGTCTAGTGATTTTCGTTCTTATCCAGATGTAACTCAGCACTGTTCAATTTTATCCGATCACGCTAGTATTAATCGTTCCTGTTTGTTCCCTTCTCCGCAGGCCCATCATCGGTGGATCACCACCCAACCCCAAGCAGCCCGTCGGATAAAGTCAATTTCACCGGAACACCTTTGGAGGTGAGCAGTCAGCAGCCCATTTCCGCCTCGTCTGCGTCATCGACTGCTTCAGAATCCGCGAGTTCGTCTCCGTCACCTTCGTCCGAGTCCACCTCCGGATCCTCCACCGCCTCTTACGAGACAAACGAAATTGAGTTCAGTGGATTCAACATCTCCAACTACAGAGAAGGTAATAACCCATCAATAGGTACAATGCAATGGTCTTTGACTGCCCGCATGCAAATATGCAAATAAAAAAAAAAAAAAAAAAAAAAAAAAAAACTCCCCCTTTCTTTCTTTCTTTCCCTGTTTCCTTGTTGATAGTTTTACACGATAAATTCTGCCACGCCAACATGCAGACCGACCTGTTATTCATGGAAAAAAGCCATACATATCATGTTAAAAGTGTTCCATGAGTTTCCATGACTAAAATTCCGTGGGCATCATTTCCGTGGGTAATTATTTTTTTCCATGAAATTACATCGAAAATCATATGGAATCCCACGAACTGCCCACGGAACTCCATGAAATTTCATGGAAAAATAATAATTGCCCACGGAATTTCATGATATTTTTTGAAAAAATAATAATTTGCTCGAGGAAATTTTTTTGATCATGGCAATTCATGGAATACTTTTACCAAGGTATGTTTACAACAGTATGAATGGCTCAGAGGTTAAGTAACCAAATCAATTTTTGTTTCTAATCATAATGATCGGTTGATCAATCATACAATCGGGGAAATGCAAGATTCTGAAACTTTGCCTTTTTTCTAAAGAAAATGAAAATTCTTGATAAGCTATGAATAAGAGTGCCCTAGTTTTTTTTCTCAAAAGTCCCGGTTTTGGAGCTACACTTGTGTGAAGTTGTAAAAAAGCTTTTGAGTTGAGACGTCACAACAAGGAATTCGCATTTAAAACAATGAATTTTGGGCCAAAATTGTAACTCCGGAATTTTGAAAGTTTGTTTGAATCCAAAGACATCCATGTTTTCATTTCACCGATCACGATCACTTGTAAGGGTTTGCTAACTAATAAACACTAAATTTAGACCTTTGCTAATGTACCATTTTAGATTTATTTGTCTTAACACAAACGCACGCAATCGGGCGATCAAACAGAGTTGGAGAAAACGAGAAGACTCAAAGACGTAGATTTCGCTAAATACAAAGAAGTCCCTTTAAAATTGTCGTCAATGTGTGCTGAGGTTTTAGTTTGAAAAGTAAAGGAAAATCATTAGAAATATCTTTGTTCCGGAATAAAAGCTGTCACGATTCACAAAAAAAAATCTAGACTAGACTCGGTGGTACCTAAAGAGTGAGTTATTAATATTCTAGGATGTAATTACTTGAATCGGCGTTTGATTAATGTCACGAGGGAGACAACACCCTGGTAAAAGTTTTTCATTGGTGACCAATAAAACGGTTCCAATTCTCCAGTGACCAATGAATTTTTCATTGGTGACCAATGTAATTTCATTGGTGACCAATGTAATTTCATTGGTGACCAATGTAATTTCATTGGTGACCAATGTAATTTCATTGGTCACCAATGAAAAATTTATTGGTCACTGGAGAATTGGAACCGTTTTATTGGTCACCAATGAAAAACTTTTACCAGGGCATGGTGATATCAATCGATCCGCTTTTTAGTTTCTTGAATCTTGCGTCTCTTCAGCAAACCCAGCTGAGAGTATCCGCTGGAATTTTGCATCAAAACATGCATCATTCTTTATCTCGACTTTCTTGAATGGGTTGCATTATCAGTGTCTCGATATCAGTCCGGCGTTGTCTGTCTCGGACAACGTCTAATGACATAGATTTCTTGTTAATACTTTTTCGATTCCTTCCACCATTTCGCATTTAGACCAACTGTTGTCAAAAATCATACTTATTATTTTTCCGCAATGATGAAAGGAGTTAATTATAGTCTTGTTGAAAATCCGTCAAAAATGGCTTTTGCTAACTTTTGCTATATGCGATTGAACTGTTAATTATTGAGTAAAATCCAGCGAAAATTACGATGATTGTATTATAAAATTACGAAATTCACTCAAAGACCCTCAAAACAACTTAAAAGTTCAATGTGCAATGGCGGAACTACGCTGGTATCGTGGGGTATTACTATCTAATTTGAGACTTTCTTCCGAAAGTTTTTATAGAGAGTGACATCTTACAATTAGACAGGAATCCCCAATGACACAAAGACATCTACATAGCTTCGCCAATTAAGAGAAAAGATGGCGGAACTATGCGAATATCATATAGAAACACACAAACACAGAGGGAAGCATCAAATTAGATAGGAATCTCTCATGGTACCTGCTTAGCTCTGCCATTACGCCTTAAGCTTCAAAGCCATTTTACCAGTCTGTATTTGAATTCCGTAATTTTCTAGACGTTCATCGCAATTTTCGCTGTTTTTTATGCAAGAAGAAACTATTCAATTGCATACAGCAAAAAGTAGCAAGAGACCTACTGTCGGGAAGTATGCTCAAAGAATAACAACTTCTCTTATGTATCAAAGAAGGAAATACTTTTTCGTAGAAATCCCTGAATTTTGATAAATAACCACATCTATTTCTGCTCTTTCCTCAGTTTGTGGAAGAAGATTATTCCCAACTCCGAAGATTGTTGGAGGTGAAAAAGCGACGTTTGGAAAATGGCCTTGGCAGGTAATAAATCTTGTCTCTATTGGATAGTTTCTAATGACTTCTTCATAGCGTAAAATTATAGCCTCACTTTCAAATTTTAAACAAGTTCCGTCAAATGAGTATTCAAATTTCAGTTCAAAGATTCGAATAGGGGAAAATCACATTGAACCAGGGTTTGTTCGAAACCAGCGGGCCGATCATTTACTTCATCGCTTTACCGATCGTTAAGACTGTGTATGAGTGACTGTATTGGTCGAAATTTGTATAACTTAGCTGTTACTATGGTAACCATCGTTAGAGTTCCCGTTTTTTAAAGGTTATTCATGAGTAACCTTTCAGCATCGGGAACTATAACGATGGTTACCATAGCAACAGCTAAGTTTACAAATTTCGACCAATACAGTCACTCATACACAGTCTTAACGATCGGTTTAACGATGAAGTAAATGATCGGCCTGCTGAGGTCCCCAATAATCTATCGATACGATATATCTCTGAACTAAAACAGTCTATACCACTCTATCTGCAGCTAAGTCTCCGACATTGATTAAAGTATAAAATAGAATGAAGACCCTCGTAAGAATACACCTCTCTTATAAAACTGAAGATTCTTTTATTTTATTTTATTTTATTTTTTCTTCCTTCCTTGCTTCGCTGGTGGATCCAAGAAATTGTCCTTCCTTCTCTTTTCCCATTAGAACGCATGTGATGAAAAAGGATAGAAGAGGGGTGAAAAATCACGTGACTGTCCCTGATCTATCCTTTTCTAACACATGCATTCTATTGGGGAAAGAGAGAGAAGGATAAAGTCCTGGATTCACCAGTGCCTTGCCTTTTGCTCATCCGCCATCAATCTGATTGCGCCCTTTAGCCCATTTGATCCTTTTCCTGTGACACGAAACAAGTCTTTCGCATTAAATAACACAGCAACAATAACAACTGGTTTTTTTTTTTTTTTTTTTTTTTTTTTTTTTTTTTTTTTTTTTTTTAATGTACGTCGCCGACTTTACCGTTACTGACACCGGAAAAGCAGATTCAATTAATGACGTGTTCGCGCTACCATCCGTCCACTGACCGTAGTGACGCTCCCACCCCCTCTACTCTCCGTACCCCACTGCACCTATTGTCCCTTCCACCCCTCTCTCATCCCCTCTCCATATTTTTTTTTCTCACCATTATTGCTGTTAGCTAATCTGTTAAGAAGTGAATCAATTGTCTTGTGCTTGGGATACCATGAAAGAATTCGGTGTCCTTAACCGATGCGTTTTTCTCTCTCACTCTGCGGCCTCTCCCTTCTCGTTTATTTGCTGTCTCACTCCCTCTTCTCATTCATTCCCTCCGGATCTTTTGTTTTCTTTTGTTTTTTGTTGTTTTTTTTTTTACTCTCTTTAATTTCGATATGGTGACAATTTATGTCTTACTCGGGCTCAAGATCATTCACACGGGGGAAAAATGCGGTACAGTTATTCATACGTATGGAAGATTTCTGTGGCTGCTAAAAAGTATGATAAACTTTATGAGATCTCAGATAAAACATAACAATTCGTTGCGTACTTTTACCAACATTTAGGTTGCGTTTACTCTGGTTAAGGTTACCATATACTTTCCGGAAGGCACTAACATCTCCTTCACGTACGGTTTATTATACTGTACTCATATTTCCGAATAGGGCATTGACTAGGTTCGTCATGAATGCATGACGCAAGCTGAAACGATTTTTCAAATTCCAAACGTTCAATCTTATTGTTAGATTTTTATTTTGACCAAATGTCCACTGCTTCAATTTTCGATTGTTTTAATTTTTTAATTTTTTTTACGTTTGTTTCGATCATTTGAATCGACTAACCTTGGAGGGCGTGCACTCTTGATTCTTCTATAAACTAAGCCCACCATATACGTTTAGAAAAATGCCATTTAAGGTGGTTGATAATCTGGAACTGAACTCTGAGAATAATCGTTGTTAAAGGTTACTATATAGAAACCAATAGTAATTCCATTCTTTGGATATTTATTTGTTGTATATTCATTGAATATTCAACACACATGAAGTAAGACTATTTCGTTCCTGCAGGCGTTATCTTTCGGCGTTTTTGTTCGATTTATGGCAGTAACGTATCGTTCACTCTGGAAATGTTGCACTTATGGTCCATTCAAACCCATAAATAAGATTAAATTATAATTCATGCGGCAGAAATTCTTGATTTCGACCTTCTGAATGAGTTTAAATGGACAAAACACAACATTGCCGAACTGCATTTATCGTGTTTGCGCAAACTACGCTTCCGCTTCGGCGATCGCTTGTTTTTTTTTATCATAAAAACACTAATGAAGTACTTGACAAGTCTTATTGTCTTTGATTTTAGATTTCGTTGAGACAATGGAGAACTTCCACGTATTTGCACAAATGTGGAGCAGCACTTTTCAACGAAAATTGGGCCGTGACTGCAGCTCATTGCGTAGAGAAGTAATTTCTTTTTCTTATTCTCATTAAATAAGCACTTATTTTATACATATGAAGCTTCTTTAATACATATCTTCCCATGAGACTGATTTTTACATTTGACGGCAAAATATTTTTGCAGCCCCTGTATGAAAATTATCAAACTGCTTGATGGGAACTTTATTTAACCATCGAGTGGTCGCGCTCGCATTTGTGACACGAAACGTCGCGTGGATGACATAATTACGTCATCCACTTTTAAAAATGGCTATAAGTTTGCCAATTGAAGCCTAAAAATGCATGTATGTATACTCAATTGATAAGGCAAACGCTCCTCAGTAACTTGAATGACAGAAATGTCAAAAGTTCCGACCCATTTTTTTGCAAATGGCGAAAAACAAAATAACGGGAATTTCAGATTTTGCCACTTTTGAAAATACCAATATTTTAGGCTCAACATTTTTAACGATGCTTTCAAAGAAATATACTTTTTTTTTGTTTCTCTCGTAGGATGTAAATTCAAGTTCAAATTTCAGAATTTTTGAAACTTGAAAAAAACACGTCCTGAAAGCGTCGCGTGGATGACAATCGTCATCCAGCCACTTTGGCGTTAAGTAACTTCCAGGTTCTGAAAGAAAAAAAGAAAAAAAAAACTTCGGAACCCTCTTTTCCCATCCAAGAAGGGCAGCTACTGAAAATCTCAGCTTTGAAAAGTCAAAATTCGCGAAAATACACGCAAAAACAAATAGCTGGATGACGTATGTCATCCACGCTACCACTCGAGGGTTAAAACATTGCTTTATTATTACATTTCACCGAAGTCGGGCTATCTGATCCAACTTCTCACATAAATGTTTTTCAAGGGTCACAAATAAATATAGTCCTGTACTTGCGTCTAAGTCTCTTTTCCGTCAAACGCGAGAGCGTGCGCCGGGAGCTACAGCTAACCATCCGCTCTTGAAAGAGTATGGAATTGCATACACACGTATTTGAAGGCGTATTTTTGCTGACTGTGGAAACAATTTTACGAATCAACTACTATTACGTACCTTACGCACTTCCCAGTTCACCGAAACTATGTGTGAGTTCTAACTCTCGTAAAGTTGGATCGCGCTCTATTTGATTGTAATTCTGACCAAAATATGTAATTCTCAAGGATCTCTTCTATTTTTAGCGAAGTTTTTCAAAAGACGATACGTTTTAATAAGAATGATAAGTTAAACAACGTCTTATGGAGTTGCTGCACTTCTTGTTTTCAACAGGCGGTTTAAGGGTCGATTCGTATGGGGCAAAAAAAAAAAAACAAAAAAAACAAGAAAAACAAAAAAAAGATGATATCGTCATGATGAAAGTATGGAGATGGAGGCCAATCACCGACTCTTGTACCTTGCTGAAGCAATGATTTTACGAACGACCAATCAACGCTCAATGTTAGGTTAGAGTGAATTTTGTGATTCATTAGTACATACCCATCGTCCTTTTTTCAGGTTTCTACGAATGAATAATTTATTCCATTGCCTAAAGCACAATTTAGCTAGAACCCCGACCATAAAAATAGATAATTTTAAAGGTTATTAGTACTTATTGATTGGTGATTGATTCTATGTTTGTGCTGAAGTCAATGGAGATTCAGCTTAAAGTTTGATCCCCTCGTTTTTTTTTTTTTTTTGCAATTCAGTTCAATAAAATGAGGCTCATCCAGTGGCGTACACAGGGGGGGGGGCTAAGGGGGCTAAAGCCCCCCCCCCAGACCTCCGATTTTTGTGGGCGGAGGGGAAGGGGGGAACAATTTTCATTCAAATGCCCATCAGCGCGAGCCCCTCCCAAGAAAAATCCTGCGTACGCCACTGCTCATCGATTACCTCAGAATTTTAATGTTTCTTCTTACTTATTCCTTCCAGCGTGCCTCCTAGCGATCTCCTTTTGAGGTTAGGCGAGCATGATCTCTCCATGGAAGACGAGCCTTACGGATATCAAGAAAGGAGGGTTCAAATCGTTGCCTCTCATCCGCAGTTCGATCCGCGGACCTTCGAATATGATTTAGCTTTGCTCAGATTCTATGAACCGGTAAAATTCCAGCCCAACATCATCCCAATTTGTGTGCCAGAAGATGATACCCACTTTATTAGCTCGACAGCATTTGTGACTGGATGGGGAAGACTATACGAAGGTACGTCATTGTTTTAGATCAACGAGGTATAGCTATAGCTTTATATTGAAGGCATGGGCGCCCGCAGAAAAATTTCCAAGAGGGGCAAAATTGTTGAACCTCAATGGAAGGTCTAGTAGACCGCCTCCCCGGCCCCCTCAGAGAAAAAGGGAAAACTTTTTTTCATCAAAATGGTGTGCACTTATTAAGCCATGGTAGGTGTATCAAATAATAGTAATAATTTTGACGTGTTTGATATAATGGATAAAGAGACAGCAGACGAAAATGATATCAAGGAAAATGTTTAATTCTGATATTCCTTGCAAAAAATGCGTTAAAATTACAAAATAAACAAATAATAAAGTTTGTTAACTATTAATCCTTTGATTAACATTGCATTTTATTTTGTCCTTTCATTTTTTACCGTGAAATTTTGACTTTCTTGAATTCCAAGGGGGGGGCAAGTGCCCCCTCTTGCCCTCCACTGCGGGCGCCCATGATTGACGGCTATATACATATTTTAAATTCTATCCCAAAGGGATTCTTTAGCGTTTATTGCTGATACCTGTCACCAGCAGTGGCGTAGTGTGCAAATTGGCAACGTTGCAGTTTGTCCATTTAAACCCTTGAAAAATATTGAACTATCGGGTGTTCGGTGAACACTTTTCCATTCGACCTTTTACATGGGTTTAAATGGACGCTGTACAACGTTGCCAAAATGCACGCTACGCTACTGCGGTCACCAGAGCGCTACCGTTCGATTAATGTCAAATTACAGGTCAAAAGTAATTTATATTTAAGAAAACGGAGTTTCAGTTACTAGATAATCATCTGAAGAAAGTCTCTGCAAAATATCTCGTCAATAACTTCAAGAACAAAGCTGAAAGTACCGGAAATGAACTATCGCATCTCGATACAAGAATCGATTTGCGATATTCCATTTTTCGGCACTTTCAGCCTTATTTTTGAAGTTATTGACGAGTTATTTTGCAGAGACGTTCTTCAGATGATTATCTAGTAATTTACTTTCCGTTTTCTTAAATATCATTTACTTTCGGCCTGTAATTTGACATTAATCGAACGGTAGCGCTACCGTGGCACTGCACTAAACTGCACTGAACAATCACGTTTAGTGAAGCACAGTGGACGATCTGATTCTCGTTTCTTTCTCTCAAAATTTTTAAGATTAAATGAAAAATTGTAATCGATCCAGTGGAAATTGGTTTTAAGCGAAAGTGCAAGTGTTTCAGAGTTGTTACTTAGACACAGAATTCTAATGCAACTATCCAGGTGAGAAAATTTTGCTATTTTGTGTTACTTGTCAATTTCTCAATCGTGAAAATCCTTCCATAAGAGAAACAAAATAATATATCGATTTCTGTGTCCAAATAGCCGTTCTTCATCGCTTGCATTTTCGTTATAAACCAATTTCAAATGGATTTTTCACAGTTATTTTCTGAAATAATTTCTGAATATAATAATTGCTAAAAATTAGTGCACTTTAGGTGTACGTTCCAAACTAGAGTCCCTATATACTATGAGAGTTGCGCCAAGTCTCTCAAAATGAAGAAGAAGAAGCGGATCAATGGAGCCCTCAAGAGGCAAATTGCGAATGCCGGATGGCCATTTGCGTCTGCGCTGTTGCCGCTATTTCGCTACATCTGCTTATAGGTTAGGTTCAGATTCTCGACAATAACGGTCTTTATTGAAAGAGATTATGTTCTCCAGAATCAATGTACTAATATTTAACAGGTATGCTCGACTCGATTCCCGCGTCATCTTCAGTGGCGCGCAGTTCAAAAAGCATTCCAAGATGGCCGACAAAAGAAGAAAACATTGGGCTCCCCTCTCCAGAAAAGCAGAAAATAGCCCGATGTTTTCTGGAAAGAGTATATACAATGTTTTCTTCTTTTGTCGGCCATCTTGGAATGCTTTTTGAACTGCGCGCCACTGAAGATGTCGCGGGAAGCGAGTCGAGCATACCTGTTAAATATAAGTACCTTGCTCCAGAATAACATTCAAGCAGAGGAAAAATTAACAATAATAACCGCTGTCACTGTTACTTCAAATCAGAGTTAGGCAAAAAATTATTCGGAAATTATTCGGTGTGTCCGGCAACGCCGAGTCAATCGAATTATTCGATGAATAATTCTACAATTGACCTATACTTTCCGTGTGTTTCCCTTTCCTCAACTCAGGTAGCAAACCCAGTTTTCAGTGTTGTCGGAGTCATTTCATTATTTCTGATTATTCGGTTGCCCAACTCTGCTTCAAATATGTAATGAAAGCTAGTACGCGAAAAGTAAACAAACCCTCCGCCATTTGCATTTGCCTCTTGGAGCTTTCTTGACTGCCTAAATCTGAGAGCCAATCATAAATGGATTCAACATTGGCGCAACTCTCATAGGTATACTCTATTCTCAACAGATCCAAATGAGACTAAGGACCCCCAATAATCTGTTTCAAGTTTCAAAGGCGGATCCAGCAATCTGACAACCGTGTATTATTCTCATTCGAATGCATGAAAAACAATCGATTAGTAAAAGGGCCTCAAGAATCGATTGTTTCTCATGCGCTTGAATGTGATGAATTCATGGATACCATATTGCTGGATCCCCCCATGTTACGTTTCTCCTGCATACTTGGAAAATTGACGCTCAATAAATTGTTTTACTTTTCCGGGAAGGTATCGATGTAAAACACAAAATCTCCAACATATTATGGTCGTTAGAATGCTAAAAGGACCCCACGCTTTGCTTATGGCAACTGGCTCCCAGTCAAATTTTTTGAAATTGAAATATGTTGCGTATAAGTGTCTCCTGAGAAAAAAATCTCACGGGCGGAAAAAAAAAATAATGACAGGATTTCGAGATATTCGCGTCTAAAGTTGGTGACAATTCGCCCGTCGTATTCTCGTACGTAGCAGACCGCTTAACTACTACGCCAACTGGAAACCTTCTCGGCCGAATCGCTCGACACAGCGCGCACTGATAGAGCTACTTTCTTTTGCAATCCCTCCCAACTGCTTATTTGTTTACCCCACACCCACTGTTTTGTCTCGACGGTCATGCTTCATCTTGACCCCTCCCTCAACTGATTACTTATACCTACATCAATATTTACAATGAGGGAGAGAGAGAGAGCGGGAGATAAAGAGAGTAGAAATTTCGCAGAGTGTAAGAAAATATTGATGTAGGTAAGTAATCAGGTGAGGGAAGGGTCAGTATGGAGCATGGACGATGAGACACAACAGTATGGGTGAGGGGTGAACAAAAAAGCAGTTGGAAGGGATTGCAATAGGAAGTAGTTCTATCAATGCGCGCTGAGTCGAGCGATTCGACCGAGAAGGTTTCCAGTCGGCTTAGTATAGTAAAGTGGCCTGCTAATTACGAGAATACGAAGCACCGGGCAAATAGTCCCCAACTTTAGACGCGAATATCTCGAAATCCTGTCATTATTTTTTTTTCCGCCCGTGAGAGCTTTTTCTCAGGAGACACTTTTACGAAACATATTTAAGTTTCAAAAAAATTGACTGGGAGCCAGTTCCCATAAGCAAAGCGCGGGGTCCTTTATGACCCTATGACCATTGTGCTGATCCTCTTGTCTACTAAAATTTACCTTCTTATAATATCAGATGGACCCCTTCCGAGCGTGTTGCAAGAGGTTTCCGTTCCGGTGATTAACAATTCTTTATGCGAAACGATGTACAGATCAGCAGGTTTTATCGAACATATCCCAGAAATATTCATCTGTGCCGGCTGGAGGAAAGGAGGGTTCGACTCGTGCGAGGTCAGTATTTTTCTCTCTTACAATCTCAGTCATAATCCCTGGCAGTAGCGCACCGAGAGTTTCTTCATCTCTCTCTTTTCTCCATGAAGAAACGTATGTTAGACAAGGATGGACAAGGGGATACAACCCCCTCCTTCTGTCCTTTTCCTACTCATAAATTCAAATGGGAAATGAGAGAGATGGAAGATATCCTGGTTGCGCCAGTAATCCCTGGGGCTTGACCGACGTGACGTCTGTTTCAACTATCAGTCAGAATCTTGAAAAGTTTGCGCCTTACAGTCTTCTCTATCACAAAAAACGCCTTCATTCTTCAAGTATGCATTTTCAGGATACGAATGCATGGCTGATTGCATACACTCAACATTGGAGGCGTTTGTGCCTAATGGCCGGCTGCTATCATAAAAACGCGAAACATTCTCCTGTGTTTAGATGTGATTATCGCAATAAAATCATGAGCCCTCCCAGTAAAGCATGCGATATTTAGCTAATATTTAGCCAATATTGCTGCGAGCTTTATGCAAATATTGAGCCAGTATTGAGTCAATATTGAGTCAGCGCTAAAAAGAGAACGATAATTAGCTGGCTTTTTAACATTGATGACTTTAACCTTGAGTGAGTACTTATTCAATACTGCAGGAGCCCTCAAAAAGGATTTATAAAATGATAAATGATAAATCATGACCCTTTTCAGGCACCTTTCTACGAAACCGCCACTTTTGAAATCTGCCTTCAAAATTTTACCATAATTGTTTGCTCATTTTGTGCTGCAGACGCCAAATTGTGTGCAGCAAAATGTAAAGGTCCTATAGCAAAATAGAAATCGATGTTTAATGGAAACGAGGATTTCAGAATTTCGATTTCTTCAATTCTGATCACGCCATAATTGTGTGTTAATTTTGTGCAGCAAACGTTGACTTTTGAATTCGGCGTTTGCTGCCCAAAATGGCACTTTAGCACAGTTATGGCGTAATCAAAATGCAGAAAATTTGAAGTCTCAAAAGGACACCGCGCTTTGCTTATGGGAACTGGCTCCCAGTCAAATTTTTTTAAATTGAAATATGTGTCGTAAAAGTGTCTCCTGAGAAAAAGCTCTCACGGGCGGAAAAAAAAATAATGACAGGATTTCGAGATATTCGCGTCTAAAGTTGGGGACTATTTGCCCTCCGCCTCGTATTCTCGTACGTAGCAGGCCGCTTAACTACTACGCCAACTGGAAACCTTCTCGGTCGAATCGCCCGACTCAGCGCGCATTGATATTTGCAGTCCCTCCCAACTGCTTATTTGTTTACCGCACACCCACTGCTCTGCCTTGACCACTCCCTCAACTGATTACTTACCTACATCAACATTTTCTTTTTCTCTGCGAACTATCTGCTCTCTCCCTCTCTCTCCCTCTGTCTCCCTCATTGTAAATGTAGTTCCGATTAATAATAGTTCATTGTTGTTTCTCTCGCAATATTTGGCACCTAGTTTTTGCGTCCTTTTTTTTTTCGTTTATTTGTTTATTTCTCTTTTATTATTCATGGATTTATTTATTTTGATTGAGGGGGAAGGGGTCGTTAGCACACGACGTAGTGGTTCATGAGCATTATACTATCGTTCTACTTCCAAAGCGATGTGATACAAGTTTTCTAAAGAGTCGTCAAAAAAGAAAAAATGAAAAGAGAAAAACAAAAACAAACCTCTCCCCCCCTAAAAAAATCAAACCAAAGAAACGTGATTTTTGACAAGTGTATAAAGCCGTACTGGGACCAAATAATGTTCGGTCCCGAGAGTAACTTACGCACGGTCATGTGACCGTGCGTAAGCTCTCTGATTGGTCAAAACCGCACGCAAGATGCACGCAATTCATTGCTCGGGACCTAACATTATTTGGTCCCTGAAGTTTAATAGGAAAGGGGGGTCGGAGAGGAAAAAAAAAAAAAAGTGTGCCACACGAACGCGGACAATCGTGTACCTATCTTGGTGTATCGATGGCTCCTCCATAAAAATCTACCAAAAAGAATCGATCCAATGGCGACAGTGACAGCGGCGGATCGTGAACAATCAACTGAATTTTCCATCCCATTTGAACCTAAGGAAATGTATCGATTATTCGGAAGCCCAAATGAACAGTCTGAAGATCGACTCTCTCTTGTAGGTTTAAATAGAGGAGATATCGAAACAAACATCGCTTTGAAAGTAGAACGATAGTATAATGCTCATGAACCACTACGTCGTGTGCTAACGACCCCTTCCCCCTCAATCAAAATAAATAAATCCATGAATAATAAAAGAGAAATAAACAAATAAACAAAAAAAAAAAAAAGGACGCAAAAACTAGGTGTCAAATATTGCGAGAGAAACAACAATGAACTATTATTAATCGGAACTCCATTTACAATGAGGGAGAGAGAGGGAGAGAGAGGGAGAGAGCAGATAGTTCGCAGAGAAAAAGAAAATGTTGATGTAGGTAAGTAATCAGTTGAGGGAGTAGTCAAGGCAGAGCAGTGGGTGTGCGGTAAACAAATAAGCAGTTGGGAGGGACTGCAAATATCAATGCGCGCTGAGTCGGGCGATTCGACCGAGAAGGTTTCCAGTTGGCGTAGTAGTTAAGCGGCCTGCTACGTACGAGAATACGAGGCGGAGGGCAAATAGTCCCCAACTTTAGACGCGAATATCTCGAAATCCTGTCATTATTTTTTTTTCCGCCCGTGAGAGCTTTTTCTCAGGAGACACTTTTACGACACATATTTCAATTTAAAAAAATTTGACTGGGAGCCAGTTCCCATAAGCAAAGCGCGGTGTCCTTTACCGTTTCCACTATTTTGATTTTGCCCTAATACCCTTAAACTTTTCTGCATAAAATTCGCCACAAAGCTAGAACAAAATTATGGTAACATTTTGAAGTCAGATTTCAAAAGTAGTGATTTCGTAGAAATGGACCTGTGATTGAATCGCGTTTGTTTCTTTGCGCAAAAGAATTTAAATATTTCTGTCAACCGTTGCACGTAGCTCAATTTTCAAAAATCAACTGTATTCGTTCTTCGTTCAACGTATTTATTTCATTGTAAAGATAAACCTTAAATAGCTCCGGAATTTTAAAAACACAAACCATTTCAATAAAACCCGGAAATAAAGCTAAAAATTGTACCAAAAACTATTACAACAAATTGAAACTGATTCGTTACACATCTGATATCTTTGATAGATAATTCCCTCGGAGCACAATAAACAGAAAAAAATGGCAAGAGAGTGCGCATTCACTTTGAAGTAAGCAACATTTTTAAAAATTAAGGCTGTTATTTGCAAGTCTTTTTAGGTTTTGATAGAACATTTGCTCACTAAGCTCTAAAGATATACCCTCGACCCATTTCCACCCCCCCCACATTTCAAAAGAGTTTCGGTTGCTCCCCCTCCCCCCCACGCAATAATAAACATTGTAATAATAATAAAAACTTAAATGAAAAAAAAAATGGTGTTTAAGAATCGGCGTTTTTTTTGTTAATCGATTTCTAGAGCAGATTTAAAGCATTAAGGCACGAGCAGGTATTCAAACGAATTCAATAGCCTTGACAATAATCGTATGAAGAAAACGAGAATGGTATCGGAAAATGCTAGCAGTGGTATAGTAAAGATGATAGTCAAACCTCCCTGGCAGTAAGAGTAATGAAAATTAGAACCTGGTATTGACGCGACGGTGTTAGTAACAGTTGTTTTTCCTGCGTTTTGCAGTATAGGCAACACGTATCACTCATTCATACCGGTCCAATCGAGTTGCTCGGAGTCTTGGATGTGGACACGTTCCTGTTTTTGCACTCGTGTTGCCTATACTGAGAAATGTAGGAGTTTCTTACTCTAGAAACTTATGATGCTTCGAGTTGCAAACGCGGCGAGGCGAGAGAATAACTATACATGCATCTTGAATTGTTTGAAACTAACGGCCGTTATGTCTTCTCTATTATTCAACGATTTGAAATTCATTCATTCAAGTCCCTATAACAAACTAATGATAATGTTCCTTCGGTCGGATCGGATTTGTCTAAAGTTCGCATTTTCGGAGAGTGACTGGTTCGTCAAGCGCCTTCAATTACCGGGATAGGCAAAATGAACACCGTGGAGTACGAATATTTAACTACCCACTGAAATTCAGCTCGTTTCATTTTTGATTTCTTCTGATAACCCGCTCCTTGTAGTAAAATGCTTAAGGAGTAGTGTATTCAGCAGTAGCAGTAGCTTAAGCAGTAGTGTTATCTTATTTTGTGACGTGTCACAGGAAAACGGACCTTATCATTTAAGAGAACATTTTTCAAGGAGGCACTTT
This sequence comes from Trialeurodes vaporariorum, assembly GCA_011764245.1. Classification (NCBI taxonomy): domain Eukaryota; kingdom Metazoa; phylum Arthropoda; class Insecta; order Hemiptera; family Aleyrodidae; genus Trialeurodes; species Trialeurodes vaporariorum. The sequence goes on along the minus strand of VMOF01000369.1, from coordinate 3,451,606 downwards.
TAAGGAATAATATTGAATTTAACATTGTAAGAACAATTTACTTCAAACTAACAAATTTTGCGTAAGTTTTAAGATACTTGGACTTTTTTTTAAACCAAAATGTTTGTAATTTACTCCTTTTTGCATCGATAGCAAAATCCCAAGTTTATTTAAAGAGGAAATTGGTCAAAAAATCTATTTCGAGGATTTAAAATGTGAGATTTTAAAAGCAATAGACTTCAAAACCAACATGATATCTGTGTATCATTTGAGCCATAATTTATCTCTCTTTCGCATTGATAACTTATTCCTGATTTTACGGTTCTTAATTAATAAGGTCCCTTTTTCTGTGACTCACCAAATTCACTGGTCTTTTAATTTCATTTTCCCAAAAACTCGTATAGGAGAGAGTTTATTGACTTGGCAGATCTCACGATTTTTTTTTTCTCCACCAGTTAGGATTGCTATGATGTTTTCGTGTTTCAGTTTAGCTCTGCCTCAAATAAAATAATCTAACCGTACTGTTTCAAATTTTCAGGGTGATTCCGGAGGTCCAATGGTAATTCAAAGACCAGATAAAAGATGGTTGCTAGCCGGCGTCATATCGTGGGGAATCGGCTGCGCGGAACCAAATCAGCCCGGAGTTTACACCAGAATATCAGAGTTCAGAGACTGGATCAATCAAATCCTTCAATTTTAATATACTCATAAACGCAAGAGAAAATTTCTGTGATGTAATATAATCCCTGTCCTCCTTAAAAAGCCTTCTCGTTACTTTTTCAAAGGTACACGAAGTAAGGAAATCAGCCGGAGACAGTGGCGTATAGCGTGCGATTTGGCAGCGTTGTATTTTGTACATTTAAACCCTTGCAAAAAGTCGAATGCGAAGATGTTCACCGAACAACCAATACTTCGATCTTTTTCATGGGTTTAAATGGACGCATTGCAACGTTGCCAAAATACACGCCACGCGACTGACCGGAGACTGCCACGACTGCCAAACGTTATCATCATTCATCAATTTAATAATTTAAACAATATTAATCCTCTTTCTGGAGGAAAATTTAGTTTGAAATGTTCTTAGTTTGACTTCTGTCACCAATTTCATAGAAAACATCATCAAAAACTTGATCAATAATAAGCAATATTCTCTGGAGAAACAGGCTCGAAGTAAAGACGATTTCTCTCTGACAGGAAAAAACCGCGAATGTATAGCAAAAATTCGGAGTCCACGAAGAATATGTTTGCTTGAAATTTGAAGAAAAGTAAATGTAAGAAAGGTTATAAATAGACAAAGTGTGCAATCTGGCAACGTTAAACATTTTCCATTTGAACTCAGTCAAAAGGTCGAATTTGAAAGTATTTAATGCACACTCAATTGTTCCATACTTTTCAAGGGTTTAAATGGACAAAATCAAATGCTGTCAGTTTGCACGCTACTAAAAAAAGAAGAATATTTATAACCTTCAGAGGTTTTTTCAGACTATATGGGATAACTTTGACACGCCAAACCATATTTGTTTTAAGAAGAGACTATCTTAACTTTAACATTTATTTTTGTAAAGACGATTTTTTTTTTTAATTTAGATTATGCGCCCTTGACGGCATGACGCCGTTGGTCCATATGTTCGTCTTTTGCCTAGAGGTAAATGAACCCGTACTTTTTTTTTACTATAAATATGAGAAAATGGATTGAAAATCCACTCAATCTGTAAATAAATGATTTAGAAATCGATGTTTCTAAAGGTTAAGTTTCAAGTGTACCATATACTGCCTAGCAATTACTAAGTTTTCCAAGACGACTCTGTTTAACCGTTTAACCAAAAATATATCTTTTATCAGTCTATATCAGTAGTGTAGCGTGAAATTTGGCAATGTTGCCGTCTGTCCATTTAAACTCATGAAAAAGATCGAACTATTGGGTGTTCACTGAACACCTTCGCATTCGACCTTTTACGTGGGTTTAAATGGACGCCGTACATAGTTGCTAAGTTGCACGCTGCGCCTGCGCCACTGGTCTGTATTTTCTCCACTATGGAGACGCTGTCTTCGAGCAGAGACAACACATCACTATATAATTAGAAAAAAATTATTCGTCTTTTCAGCGGCGTTGCATCTGGCAACGGCACATTGAGTCCATTTAAACCTATGTAAAATATTGATTCAACGGAATGCAACGTGCAATGTGCATTTCCAAAGTTTCGACCTTTCTTGTGTGTTTAAACGGACTAAATGCAACATCACACGATTGTACGTGGCGCCACGTCTGCTTTCTCCACTTGCTCAACATCAATTATTTCCTTTTACATGAGGCAAAATTGGTAGCTGCCAAATATGTTGTAAATATAATAATGATAAAAATCATCACAATGGAAAAAAATAAAATTAAAAACTCCTTCATTGGATGAAATATGCAACTCTATGAAAATGAAATGCTCTATGAAATGTCTCTATGAATGAATGGCTCTATAAAATGTCGCACCATATGAATGGCTGTTTTAAATGGGGCTCTTGCAAACTTTTGCGGTGAGTAAATGAAAAGTCCATTTTGATATAAAAGCCAGGGAAAACCACACTGCGAAGTCTAAAATTCAGTAATAAACTCACATCACTGCTATAACCGCAAGATTGTAATGGCGTTTCAACGCAGGTATTATGGGAGATTGATCCTTGTCTACCCTGTCACTTTCTCTACGGTAGTACAAAGATATGTCTCAAATTAGATAGAAATCTCCCATGATACCAGCGATAAACCATAATTATGCCCGATTCTGAGAGTGAGTATCGTGATTTTTCAGTGTACTCATCGTCAATTGTACAGGTTTTCATGCAAGAATCAACCCTTCGATCTCCTGTAGCAAAAGTTTCCATGAGCCCCTACTATCAAAACAGAGTCCTGTTTGATAGATATTTTATCAAACTTTTTTTGAAACACTATCTTTACTTAAAGAATCCATTTTCAAATAAATCATCGTACGTACTGCATCTATGAGAAAAAAGAGCCGATTGGTTAAAACCGATTATGGTTTTTCAATTAGAGGAGAATTCTTGTTCTGACCAAAGAAAATTTAGGTAATTTTTTTAATTTTTTAGAAATTTGAAAAAAATAGGTCTACAGAGCCTTTTTGGAGATCTCCAAATAAAATTATCAATTGATTTCTTTGAAATCTATTTCCTGGTGAAAACAGTTAAAAACGCATTTTTTAAATTATAACTTGTGAAAAGGACACTTTGGTATATTTGGTACCTTTTATCTTTAATTAATTTTAAGTAGGTTTCTTAATAAGGTATTAAAGCGATTGTAATTATTTGATAGCTTAATGTTTATTTTTTAGTGGAATTTCAATGTCGAGATATCTCTCTGAGAAAGCTTCTTTGGTTGAACGATATCAATAATTAATTATTAGTGTTGATTAAGTTCATAAACTAATGCATTGTTGCATTTGAACGATGGTTTTGTATAGTGACGTAGCTTGCAATTTGGCAACATTTTACGGTGTCCATTTAAACCCATGCATGAAAAAGATCGAGCTGTCAGGTGTTCTGTGAACCTCTTCGCATTCGACCTTTTACATGGGTTGAAATGGGCGAAGCTTTACAATGTTGCCAAATTGTAAGCTACGCCACTGGTGGCATATAGCTATTCAAGATACGCAAGCAGTGGCCTCGCTTGTAATTTGGCAATATGGCACTCCGTCTATTTGACCCACGAAGGTTGTTTAGTGCACTCCCTCGAATCGGGATTTGAAGTAGTTTCAAATGGACGAATTGCAGCGATGACACTAATGTGTTTTTTAGATAAAAATTAAGGAGTTCTTATAAAAATCCACCTGTAAACTAAAGCGGAGTGCCTGTGTTTTTGGAGAGTTAAACTGAGTGGTTTAATTTTTATATTCGACTATTATACTAAGCTCCAATTTTCAGCTTTAAAGAACAATCCATTGAACTCATCAGAGAATCACAAAAAGTATCAATTTAACGTGTTCCTTTTTAAGGATTGGTATATACACACTCTCTGATCATATACGTGGTTTTTATAAAGGATTAATAAATTCATAAAAATAATATTATATATTTCAGATCACAATGTGAGGGGGAAAAAAAAAAAACATTGATCCAATTTTATGATAGTCTTAAAACAATTCTGTACGTGCTTGCTGCATCTCTATTCATCATCACAATATGTAATGATATAGTATCATCATTACTGAAACTACGGTTAAAAGTAACGATGATTTTTATCGCGGTAAAAAGTCTATTGTTATGTAAATGTTAAGAAACTTATCTAACGTCTACGATTAAAAAATCATCACAATATACTTTCTGCAAAAAAAGGAATTAGTTTAATAATAAAAATTCAAAGACCAGACGAAGCTTTTTCCACAGAAGACTCTAAAGAATTCGTGTAATTATTTGTTTGTAAATAAGTGTGCTCTGTTCTTTTAACTATTTTTCTATTTATTTATTTTACAGGGATTATGGGTCCTTTTGTGATAATCTGCAAAGAATACTAGTATGTACCAAGTCCTTTTTATTTAATACTCTTTTATAACAGCATCTAAACCAAAAAGTAAAGAAATTAAGTTTTGCTGAGTAAATATTTTACGTCCTTCTATTCATTTGAAGCGCAAATATTACACTCAGCGAACAAAAAAAATTTATCGGCTTGTAATTTTATAGTTTTATAATTTATTTATGCAGGAGTTTTTTGAAGAAACCTCGTTAAAAATTTATTTATTTAAAATAAAAAGACGCAAAAACAATTATAAAATACCGTGACTTAAGCTGTTTATTTTTTCTCTTGTTTGTTCCTCCTTTGTATGGTTCATCAGAGGGTTTTTGTGATTCCTTCTCTACGGTGTCCCAGCCAAGCGCAAGAAGTCGTTTAGTTATAATTCGACTTTTAACTTATTATAATACTTAATCGGCATTTTTATTTTTTACGAGAAAGAATCGATTCCTAGGCCGCTCGGCGCAGTAACCTCTAATAATCAATACTTTTGCATCGATTAATTCAAATGCGAGAGACGAAAATGATGATCGATTAATTGAGGAGTTCTTCGGTAAAAGGGCGGATACGCGTATCCTCCTTTCTTGAGGAGATCGCTTTACTGAAATCGTTAAGCCCTAAGTTACCAGAATATATATAGTGTTTTCATGTTCCTAACGTTTCCCACAAAAATAACAAGTAATATGTGCCGAAAATCACGCATTATTCGGAAAAAATTCAAATGCAGACTCGGATCTGATGATTTTTTGTTTGTTTTTTTCACTCGCTCTCTTTTTACGAAGTGTTTGAAAACAGGGAAAAAGCGTACAAAATATTTGTTGGGAGTTTAGTGGAAGTTATCGTTATTGTAAATACGTTTGGCGACACTACTGTAGTTATGCACAAATTAAGTCACTATCGCACCGATTGCATCAACGATACGCCGCGCACCGCGAACGCATGGTTATTAAAAGATGCGGCGGAACAACAAAAGTAACATCAAGCTTCATTTTTTATTCAACCTCTACTTTAAAAGCGAAAAAAAAATCGTCGCAAGTCTGAAAAAAATTGATCAAAAAATCGATCGCCGGTAAAAGGGCAGATAAACTGTTTTTTGAAAAACGCAATTATGAAAAATCGTAAGTGCTAGAGATTTGCGATTTGTTGCATTTTATTTCTAATGGTTTGATCTATCTAAAAAACTTCAGTTATTGAAAAAATTCCACGAACTTTTGAAACTACGGGCATTTTTAACAAAGAAACGCGTTTTTGTCACAACTATAATTTTGCTTGTCCGCCCTTTTACCGAAGAACTCCTCAATTACATCAAGCTGTTCTGTTGATAATATTGGGCTACAAGATTGCTGAAGACTGATCATTGAATAAGGAGAGACACATTTCCACCAAAATATCTCAATTATTATTCAAGCTAATGCTTTTTTTTCTTTTTTTTTTTTAATCTATTAGCTAAAAAGATGTGCTGATATGCTGCCTCGCTCTCAAAGGTAACATTTTGGAAGCGTGTGAAAAAACTCATCAAGAACACGGGAGAGATAGAGAGACAGAGGTAGTGGACACAAAGAAAATAAAAATAAGACGGAAATATACTAAAAATGGAAAAGATGATGAAGCGAAATGAATTCAAAACCACCAAAATATAAGCATCAATAATTGACTAAGCGTAGAGAATGAATGAGAAGAGTGAAGAAGCATGACAGAGCTTGACGAAGAGTGACGATGCGTGAAAAAGCTTCCAGAAGAGTAGAAAAGCGTGACTAATCTAAGAGACGGTTGAAACTGGAGCCATAGAAAGGTCACAAGCTGAGTTTTGGTGTCATCACCTTTTTGCCCATGTTCCATAGCCATGAGTTGCCAGTGAAGCGGCCCCAGTTTCAAAAGATATGAAACCCTTGAGAGCGATCGACTCCATTAGCCACGCCAAATCGATAGAGGGGTCACAAGCTGGGTTTTGGTGACATCACCTTTTTGCCCATGTTCCATAGCCATGAGTTGCCAGTGAAGCGGCCCCAGTTTCAAAAGATATGAAAACCCTTGAGAGTGATCGACTCCATTAGCCACGCCAAATCGATAGAGGGGTCACAAGCTGGGTTTTGGTGACATCACCTTTTTGCCCATGTTCCATAGCCATGAGTTGCCAGTGAAGCGGCCCCAGTTTCAAAAGATATGAAAACCCTTGAGAGCGATCGACTCCATTAGCCACGCCAAATCGATAGAGGGGTCACAAGCTGGGTTTTGGTGACATCACCTTTTTGCCCATATTACATAGCCATGAGTTGCCAGTGAAGCGGCCCCAGTTTCAAAAGATATGAAAACCCTTGAGAGCGATTGACTCCATTTGCCAAGCTGAATCGATAGAGGGGTCACAAGCTGGGTTTTGGTGACATCACCTTTTTGCCCATATTACATAGCCATGAGTTGCCAGTGAAGCGGCCCCAGTTTCAAAAGATATGAAAACCCTTGAGAGCGATTGACTCCATTTGCCAAGCTGAATCGATAGAGGGGTCACAAGCTGGGTTTTGGTGACATCACCTTTTTGCCCATATTACATAGCCATGAGTTGCCAGTGAAGCGGCCCCAGTTTCAAAGATATGAAAACCCTTGAGAGCGATTGACTCCATTTGCCAAGCTGAATCGATAGAGGGGTCACAAGCTGGGTTTTGGTGACATCACCTTTTTGCCCATATTACATAGCCATGAGTTGCCAGTGAAGCGGCCCCAGTTTCAAAAGATATGAAAACCCTTGAGAGCGATTGACTCCATTTGCCAAGCTGAATCGATAGAGGAGTCACAAGCTGGGTTTTGGTGACATCACCTTTTTGCCCATATTACATAGCCATGAGTTGCCAGTGAAGCGGCCCCAGTTTCAAAAGATATGAAAACCCTTGAGAGCGATTGACTCCATTTGCCACGCCAAATCGATAGAGTGGTCACAAGCTAGGTTTTGGTGACATCACCTTTTTGCCCATATTACATAGCCATGAGTTGCCAGTGAAGCGGCCCCAGTTTCAAAAGATATGAAAACCCTTGAGAGCGATCGACTGCATTTGCCAAGCTGAATCGATAGAGAGGTCACAAGCTAGGTTTTGGCAACATTACCTTTTTCCCCATGTTACATAGCCATGAGTTGCCAGTGAAGCGGCCCCAGTTTCAAAAGATATGAAAACCCTTGAGAGCAATCGACTGCATTTGTCAAGCTGAATAGATAGAGGGGTCACAAGCCGGGGTTTTGGCAACATCACCTTCTTTCCCATGTTACATAGCTATGAGTTACCAATTAAGCGGCCCCAGTTTCAAAAGATATGAAAACCCTTGAGAGCAATCGACTGCATTTGCCAAGCTGAATCGATAGAGAGGTCACAAGCTAGGTTTTGGCAACATCACCTGTTTGCCCATGTTACATAGCCATGAATAGCCATGAGTTACTTCACCTCAAATTAGACGCCAAATGGAAGTAATGTGTTCTTCTTTATTTGTTATTCACAATACATATATTGCAAATGTGAGGGGTGATCGCGCGGTGGTCGTTAGGTGATTAAGTGGCACAGCGGACTATTTTTACGACTTGTTGCAGCTCCGTAGCGCATTCAGTTTTGATCTATTCGAAATAATGGTCTGGTTTTTTTTTTTTTTTTTTTTTTGTGAATTTGACAAACTTTAATCATGTACTAAGGTATTATTTTGCATTTGATCAATACAGCTAGAGTTGTAAGCTAAATAAGCCAAAACAATTGACTTTGAACGGAATTTTGGAAAATGGCAGCCTTTCCGCCCCTCTGATTCATAAGCGCAAAATTCAGATTCGGATTCAAAGATCCAAAATACATAATAATTGACTCTCAGACATAATTCTCCAACACTTGCAAGCTAAAATCCTCTGTTGTCTGGACTATAATAGCCAACTTTGTAACTAGCTTTTTCAACACCACGCCCGAGTAAAGACCATTAGATCTTTGTAACTCGATCTCTCATTGACATTGAAGGCTCCTACAAACCTTTAACACTTGCAGATTCATTTTTCATTGAACGCCTTCAATTAATGGGATATGCAAAATGAACACCGTGGAGTACGAATATTTTACTACCCACTAAGGAGCGCGAAATACCTTTGTTTTCTTCTCGTGACTTTAACCTGGTAGCAAAAAAAAAGTAAGACTCACTTAAGGGGGGGTCGTAAGAAACTTTTTTTTTTATTATTATTATTTTTTTTTAGATTTGTCAATTTTTTGTATTACATTACGTTTAGCATATGTCTCAAGGATCATTTTCAAATATAACATCAGGATACAGAGACTCTAGGATAAGGACATTTTAGGATATAATTTCCTTTTTTAAAAAAAAATTCCCACAGCTGCTCTCCTGAAAAGTTGTAATTTTTCATTAGGTACACATAACTCAACTTATTTTGTACTTAGAAAGCTCATTTACTGTCTTAAAATGTTTGTCTTTAAGAGACAAACAAAGTGAACTAACTTTTATTGAATAGTTATGTGGAAAAGTTTTAAAATTTAAACGAAATATGCGAAAAATAACTCGTATTTCCAGAGATTTTTTAAAAAATAAACGTGGTTTTGAAATTTTAATTAAAAAAAAAAAAAAAAAAAAAAAAATTAGTTAACATTGTTTAGCTTGTCAAGATTTAAGATGTAAAAAAAAGAGCTGATCTTGCAAATGATCTTGAGATATGCGTACCAAAAGTTTGGTAAATTAACATGGTGAAGATAGGGCTTACCTCCCCTCAAAATAAGCCACATGTTTCTTGGTCTGGTCCATAAGATTATCATAAAAAAGGCATATGACATTTTTTTGAGTCTTATTTTTAGTTATACAAGATTGGCTATTAATTATATTAATTTTATTTCTCGTTTTTTTTGTTTTTTTTGTTTTTTTTTTTTTGTTTTTTGTTTTTTTTTTTAACTTTTCATCTATAATACATCTTGTTTTGTGCAATGTTTCAATCCCCAAAATCGTTCAAAAATTGGACGGTATCATAGTTCACTGCACGATAGAGGTAACACAATAAAACAAGCTGAGGAGCTAATCCTTTAGAAAGAGGATTAACTACAAGTATTCAGATTGCGCTTGGCGAGTACTCAGTACACCAGTACAGGTGCATCGCATCGGCTAGTCTAATACAGTGTCGCCGGATTGCACTAACTTTTTTTTCTATTAGCTTCTCCCTTTAAATCTGGCACTTTTTCAAACCCCTCTCACAAATTCGTTATCAATCTCAATAAATAGAGTGATATTTTCTCGTTTAGTTTGATGTGCAAAGTGATTATTTTATTTTTTAAAAAATACTATTAAAACCATTAATAAAACCGTTAATATGGTGATTCAAAATTACAAATGTGTGTACTTCAGGATAAAAAACACGAGTCTAAATATTCCTTTAACAACCTGAATTATTATTATTTTTTTTTTGTTTTTAAAAATGATCATGAACAACCCTTGGTATAACTCCGCAACCTAAAGAAAAAAAAAACTGCACAGCTAAAATGCCCAGAAAAGGCTGATGTCAAGTAATGACATCTTTAGGATGTTACCGAATCAACATAATTTGTCAATCTAATTTAAATAGCCCCGAAAAATGAAAACTACCCTCTAATGCTGTGACGATATAGTCATACACAAGAGAATGTTATGGGGTATGTAGAGAGTGGTGACAAGTGAAACCAAATTGGCCGCGATTGGCTACGTTTTTGCATATTTGCATAAAAAGGGTCTCACCTGAATACCCATCAAATTAGGGGTTTCAAGAGGGAACATTTCCAATATTTTTTGGGGCAGGATCCCCAAACCCCCCTCATACATACCTTCTACCCCCCTGTAAATGGGGTGTATGAAAAATGGGAGCATCACTCACAAATCCTCATCAAAGACGATTTTAGGCTGAGCCACTGCGATCCCATTTTAATCCAAGCAAATGTATCAATGGGTCTCTTGCATACTTTTGCTACAACAATATAGAACCTTGATTCTTTAAAATTCGGCGAAAATAACGATGCGCGCATTAAAAACGTTCAAAATCCACTCATTAACTCAGGAAATCACTTCAATTTCAAACAGCCCGCGCTACACTAGACACTATTTGCACCGTTATACTTCTACATAGACGGAAGCACCGTGCATTAGTAAACAACATCGTAACTACAAAAGGTTGAGTTCCCTTCTAAATACATGAATTATTGGCTGCATTTGGTGTCTGGTCTTTTCGGTTTATCAAATATTACAAAAAATAATAAAAGAAATGTACGCATCTAAACGAAACATTCCAATGTTTGTAAGATCTGTTCATGTTTACATACGAGATGGTTCCATCTATGTAATTATAAGGCGGTGATATAGTGTCTAGTGAGCGCGGGTTGTTTGAAATGGAAGGTATTTTCTGAGTTAATGAGTGGATTTTGAAAGTTTTTAATGTGCGCATCGTTATTTTCGCCGAATTTTACGTTAGAAACAATGAGTTATATTGATGTAGCAAAGTACGCAACAGAACCATTAATTCGAGTTCGAAATTGGAGACCGGCAACTCGTTATTGCGTTGCTGTGCGTATTGCATCGGGGCGCCGTGCTTGTTGATGCCACAGAGACTACGCTCAAACGACCTTAGCAGGGAAAAAATATTCTGCCTACGCACGGCACGGTCGGTCAGTTCCTCGTTACTCTGCGGACCGTAGAGGGCGGGCCAAATGATATTATATGACTCGAGTGAAAAAAAAAAAAAAAAAAATGATAAGAAAAGAAGAAGACGAAATTGTCATCTGAGGACGGTCAAATGTCCGATCGCGTCACTAAAGGTCGCGCGTTGGAGCCAACTTTCTCTTGGGCCTTGGAGCAATTAGCGCATATACCGTATGCGCTCTCGAACAGCGTTGTCAAACGTCACCGAATAAAATCGCTCGCTGAGTTCCGCTTAGAATCGATACCTATTATACGGCTTTAAAATCGATGTCCGGCAACACTGCGCTCTGAAAGAAAGTACTCTATCGGTTTTAAAACGCGTAAACGCGCGGCGCCAGCGACGCGGCGGACGGCACCGGCCGGAACTGTTGGATGCGGTGCGGTAATAATTACTGCACAGCTTCGGACTGAAGCGATGTTGCCATACTGTACAAAAAAAATATCTATATTTAATTAATTCACGCGCCTTGTGTAATATGTAACCTGGTGTTTTTAGTTGTCTTTTATTATGAAACGATAGCTATTTCGGCCTTATCGGCCATCATCAGGTTCTGAAAAACTATGATAAAATTTATATAAAAAGAAAGAAAGTACTATAACATTATTGAATCTGGGGATTCAGAATTGAGGCGTGAAAATTCAAAATGTTGTAAGTGCCATCCGCCTTGCAATTTTTTCTCCCTGTAAAAATAATTGAAGACTCTGAAAAGAACGAAAATTTTGGCACATCATTTTCTTGAATCTGACGAATTTTTGGGGGAAAATTCCAGCTGAGTTTTCTCAGAGGTTACGCCAAGAAGATTAAGAAGCTGCACACATTTTTGCAAAGTCTGATGGCACGTACGACATTTTGAATTTTCGCGCCTCATTTAGCCGGTGTTGTTTCCACTGTGATGAGATGAATGATACACTGACGAGGAAAAACAACACCGCAAAACTCTGAATCCCCAGTTTCATAATGTTTTAGCACTTTCCTTCTTCATTATTAATTTTTATCCCAATTTTCCAGAACCTGATGATGGCCGATAAGTCCGAAATAGCTTTCGTTTCATAATAAGTGACAACCGTAAAAAAACCGTTAACCGTATTTGAATTCACGAGTACAAACAAATGAAATTGTAAGGTTAGTTTTAGCTGATCAGATCGGTTTATTATCTGGCAAAGGAATCGTAAAATTACTTTTTGCGCGCGTGTTTATCTTCTCATCATTTGCGAGGTGGATATATAGCCTAAAATCACGTCTTAGGGCGGCTACATTGCTAAGGAGGACTCCGCACCCCCACCCCCCTCCCGTTTGAGGTTTGGCCCCCTTAGAAAAATTTTCTAGCTACACCCATGCTCTGGGGGTGTTATATCTCACTGTGCCCTTCAGAATGTCACTAGCGGATCCAGAATTTTTCCTTCTCTCTCTATGGTCATTAATTGACCGCGTGCGTTAGAAAAAGACACTTTTGGGGCTTTCACGTGACTTTCGTCCCCCTCTTCTATCCTCTGCTATTACATGCGTTCAAGTGGACAGAGAGAGAGAGAGAGAGAGAGAGAGGAGAGAGAGAGAGAGAGAGGAGAGAGAGAGAGAGAGAGAGAGAGAGAGAGAGAGAGAGAGGAGAGAGAGAGAGAGAGAGAGAAGAGAGAGAGAGAGAGAGAGAGAGAGAGAGAGAGAGAGAGAGAGAGAGAGATGAGAGGAGAGAGAGAGAGAGAGAGAGAGAGAGAGAAGAGAGAGAGGAGAGAAGAGAGAGAGAGAGAAGAGAGAGAGAGAGAGAGAGAGAGAGAGAGAAGGAAGAGAGAGAGAGAGGAGAGAGAGAGAGAGAGAGAGGAAGAGAGGGAGAGAGGAAGAGAGAGAGGGGGAGAGAGAGAGAGAGGAGAGAGAGAGAGAGACAATCCACTGAATCCGCCAGTGCAGAATGTAAACAACTATGCAAAAACACATCCAATGGCGGCGCCCATGGTTTTACTTGTTTATCTCTCTATACAAACAGGGACTCTATAGCTATATCATATAGGCTAGAGTATACTATAAGACCCGAATATTCTCGACGACGCCATGTTCGCTCAGCGAAATCGACCGCCCGGTTAGAAGGCAGTTTTGGCGCGACATTCAAATAAGACGAGACAATGCTTCCCTTGCTATAAAAATATGTTGATTAGCTCATTTTGATGCTGTTTAAAATATACAATCACGATTAATTTTGCACCGAAAAAAATACTAATAAATACGACACGACTGAAGAAACGCGATTGCTCACTCAATGTTTACATTCCTGATATGCTGATCGCCGCCATTTTCGGTTAGCCTCGGCTCTCTCATAAGTAGCATTGATCGGGAATACTCGGGTCTTATAGTAGAGGTAGTTTCAGAAGTGTGGGCGGACCTGGACCGATAACCTTTGGAATTTGTCAACATTATTTCTGATATTACTCGATGAAAATGAATGGAAATGAAATTGAGTGTTCATTTTACAACGAGGAACACTTTGAACACAAAAGAATAAAGTCAGAAGCAAGCTCGGTTTTATTTTAAAGGGATGGGTCTGTAGCATACTTTTGCTATGTCAATATAACTCATTGTTTCTAAAGTAAAATTGGGCTAAAATAACGATGCGCACACTAAAAACTTTCAAAATCCACTCATTAACTCAGAAAATCACTTCCATTTCAAACAACCCGCGCTACACTAGACACTATATCACCGACTTATAACTGCATAGATGGAACCATCTCGTTTATGTAAACATGAACAGAACTTACAAACATTGGAATGTTTCGTTTAGATCTGTACATTTCTTATATTATTTTGTAATCTTTGATAAGCCGAAAAGACCAGACAGCAAATGCAGCTTATATTTCACGTATTAAAAAAGTAAGTCCATCATATTATAGTTACGATGTTGTTTACATTATGCACGGTGGTTCCGTCTATGTAGTAGTATACCGGTGCAAATAGTGTCTAGTGTATCGCGGGCTGTTTGAAATTGAAGTGATTTCCTGAGTTAATGACTTGATTTTGAACGTTTTAAATGTGCGCATCGTTATTTTCGCCGAATTTTACATGAGAATCAAGGTTCTATATTGTTGTAGCAAAATTATGCAACAGACCCATTAAATTTAAAAATTCGCCAAAGATTATGGTTTAGTTCCGCCTACACTTCTGAAACGAGCTCTATACTCTGATACAGGCATGCTTCCCCGCCAAGCCACCACTGAGCGAAGGACGTCCTGAGTTTCAACTTATTCCGTTCACTGTTCAGTGTTCACCATGTCTCGTATTTTTATTCATCGCCAGTATGCTTTCACTCAAATCTACTCTGTGTCCTTCCTCTCTTTCCTCTTTCGTTTTCGATCATTTCTCTCCCATTCATTCGTTCTCGTCTTTATCATCCTTCATTCTCTTTCTCCTCTTTTTCTTCTCCCTTCTCTCTTCTCCAATTTTTGCCTCTCGCATCTTTCTTCCGATCATCCTCGACTGCTGAAGACGTAGACTGTTACTTTGAGATGTGACATCTCACAAATCAGTCACATTTCCACCGTTCTGTCACGCAGTTAGAGCCGCCGTTTCGCGTATAATACTCATATATGCCCATTCGGTCGTTAACGACCCACTTAAATGTTTTTTTTTTTTTTTTTTTTTTTTTTGGGACCAAACTATACAGTGCAACAAAATCTATATTGTTATCTTTCAGCGCGTATCATTTATCTGGACCAGAAAATATCTCAATTTTTAATTTTTTTATATTTTTAACACCGAGGGACCTCTGGTAAAAATTTTATCGAATGTGCAAACATGCATCGAACGACGGCATACGTATTTACGTAGAACCTAAGATTCGTTGACCAATTAGAGGTCGGCAACCTTCTCTTGTCTCCACTATTTACATAAGGACTAAAGTTGCACTCTTCCTCACGGCAAACACCCGAACAACACCAATAATCCTATATTATATTTGTAAGAATGAAGCTAAGTTCTGGGAGAACCGTTGCACCGTTCGGGAGGGGCCTGGTACCGATCGGTCGGGCTCGGCTCCAATGCTTCGGGAAAATTATAAGTTTTTCCTTACGGGCCCCGCGTCCCTTTTTAAAATGCTAAAAACTTTTCTCTCAAAAAGTTGTGCGAGTGCGAAAAGGATGCGAATCAGTTCGTTTTGCAAGGGTGAGAGAGAGAAGCGAGATTTTGTAGTCCTTTTTTAAATGCATACGTGCGGAAGAGCATACGATTTTGTACGCGTGTGAGCGAGAAACGTGATGCTCTGAAATTTTTTTTTTAATTCGATCGCACGATTTGACGTTACCATGGCGATGTTCATCATATGTTTTACTCGCGGGAGGAACCGTTCGGGTAGACGCATTTTAATAGCGACTTCATGATATCGATGTATAGCTTCGACTTTTTATCCATGTATTTTCGTAGATATACTCAATAGGACAGCCACAGTGCTGCTAGCTGTGTTGAGAAATATACCAGGCACTTCAAACTTAATGAAACATTTGTATAAATATTTTATGTTAAATACGGCAGCACTGTACAGTCTTCGATTGATGATGGCTTGACGAGGTTGCTATATCGCTTCGCGATGTATAGAGCTTCGATACTTATCATATGTTTCATATGCATAGATATATACAGAATAGTACAATCAACGATGACTTGATGAGATCGGTGCATTGATTCAATATCTCGAATATAACCCAGCAAATTTCAGTTAGTTTCGAGAATTTATAAAGAAACTAAATGATTAGGGTTATTATTCATAAGTTGAGACGGTGGTTATACTTTTCTCATTAATAATATACTGTCAAATATTACTGAATACTGAGTTAAGTAAATAATTGGTTTTCTGTTGAAAATGCATCGTTTACTTTAAATGTATAAGTGATTCATCCAAGAATACTACTTACTAACGAACCAAAAATATGGTTACAGATTTTTTTCATTTTTAAGTTGGCGATTTGAGTTGTTTTCGTTTCAGTTCGCGTTTTGGCGAGGTTATGATGTTTTTAAGGTCTGTTTTTTCCCGATTTAAATTAAAAAAAAAAAAGAAGACAAAGTTTCGATAGATCTCTTGAGCCTTGAGTATGTAGTTTTTATGGTTCATTTGATTGTATACCTGTTATTTTTTAATCTGTGCAGTAATATTAGTGGGCCAGTGCGACGTTTATTTCAAAGGTTCTTTTAGTGATGACTTGGTGATGACGTCATCCGGTGATGAGCGTTCCAAACATAGACTGTCTCTCTTGCTCTCACGTAACCCCCATGTTGTACTGCTATACTCTAATTTTAAAAACGTATGTAGAGACATCTTTTGTGAAATATTTTTGGCAGAAATGAATTCCTCAATTTCAATGCGATTTTAATATTAACATGCCGTAATACGAGACCCTGTGTATACAAATCAGGACACTAGAAAGAGATGGGTATACACATGGGGATTGGAGGTCACGGGAGAGTGGCTGGGTGAGATAGTTTGGAACGCTATGCGAGTTTTGTCACAACCGATTGCAACCGATGAGTGCATTATTGATGCAATTTTTGGCTAACCGTTGACTTCACACTAAAACTCTATGGTGAACTTGAGATGCCCTTAGATGCTGGAACTGGGTCCAATGGACCCGTTGCGTCGTACGCTAAAATCGGCTGCCAGTAACTGTTCACTGGTTATACAAACTTGAGCTTCGTGAAGTGTCTAAAAAAAAAAATCAAAAAAATAGGAATTTCATCATTGGGGGGGGGGGGGCGACCATTCAAAAGCGCCAATCCCCAAAAAAGATAAGCCAAAAGCGCTAAAACATGCAATAAGGAATTTTTGAAAAAGTAGCCCAAAAACGGCAATTTGCTGCAAAATCAGTAGTCAAAAAGCGCTAAAAGAATGACCCTATAAAATCTTAGACTATATTCACTGAAACGCAATGTCTTATTGTCATGTCAGTTCAACGAAAGGTTATCGTAGGTGTGCGATCTCGGTCATACGTTTGTTTGCTTAACCCGGACTTCTCATTTTATTGTGAATGCAGGTTTCTCACTATCGCTATCTCTTTCTCTCCTTCCCTTCTTTTCTCTGTACAGTTATAAATCGTATAATCCACATGCGCTAATACGGTGCATCCTAATGCGCCGATTCTGGGGGTTTCAGCGTCTCCATGAGCGCCAAAAAAAAATTGGCGGTTTTGGATCGGGCCCTCTTGAGAACGACTAACCCTAAAAAATGTTTAAGTTTCATGTAAAGGGGTTTGGGCGGGGGTTATGCTATTTATGCCCCTCCAAATAATGACTCCTGTTTTCTAAACCTTTGGTGTACCTGAGAAAATAACACTTCAGTATTTCAGGAATAATAGAGTAAGTTTTTAGATTTCGTTCTTCGGAGCAAGATTAGATGGGTGAATAGCAAACGGAGTTAGGGAGTGGATGATATCGAGTCAAAGTCTTACTGTTAGCTCGAAAAAACAAAAATCACGCGCAAGACGCGAAACGGAACGCTTGGCCGCGAAGCGGCCACCGGCCACTAGTCCTATATTATATTTGTAAGAATGAAGCTAAGTTCCGGGAGAACCGTTGCACCGTTTGGGAGGGGCCTGGTACCGATCGGTCGGGCTCGGCTCCAATGCTTCGGGAAAATTATAAGTTTTTCCTTACGGGCCCCGCGTCCCTTTTTAAAATGCTAAAAACTTTTCTCTCAAAAAGTTGTGCGAGTGCGAAAAGGATGCGAATCAGTTCGTTTTGCAAGGGTGAGAGAGAGAAGCGAGATTTTGTAGTCCTTTTTTAAATGCATACGTGCGGAAGAGCATACGATTTTGTACGCGTGTGAGCGAGAAACGTGATGCTCTGAATTTTTTTTTTTAATTCGATCGCACGATTTGACGTTACCATGGCGATGTTCATCATATGTTTTACTCGCGGGAGGAACCGTTCGGGTAGACGCATTTTAATAGCGACTTCATGATATCGATGTATAGCTTCGACTTTTTATCCATGTATTTTCGTAGATATACTCAATAGGACAGCCACAGTGCTGCTAGCTGTGTTGAGAAATATACCAGGCACTTCAAACTTAATGAAACATTTGTATAAATATTTTATGTTAAATACGGCAGCACTGTACAGTCTTCGATTGATGATGGCTTGACGAGGTTGCTATATCGCTTCGCGATGTATAGAGCTTCGATACTTATCATATGTTTCATATGCATAGATATATACAGAATAGTACAATCAACGATGACTTGATGAGATCGGTGCATTGATTCAATATCTCGAATATAACCCAGCAAATTTCAGTTAGGTTTCGAGAATTTATAAAGAAACTAAATGATTAGGGTTATTATTCATAAGTTGAGACGGTGGTTATACTTTTCTCATTAATAATATACTGTCAAATATTACTGAATACTGAGTTAAGTAAATAATTGGTTTTCTGTTGAAAATGCATCGTTTACTTTAAATGTATAAGTGATTCATCCAAGAATACTACTTACTAACGAACCAAAAATATGGTTACAGATTTTTTTCATTTTTAAGTTGGCGATTTGAGTTGTTTTCGTTTCAGTTCGCGTTTTGGCGAGGTTATGATGTTTTTAAGGTCTGTTTTTTTCCCGATTTAATTAAAAAAAAAAAGAAGACAAAGTTTCGATAGATCTCTTGAGCCTTGAGTATGTAGTTTTTATGGTTCATTTGATTGTATACCTGTTATTTTTTAATCTGTGCAGTAATATTAGTGGGCCAGTGCGACGTTTATTTCAAAGGTTCTTTTAGTGATGACTTGGTGATGACGTCATCCGGTGATGAGCGTTCCAAACATAGACTGTCTCTCTTGCTCTCACGTAACCCCCATGTTGTACTGCTATACTCTAATTTTAAAAAACGTATGTAGAGACATCTTTTGTGAAATATTTTTTGGCAGAAATGAATTCCTCAATTTCAATGCGATTTTAATATTAACATGCCGTAATACGAGACCCTGTGTATACAAATCAGGACACTAGAAAGAGATGGGTATACACATGGGATTGGAGGTCACGGGAGAGTGGCTGGGTGAGATAGTTTGGAACGCTATGCGAGTTTTGTCACAACCGATTGCAACCGATGAGTGCATTATTGATGCAATTTTTGGCTAACCGTTGACTTCACACTAAAACTCTATGGTGAACTTGAGATGCCCTTAGATGCTGGAACTGGGTCCAATGGACCCGTTGCGTCGTACGCTAAAATCGGCTGCCAGTAACTGTTCACTGGTTATACAAACTTGAGCTTCGTGAAGTGTCTAAAAAAAAAATCAAAAAAATAGGATTTCATCATTGGGGGGGGGCGACCATTCAAAAGCGCCAATCCCCAAAAAAGATAAGCCAAAAGCGCTAAAACATGCAATAAGGAATTTTTGAAAAAGTAGCCCAAAAACGGCAATTTGCTGCAAAATCAGTAGTCAAAAAGCGCTAAAAGAATGACCCTATAAAATCTTAGACTATATTCACTGAAACGCAATGTCTTATTGTCATGTCAGTTCAACGAAAGGTTATCGTAGGTGTGCGATCTCGGTCATACGTTTGTTTGCTTAACCCGGACTTCTCATTTTATTGTGAATGCAGGTTTCTCACTATCGCTATCTCTTTCTCTCCTTCCCTTCTTTTCTCTGTACAGTTATAATCGTATAATCCACATGCGCTAATACGGTGCATCCTAATGCGCCGATTCTGGGGGTTTCAGCGTCTCCATGAGCGCCAAAAAAAAATTGGCGGTTTTGGATCGGGCCCTCTTGAGAACGACTAACCCTAAAAAATGTTTAAGTTTCATGTAGGGGTTTGGGCGGGGTTATGCTATTTATGCCCCTCCAAATAATGACTCCTGTTTTCTAAACCTTTGGTGTACCTGAGAAAATAACACTTCAGTATTTCAGGAATAATAGAGTAAGTTTTTAGATTTCGTTCTTCGGAGCAAGATTAGATGGTGAATAGCAAACGGAGTTAGGGAGTGGATGATATCGAGTCAAAGTCTTACTGTTAGCTCGAAAAAACAAAAATCACGCGCAAGACGCGAAACGGAACGCTTGGCCGCGAAGCGGCCACCGGCCACTAGTCCTATATTATATTTGTAAGAATGAAGCTAAGTTCCGGGAGAACCGTTGCACCGTTTGGGAGGGGCCTGGTACCGATCGGT
Source organism: Trialeurodes vaporariorum (assembly GCA_011764245.1). NCBI lineage: Eukaryota > Metazoa > Arthropoda > Insecta > Hemiptera > Aleyrodidae > Trialeurodes > Trialeurodes vaporariorum. The sequence continues at coordinate 3,431,300 of VMOF01000369.1, read as the reverse complement.
CGGGCTCGGCTCCAATGCTTCGGGAAAATTATAAGTTTTTCCTTACGGGCCCCGCGTCCCTTTTTAAAATGCTAAAAACTTTTCTCTCAAAAAGTTGTGCGAGTGCGAAAAGGATGCGAATCAGTTCGTTTTGCAAGGGTGAGAGAGAGAAGCGAGATTTTGTAGTCCTTTTTTAAATGCATACGTGCGGAAGAGCATACGATTTTGTACGCGTGTGAGCGAGAAACGTGATGCTCTGAAATTTTTTTTTTAATTCGATCGCACGATTTGACGTTACCATGGCGATGTTCATCATATGTTTTACTCGCGGGAGGAACCGTTCGGGTAGACGCATTTTAATAGCGACTTCATGATATCGATGTATAGCTTCGACTTTTTATCCATGTATTTTCGTAGATATACTCAATAGGACAGCCACAGTGCTGCTAGCTGTGTCGAGAAATATTCAGTCACTTCAGACTTAATAAAAAATGTGTATCTTTTATTGCTATATCGCTTCGTGATGTATAGAGCTTCGATATTTATCATTTGTTTCATACGCAAATTTATAGAATAGTACAATCAACGAGTGATTACTTGATGAGATCGGCGCATTGATTCGATACCTCGAATATAACCCTGCAAATTTGAGCTAGGTTTTGAGAATTTATATAAAGAAACTAAATGATAAGGAACATTAGGGTTAATATTGATAAGTTGAGACGGTGGTTATATTTTTCTTATTAATATGAACTGTCAAATATTACTGAGTTAAGTAAATAATTGGCTTCCTGTTGTAAATGCGTTGTTTACTTTAAATGTGCAAGTGATACATCCAAGAATACTACTTACTAACGAACCAAGAATATGGTTGCAGATTTTTTCATTTTTAAGTTGGCGATTTGAGTTTTTTTCGTTTCAGTTCGCGTTTTGGCAAGGTTATAATGTTTTTAAGGTCTGTTTTTTCCGATTTAAAAAAAAAAAAAAGAAAACAAAGTTTCGATAGATCTCTTGTGCCTTGAGTATGTAGTTTTTTATGGTTCATTTGATTATATACCTGTTATTTTTTAATCTGTACAGTAATATTAGTGGGCCAGTACGACGTTTATTTCGAAATAGATGGTTCTTTTAGTGATGACATCATCCGGTGATGAGCGTTCCAAACAAAGACAAACTGTCTTTCTTGCTCTCACGTAACCCCCATGCTGTACTGCTATACTATAATTTTTAAAAAAAAAACTGTATTTAGAGACATCTTTTGTGAAATATTTTTTGGCAGAAATGCATTCCTCAATTTTAATGCGATTTTGCTATTAACATGCCGTAATACGAGGCCCTGTGTATACAAATCAGGACACTAGAAAGCAGTGGCGGCTCGCCAGGTAAGGCAAGTGAGGCGACAGGGATCCATCACCTCACATTTTTTGAAGTTTGAGAAAAAAAAAAAAAATTTTAAAAACATACAAAGGTTTAAATAATTATTATTCCATCGTCCTTTCTTTCAATAGTCCAAAAAGTATGAATGGAACATAAAATTATCAAAAAAGTTTATGTGAAGAGGATTTAAAAAAAAATCCTGTACACCTCTCATTTTCGTCGCCTCACCTCCACGAGCCGACAGTGCTATAGAAATAAGAGGTGGGTATACACGGGATTGGAGGTCGCACGGGAGAGTGGGTGAGATAGAGTTTGAAACGCTATGCGAGTTTTGTCACAACCGATTGCGACCGATGAGTGCATTTATTGATGTAATTTTTGCCTAACCGTTTACTTCACACTAAAACTCTATGGTGAACTTGAGATGCCCTTAGATGCTGAAACTGGGTCCAATAGACCCGTCGCGTCGCACGCTAAAATCGGCTGCCAGCAGTTGTTCACTGGTCATACTAACTTGAGCTTCGTGAAGTGGTCTGGAACAACTCTAAAAAGTAGGAATTCCATCATTTGGGGGGGGGGGAGGCGACCATTTAAAAGCGCCAATTCCCAAAAAAGATAAGCCAAAAGCTCTAAAACGTACACCAAATGCGCCAAGGAATTTTTGAAAAAGTAGCTAAAAAACGGCAATTTTCTGCGAAATCGATAGTCAAAAAGCGCTGAAAGAATGACCCCAAATAATAGGGGGTGTATAATGTGTATATGACCCCACGTCCAATAAGCTTAAAAATTAAAATCTTAGATGAAGTTTGCTTGAATTTTCGAGCCAACCTATTTCAATAAATTATTGTCGTTAGTAAAGGGCTGTTTGAAAATGGCATAATTTTCCCGCGCTAAGTTTCTCTTCCACTCTTCCATAGATTTTTGATTTACTGAAACGCAATGTCTTATACTCTTACATGTCAGTTCAACGAAAGGTTATTGTAAGTGTGCGATCTCGGTCATGCGTATTTGTTCGCTTATCCCGAACTTCTCATTTTATTGTGAATGCATCAGGTTTCTCACTCTCGCGCTGTCTCTGTCCTCTGTACAGTTCTAAATCGTGTAATCCACATGCGCTAATATGACGCATTCTAATGCGCCATTCTAGGGGTTTCGGCGTCTCCATGAGCGTCAAAAAAAATTGGCGGTTTTGGATCGGGCCCTCTTGAGAACGACTACCCCTAAAATGTTTAAGTTTCATGTAAGGGGGTGGTGGCGGGGGTTATGCTATATATGCCCTTCCAAATGATGACTCCTGTTTTCTAAACCTTTAGTGTACATGAGAAAATACCACTGTAGTGTAGTATTTCAGGAATAAAAGAGTAAGTTTTTAGATTTCGTTCTTCGGAGCAAGATTAGATGGGCGGATAGCAAACGGAGTTAGGGAGTGGATGATATCGAGTCAAAGTCTAGCTTGAATAAACAAAAATCACGCGAAACGGAATGATGCTTGGCCGCGAAGCGGCCACCGGCCACTAGTTTTGTCTATAATTGGATGTAGGGTTTCAAAATGAACACAAACCAAAACTGAAATAAAAATAAAATAACGTTTAAAAAAATTTTTTGGAAGAAGGATGAGGCAGAATTTTAATAAAATAGAGAAATAAAGAGAGAGGAAGAGAGAAAAAAAAACAAAAAACAAAAAAACAAAACTTTCTGTTAGAACTGTTATCTTAATAACAAGGCCGTCACATCAGCTTGCCACGCCACAACGACAATGCTTTCGTTTAAGTCAAGTCATGCTACAGGGTGTCCCGGATCCATCATGCTAGGCAATTTACTTCGAAAGAAAAAGTAAAGAAAAGTTATTATAAAAATTGAAACTTTAATCTTGGATGAATAACTCGGGCCCGGTATTGAAAACGTTAAGTACTCTAAAACTATAGCGATGGGCGATGCCTCGAGGGAGTCAATCAGTATCATTGTATGCTGCAATGGGTCTGTTGCGTTTTTCTGTTCCAGCAATATGATACATTGATTGTATCGTAAAATTCGGCGAAAGTAAAGATGCGCACATTTAAAACTTTAAAAATTTACTCATTATGTCAGGAAATTATACCTCAATTTCAAAAAACCCGCGCTACACTAGACACTATTATCACTGAAATACAACCACATAGACGGAACCACCATGTCTGTGTAAACATCAATATAACTTACAAACATTTGAATTTTTCATTTACACACAATTCTTGTATTATTTTGTAGTCTCTGATAAGCCAGAAAAGACCATGCAGCCAACACAGAAAAAAAAAAAAAAAAATCTGTTGATTTTACAGCATAGGGTGTTAAAAAAAAGTGTGTAGCAGGTAAGTACGTTGAATCAATAGATCTGAGCGGTAAAATTAACCGTCAGAGGAGTTAATTCGACAAAAACCAGTGCTAATTGAACCGCTTAGGCCTGTTAATCCAACAAACTAACATGCTACAAACTTTTTCAACACCCCAGGCTGTAAAATCAACAGATTTTTTTTTCTGTGAATATTTGAGGCGTACTTTCGCGTAACTCACTCTATCCATTAAATTAAAAGGAAAACGACACAAGTACTAAATCAAATCAATTAAAAACAAACTTAACTCACTTGTGTGGAAAAAAATTAAGATTGGCCGTGCCCGCACGAAACGCGTCCGATCTTAAAAATTTTACTCGCGGAAGTGAGTTGTTCGTTTTTAATTTATTCGCCCTGCCCACTTTATTGAAAATTGAGTTAGCGCCAGCACAGATTTTACATAAAAAATTGCTTAGTCCTTCATAAATAAAGTATTAAGAAACGTAATACCTAATCAAGGCTCTGTATTGTTATAGCAAAAGAACACAACAGACCCATTGAATGAAGTGGTACGGTAAGATTGAAACACCCTGTAGGAGAGCTTCCGAGAACGAACTGCGCAGAACGCTGCGCGGATTGGACGGAGGCAGCTAGCGGTGATCACCGTGCATCCTCGGGGGACCATCAACCATCATATCATCGTATGGCGCGACCAGCAACGACCATTCTCACCAGAAACCTATAATTATAAGCGCGAAACTCGTAAAGAACCGCGCGCTTATCAAAGCCGAGAGGATATTTCGGAGACCGGCGCTCCATGTGAATGGAAGCTTCGGAACCGATGATTTTCTTTTGTTTATAGAGATATAGATATACAATCGAAGAGATGCAAATCTAGTTGTATATTCTATAGGTAGTGCTTATATGAAATGCAAATGAGAGCCCGGGTTAGCGCCGAATAATTAGATGATCGCGTTTGGTCACGAGGTTGCCAATTTGGGCTGTTTTAAATTCAAACCTTTCGCCAATTCCGTCAAATGGAATGAAGGGCTGCTATAGGTCCCCTCTGAAGTATATTTACTCTGAAAAAAGTGCTTGGTTAATGTTTACCATAATTTGGTTAAAATTTACTATACACTTGGTTTGGATATACGACAATCCATGTCGAGGGTTGATAAGTACAAATGATAAATTTAAAAAAAAAAAAATAAAAAGAGCTTTTAAATTCCCCTTAAAAACCCTTATACCCTTACCTTATAACCCTATGGACCCTTTAAAAATTGGTGGTTTTGGATTTTTACCGGTTTGAATGAAGAAAATGGACCTTTGTCAGACTGCGCAGCGCCTCGGAGTAAAAAAAAATTATTCAGATACAGATTCTTTCAAACTTTCAGTGATAAACGCAAAGGAACTGCCAAATTTAGCAACTCTGCCTGCTACTTTACTCTAACGACAGAACTATCTCCTTCTGCATAAAAATTATACAATAAGCTGAAGATTCAACTCCTGAGGCCGTTGAGATAGGAAACCCCTCCTCTCCTGTGGGGGCTTCGGGGGATTGGTTACGGATTACAGTGAAATCGATACTCACGCAGCTACTTCTTTAATAGAGTTGCTGCTGTTGATTCTTATTATTATATACATATATTTTTTTAATCCCCCCTCCCATTTTTGAAATTTGCTTCAAAAAGCGTACTAGTTTCTACTGACGACCAAAAACAAGCTTTTAAGTTATTACGCAATAGGTTATAATAAGTTTAATGTTTAATAAGGTTTCATAAACTTTAAGGTTGCGGATATGTAACTTTGAGTCATGATAACATGTTTTTCAATAAAAATATATGTATATGAACTGTAAGATGTCGCTTACTGAGAAAAATTTCATCCCCAAAATCGTTCAAAATTGGACGGTATCATAGTCACTGCACGATAGAGGTAACACAATAAACAAGCTGAGGAGCTAATCCTTTAGAAAGAGGATTAACTACAAGTATTCAGATTGCGCTTGGCGAGTACTCAGTACACCAGTACAGGTGCATCGCATCGGCTAGTCTAATACAGTGTCGCCGGATTGCACTAACTTTTTTTTCTATTAGCTTCTCCCCTTTAAATCTGGCACTTTTTCAAACCCCTCTCACAAATTCGTTATCAATCTCAATAAATAGAGTGATATTTTCTCGTTTAGTTTGATGTGCAAAGTGATTATTTTATTTTTTAAAAAATACTATTAAAACCATTAATAAAACCGTTAATATGGTGATTCAAATTACAAATGTGTGTACTTCAGGATAAAAAACACGAGTCTAAATATTCCTTTAACAACCTGAATTATTTTATTTTTTTTTTTGTTTTTAAAAATGATCATGAACAACCCTTGGTATAACTCCGCAACCTAAAGAAAAAAAAACTGCACAGCTAAAATGCCCAGAAAAGGCTGATGTCAAGTAATGACATCTTTAGGATGTTACCGAATCAACATAATTTGTCAATCTAATTTAAATAGCCCCGAAAATGAAAACTACCCTCTAATGCTGTGACGATATAGTCATACACAAGAGAATGTTATGGGGTATGTAGAGAGTGGTGACAAGTGAAACCAAATTGGCCGCGATTGGCTACGTTTTTGCATATTTGCATAAAAAGGGTCTCACCTGAATACCCATCAAATTAGGGTTTCAAGAGGGAACATTTCCAATATTTTTTGGGGCAGGATCCCCAAACCCCCCTCATACATACCTTCTACCCCCCTGTAAATGGGGTGTATGAAATGGGAGCATCACTCACAAATCCTCATCAAAGACGATTTTAGGCTGAGCCACTGCGATCCCATTTTTAATCCAAGCAAATGTATCAATGGGTCTCTTGCATACTTTTGCTACAACAATATAGAACCTTGATTCTTTAAAATTCGGCGAAAATAACGATGCGCGCATTAAAAACGTTCAAAATCCACTCATTAACTCAGGAAATCACTTCAATTTCAAACAGCCCGCGCTACACTAGACACTATTTGCACCGTTATACTTCTACATAGACGGAAGCACCGTGCATTAGTAAACAACATCGTAACTACAAAAGGTTGAGTTCCCTTCTAAATACATGAATTATTGGCTGCATTTGGTGTCTGGTCTTTTCGGTTTATCAAATATTACAAAAATAATAAAAGAAATGTACGCATCTAAACGAAACATTCCAATGTTTGTAAGATCTGTTCATGTTTACATACGAGATGGTTCCATCTATGTAATTATAAGGCGGTGATATAGTGTCTAGTGAGCGCGGGTTGTTTGAAATGGAAGGTATTTTCTGAGTTAATGAGTGGATTTTGAAAGTTTTTAATGTGCGCATCGTTATTTTCGCCGAATTTTACGTTAGAAACAATGAGTTATATTGATGTAGCAAAGTACGCAACAGAACCATTAATTCGAGTTCGAAATTGGAGACCGGCAACTCGTTATTGCGTTGCTGTGCGTATTGCATCGGGGCGCCGTGCTTGTTGATGCCACAGAGACTACGCTCAAACGACCTTAGCAGGGAAAAAATATTCTGCCTACGCACGGCACGGTCGGTCAGTTCCTCGTTACTCTGCGGACCGTAGAGGGCGGGCCAAATGATATTATATGACTCGAGTGAAAAAAAAAAAAAAAAAAATGATAAGAAAAGAAGAAGACGAAATTGTCATCTGAGGACGGTCAAATGTCCGATCGCGTCACTAAAGGTCGCGCGTTGGAGCCAACTTTCTCTTGGGCCTTGGAGCAATTAGCGCATATACCGTATGCGCTCTCGAACAGCGTTGTCAAACGTCACCGAATAAAATCGCTCGCTGAGTTCCGCTTAGAATCGATACCTATTATACGGCTTTAAAATCGATGTCCGGCAACACTGCGCTCTGAAAGAAAGTACTCTATCGGTTTTAAAACGCGTAAACGCGCGGCGCCAGCGACGCGGCGGACGGCACCGGCCGGAACTGTTGGATGCGGTGCGGTAATAATTACTGCACAGCTTCGGACTGAAGCGATGTTGCCATACTGTACAAAAAAAATATCTATATTTAATTAATTCACGCGCCTTGTGTAATATGTAACCTGGTGTTTTTAGTTGTCTTTTATTATGAAACGATAGCTATTTCGGCCTTATCGGCCATCATCAGGTTCTGAAAAACTATGATAAAATTTATATAAAAAGAAAGAAAGTACTATAACATTATTGAATCTGGGGATTCAGAATTGAGGCGTGAAAATTCAAAATGTTGTAAGTGCCATCCGCCTTGCAATTTTTTCTCCCTGTAAAAATAATTGAAGACTCTGAAAAGAACGAAAATTTTGGCACATCATTTTCTTGAATCTGACGAATTTTTGGGGGAAAATTCCAGCTGAGTTTTCTCAGAGGTTACGCCAAGAAGATTAAGAAGCTGCACACATTTTTGCAAAGTCTGATGGCACGTACGACATTTTGAATTTTCGCGCCTCATTTAGCCGGTGTTGTTTCCACTGTGATGAGATGAATGATACACTGACGAGGAAAAACAACACCGCAAAACTCTGAATCCCCAGTTTCATAATGTTTTAGCACTTTCCTTCTTCATTATTAATTTTTATCCCAATTTTCCAGAACCTGATGATGGCCGATAAGTCCGAAATAGCTTTCGTTTCATAATAAGTGACAACCGTAAAAAAACCGTTAACCGTATTTGAATTCACGAGTACAAACAAATGAAATTGTAAGGTTAGTTTTAGCTGATCAGATCGGTTTATTATCTGGCAAAGGAATCGTAAAATTACTTTTTGCGCGCGTGTTTATCTTCTCATCATTTGCGAGGTGGATATATAGCCTAAAATCACGTCTTAGGGCGGCTACATTGCTAAGGAGGACTCCGCACCCCCACCCCCCTCCCGTTTGAGGTTTGGCCCCCTTAGAAAAATTTTCTAGCTACACCCATGCTCTGGGGGTGTTATATCTCACTGTGCCCTTCAGAATGTCACTAGCGGATCCAGAATTTTTCCTTCTCTCTCTATGGTCATTAATTGACCGCGTGCGTTAGAAAAAGACACTTTTGGGGCTTTCACGTGACTTTCGTCCCCCTCTTCTATCCTCTGCTATTACATGCGTTCAAGTGGACAGAGAGAGAGAGAGAGAGAGAGAGAGGAGAGAGAGAGAGAGAGAGGAGAGAGAGAGAGAGAGAGAGAGAGAGAGAGAGAGAGAGAGGAGAGAGAGAGAGAGAGAGAGAAGAGAGAGAGAGAGAGAGAGAGAGAGAGAGAGAGAGAGAGAGAGAGAGAGATGAGAGGAGAGAGAGAGAGAGAGAGAGAGAGAGAGAAGAGAGAGAGGAGAGAAGAGAGAGAGAGAGAAGAGAGAGAGAGAGAGAGAGAGAGAGAGAGAAGGAAGAGAGAGAGAGAGGAGAGAGAGAGAGAGAGAGAGGAAGAGAGGGAGAGAGGAAGAGAGAGAGGGGGAGAGAGAGAGAGAGAGAGAGAGAGAGAGAGACAATCCACTGAATCCGCCAGTGCAGAATGTAAACAACTATGCAAAAACACATCCAATGGCGGCGCCCATGGTTTTACTTGTTTATCTCTCTATACAAACAGGGACTCTATAGCTATATCATATAGGCTAGAGTATACTATAAGACCCGAATATTCTCGACGACGCCATGTTCGCTCAGCGAAATCGACCGCCCGGTTAGAAGGCAGTTTTGGCGCGACATTCAAATAAGACGAGACAATGCTTCCCTTGCTATAAAAATATGTTGATTAGCTCATTTTGATGCTGTTTAAAATATACAATCACGATTAATTTTGCACCGAAAAAAATACTAATAAATACGACACGACTGAAGAAACGCGATTGCTCACTCAATGTTTACATTCCTGATATGCTGATCGCCGCCATTTTCGGTTAGCCTCGGCTCTCTCATAAGTAGCATTGATCGGGAATACTCGGGTCTTATAGTAGAGGTAGTTTCAGAAGTGTGGGCGGACCTGGACCGATAACCTTTGGAATTTGTCAACATTATTTCTGATATTACTCGATGAAAATGAATGGAAATGAAATTGAGTGTTCATTTTACAACGAGGAACACTTTGAACACAAAAAGAATAAAGTCAGAAGCAAGCTCGGTTTTATTTTAAAGGGATGGGTCTGTAGCATACTTTTGCTATGTCAATATAACTCATTGTTTCTAAAGTAAAATTGGGCTAAAATAACGATGCGCACACTAAAAACTTTCAAAATCCACTCATTAACTCAGAAAATCACTTCCATTTCAAACAACCCGCGCTACACTAGACACTATATCACCGACTTATAACTGCATAGATGGAACCATCTCGTTTATGTAAACATGAACAGAACTTACAAACATTGGAATGTTTCGTTTAGATCTGTACATTTCTTATATTATTTTGTAATCTTTGATAAGCCGAAAAGACCAGACAGCAAATGCAGCTTATATTTCACGTATTAAAAAAGTAAGTCCATCATATTATAGTTACGATGTTGTTTACATTATGCACGGTGGTTCCGTCTATGTAGTAGTATACCGGTGCAAATAGTGTCTAGTGTATCGCGGGCTGTTTGAAATTGAAGTGATTTCCTGAGTTAATGACTTGATTTTGAACGTTTTAAATGTGCGCATCGTTATTTTCGCCGAATTTTACATGAGAATCAAGGTTCTATATTGTTGTAGCAAAATTATGCAACAGACCCATTAAATTTAAAAATTCGCCAAAGATTATGGTTTAGTTCCGCCTACACTTCTGAAACGAGCTCTATACTCTGATACAGGCATGCTTCCCCGCCAAGCCACCACTGAGCGAAGGACGTCCTGAGTTTCAACTTATTCCGTTCACTGTTCAGTGTTCACCATGTCTCGTATTTTTATTCATCGCCAGTATGCTTTCACTCAAATCTACTCTGTGTCCTTCCTCTCTTTCCTCTTTCGTTTTCGATCATTTCTCTCCCATTCATTCGTTCTCGTCTTTATCATCCTTCATTCTCTTTCTCCTCTTTTTCTTCTCCCTTCTCTCTTCTCCAATTTTTGCCTCTCGCATCTTTCTTCCGATCATCCTCGACTGCTGAAGACGTAGACTGTTACTTTGAGATGTGACATCTCACAAATCAGTCACATTTCCACCGTTCTGTCACGCAGTTAGAGCCGCCGTTTCGCGTATAATACTCATATATGCCCATTCGGTCGTTAACGACCCACTTAAATGTTTTTTTTTTTTTTTTTTTTTTTTTTGGGACCAAACTATACAGTGCAACAAAATCTATATTGTTATCTTTCAGCGCGTATCATTTATCTGGACCAGAAAATATCTCAATTTTTAATTTTTTTATATTTTTAACACCGAGGGACCTCTGGTAAAAATTTTATCGAATGTGCAAACATGCATCGAACGACGGCATACGTATTTACGTAGAACCTAAGATTCGTTGACCAATTAGAGGTCGGCAACCTTCTCTTGTCTCCACTATTTACATAAGGACTAAAGTTGCACTCTTCCTCACGGCAAACACCCGAACAACACCAATAATCCTATATTATATTTGTAAGAATGAAGCTAAGTTCTGGGAGAACCGTTGCACCGTTCGGGAGGGGCCTGGTACCGATCGGTCGGGCTCGGCTCCAATGCTTCGGGAAAATTATAAGTTTTTCCTTACGGGCCCCGCGTCCCTTTTTAAAATGCTAAAAACTTTTCTCTCAAAAAGTTGTGCGAGTGCGAAAAGGATGCGAATCAGTTCGTTTTGCAAGGGTGAGAGAGAGAAGCGAGATTTTGTAGTCCTTTTTTAAATGCATACGTGCGGAAGAGCATACGATTTTGTACGCGTGTGAGCGAGAAACGTGATGCTCTGAAATTTTTTTTTTAATTCGATCGCACGATTTGACGTTACCATGGCGATGTTCATCATATTTTTACTCGCGGGAGGAACCGTTCGGGTAGACGCATTTTAATAGCGACTTCATGATATCGATGTATAGCTTCGACTTTTTATCCATGTATTTTCGTAGATATACTCAATAGGACAGCCACAGTGCTGCTAGCTGTGTTGAGAAATATACCAGGCACTTCAAACTTAATGAAACATTTGTATAAATATTTTATGTTAAATACGGCAGCACTGTACAGTCTTCGATTGATGATGGCTTGACGAGGTTGCTATATCGCTTCGCGATGTATAGAGCTTCGATACTTATCATATGTTTCATATGCATAGATATATACAGAATAGTACAATCAACGATGACTTGATGAGATCGGTGCATTGATTCAATATCTCGAATATAACCCAGCAAATTTCAGTTAGTTTCGAGAATTTATAAAGAAACTAAATGATTAGGGTTATTATTCATAAGTTGAGACGGTGGTTATACTTTTCTCATTAATAATATACTGTCAAATATTACTGAATACTGAGTTAAGTAAATAATTGGTTTTCTGTTGAAAATGCATCGTTTACTTTAAATGTATAAGTGATTCATCCAAGAATACTACTTACTAACGAACCAAAAATATGGTTACAGATTTTTTTCATTTTTAAGTTGGCGATTTGAGTTGTTTTCGTTTCAGTTCGCGTTTTGGCGAGGTTATGATGTTTTTAAGGTCTGTTTTTTCCCGATTTAAATTAAAAAAAAAAAAGAAGACAAAGTTTCGATAGATCTCTTGAGCCTTGAGTATGTAGTTTTTATGGTTCATTTGATTGTATACCTGTTATTTTTTAATCTGTGCAGTAATATTAGTGGGCCAGTGCGACGTTTATTTCAAAGGTTCTTTTAGTGATGACTTGGTGATGACGTCATCCGGTGATGAGCGTTCCAAACATAGACTGTCTCTCTTGCTCTCACGTAACCCCCATGTTGTACTGCTATACTCTAATTTTAAAAACGTATGTAGAGACATCTTTTGTGAAATATTTTTGGCAGAAATGAATTCCTCAATTTCAATGCGATTTTAATATTAACATGCCGTAATACGAGACCCTGTGTATACAAATCAGGACACTAGAAAGAGATGGGTATACACATGGGGATTGGAGGTCACGGGAGAGTGGCTGGGTGAGATAGTTTGGAACGCTATGCGAGTTTTGTCACAACCGATTGCAACCGATGAGTGCATTATTGATGCAATTTTTGGCTAACCGTTGACTTCACACTAAAACTCTATGGTGAACTTGAGATGCCCTTAGATGCTGGAACTGGGTCCAATGGACCCGTTGCGTCGTACGCTAAAATCGGCTGCCAGTAACTGTTCACTGGTTATACAAACTTGAGCTTCGTGAAGTGTCTAAAAAAAAAAATCAAAAAAATAGGAATTTCATCATTGGGGGGGGGGCGACCATTCAAAAGCGCCAATCCCCAAAAAAGATAAGCCAAAAGCGCTAAAACATGCAATAAGGAATTTTTGAAAAAGTAGCCCAAAAACGGCAATTTGCTGCAAAATCAGTAGTCAAAAAGCGCTAAAAGAATGACCCTATAAAATCTTAGACTATATTCACTGAAACGCAATGTCTTATTGTCATGTCAGTTCAACGAAAGGTTATCGTAGGTGTGCGATCTCGGTCATACGTTTGTTTGCTTAACCCGGACTTCTCATTTTATTGTGAATGCAGGTTTCTCACTATCGCTATCTCTTTCTCTCCTTCCCTTCTTTTCTCTGTACAGTTATAAATCGTATAATCCACATGCGCTAATACGGTGCATCCTAATGCGCCGATTCTGGGGGTTTCAGCGTCTCCATGAGCGCCAAAAAAAAATTGGCGGTTTTGGATCGGGCCCTCTTGAGAACGACTAACCCTAAAAAATGTTTAAGTTTCATGTAAAGGGGTTTGGGCGGGGGTTATGCTATTTATGCCCCTCCAAATAATGACTCCTGTTTTCTAAACCTTTGGTGTACCTGAGAAAATAACACTTCAGTATTTCAGGAATAATAGAGTAAGTTTTTAGATTTCGTTCTTCGGAGCAAGATTAGATGGGTGAATAGCAAACGGAGTTAGGGAGTGGATGATATCGAGTCAAAGTCTTACTGTTAGCTCGAAAAAACAAAAATCACGCGCAAGACGCGAAACGGAACGCTTGGCCGCGAAGCGGCCACCGGCCACTAGTCCTATATTATATTTGTAAGAATGAAGCTAAGTTCCGGGAGAACCGTTGCACCGTTTGGGAGGGGCCTGGTACCGATCGGTCGGGCTCGGCTCCAATGCTTCGGGAAAATTATAAGTTTTTCCTTACGGGCCCCGCGTCCCTTTTTAAAATGCTAAAAACTTTTCTCTCAAAAAGTTGTGCGAGTGCGAAAAGGATGCGAATCAGTTCGTTTTGCAAGGGTGAGAGAGAGAAGCGAGATTTTGTAGTCCTTTTTTAAATGCATACGTGCGGAAGAGCATACGATTTTGTACGCGTGTGAGCGAGAAACGTGATGCTCTGAAATTTTTTTTTTTAATTCGATCGCACGATTTGACGTTACCATGGCGATGTTCATCATATGTTTTACTCGCGGGAGGAACCGTTCGGGTAGACGCATTTTAATAGCGACTTCATGATATCGATGTATAGCTTCGACTTTTTATCCATGTATTTTCGTAGATATACTCAATAGGACAGCCACAGTGCTGCTAGCTGTGTTGAGAAATATACCAGGCACTTCAAACTTAATGAAACATTTGTATAAATATTTTATGTTAAATACGGCAGCACTGTACAGTCTTCGATTGATGATGGCTTGACGAGGTTGCTATATCGCTTCGCGATGTATAGAGCTTCGATACTTATCATATGTTTCATATGCATAGATATATACAGAATAGTACAATCAACGATGACTTGATGAGATCGGTGCATTGATTCAATATCTCGAATATAACCCAGCAAATTTCAGTTAGGTTTCGAGAATTTATAAAGAAACTAAATGATTAGGGTTATTATTCATAAGTTGAGACGGTGGTTATACTTTTCTCATTAATAATATACTGTCAAATATTACTGAATACTGAGTTAAGTAAATAATTGGTTTTCTGTTGAAAATGCATCGTTTACTTTAAATGTATAAGTGATTCATCCAAGAATACTACTTACTAACGAACCAAAAATATGGTTACAGATTTTTTTCATTTTTAAGTTGGCGATTTGAGTTGTTTTCGTTTCAGTTCGCGTTTTGGCGAGGTTATGATGTTTTTAAGGTCTGTTTTTTTCCCGATTTAATTAAAAAAAAAAAGAAGACAAAGTTTCGATAGATCTCTTGAGCCTTGAGTATGTAGTTTTTATGGTTCATTTGATTGTATACCTGTTATTTTTTAATCTGTGCAGTAATATTAGTGGGCCAGTGCGACGTTTATTTCAAAGGTTCTTTTAGTGATGACTTGGTGATGACGTCATCCGGTGATGAGCGTTCCAAACATAGACTGTCTCTCTTGCTCTCACGTAACCCCCATGTTGTACTGCTATACTCTAATTTTAAAAAACGTATGTAGAGACATCTTTTGTGAAATATTTTTTGGCAGAAATGAATTCCTCAATTTCAATGCGATTTTAATATTAACATGCCGTAATACGAGACCCTGTGTATACAAATCAGGACACTAGAAAGAGATGGGTATACACATGGGATTGGAGGTCACGGGAGAGTGGCTGGGTGAGATAGTTTGGAACGCTATGCGAGTTTTGTCACAACCGATTGCAACCGATGAGTGCATTATTGATGCAATTTTTGGCTAACCGTTGACTTCACACTAAAACTCTATGGTGAACTTGAGATGCCCTTAGATGCTGGAACTGGGTCCAATGGACCCGTTGCGTCGTACGCTAAAATCGGCTGCCAGTAACTGTTCACTGGTTATACAAACTTGAGCTTCGTGAAGTGTCTAAAAAAAAAATCAAAAAAATAGGATTTCATCATTGGGGGGGGGCGACCATTCAAAAGCGCCAATCCCCAAAAAAGATAAGCCAAAAGCGCTAAAACATGCAATAAGGAATTTTTGAAAAAGTAGCCCAAAAACGGCAATTTGCTGCAAAATCAGTAGTCAAAAAGCGCTAAAAGAATGACCCTATAAAATCTTAGACTATATTCACTGAAACGCAATGTCTTATTGTCATGTCAGTTCAACGAAAGGTTATCGTAGGTGTGCGATCTCGGTCATACGTTTGTTTGCTTAACCCGGACTTCTCATTTTATTGTGAATGCAGGTTTCTCACTATCGCTATCTCTTTCTCTCCTTCCCTTCTTTTCTCTGTACAGTTATAATCGTATAATCCACATGCGCTAATACGGTGCATCCTAATGCGCCGATTCTGGGGTTTCAGCGTCTCCATGAGCGCCAAAAAAAAATTGGCGGTTTTGGATCGGGCCCTCTTGAGAACGACTAACCCTAAAAAATGTTTAAGTTTCATGTAGGGGTTTGGGCGGGGTTATGCTATTTATGCCCCTCCAAATAATGACTCCTGTTTTCTAAACCTTTGGTGTACCTGAGAAAATAACACTTCAGTATTTCAGGAATAATAGAGTAAGTTTTTAGATTTCGTTCTTCGGAGCAAGATTAGATGGTGAATAGCAAACGGAGTTAGGGAGTGGATGATATCGAGTCAAAGTCTTACTGTTAGCTCGAAAAAACAAAAATCACGCGCAAGACGCGAAACGGAACGCTTGGCCGCGAAGCGGCCACCGGCCACTAGTCCTATATTATATTTGTAAGAATGAAGCTAAGTTCCGGGAGAACCGTTGCACCGTTTGGGAGGGGCCTGGTACCGATCGGTCGGGCTCGGCTCCAATGCTTCGGGAAAATTATAAGTTTTTCCTTACGGGCCCCGCGTCCCTTTTTAAAATGCTAAAAACTTTTCTCTCAAAAAGTTGTGCGAGTGCGAAAAGGATGCGAATCAGTTCGTTTTGCAAGGGTGAGAGAGAGAAGCGAGATTTTGTAGTCCTTTTTTAAATGCATACGTGCGGAAGAGCATACGATTTTGTACGCGTGTGAGCGAGAAACGTGATGCTCTGAAATTTTTTTTTTAATTCGATCGCACGATTTGACGTTACCATGGCGATGTTCATCATATGTTTTACTCGCGGGAGGAACCGTTCGGGTAGACGCATTTTAATAGCGACTTCATGATATCGATGTATAGCTTCGACTTTTTATCCATGTATTTTCGTAGATATACTCAATAGGACAGCCACAGTGCTGCTAGCTGTGTCGAGAAATATTCAGTCACTTCAGACTTAATAAAAAATGTGTATCTTTTATTGCTATATCGCTTCGTGATGTATAGAGCTTCGATATTTATCATTTGTTTCATACGCAAATTTATAGAATAGTACAATCAACGAGTGATTACTTGATGAGATCGGCGCATTGATTCGATACCTCGAATATAACCCTGCAAATTTGAGCTAGGTTTTGAGAATTTATATAAAGAAACTAAATGATAAGGAACATTAGGGTTAATATTGATAAGTTGAGACGGTGGTTATATTTTTCTTATTAATATGAACTGTCAAATATTACTGAGTTAAGTAAATAATTGGCTTCCTGTTGTAAATGCGTTGTTTACTTTAAATGTGCAAGTGATACATCCAAGAATACTACTTACTAACGAACCAAGAATATGGTTGCAGATTTTTTCATTTTTAAGTTGGCGATTTGAGTTTTTTTCGTTTCAGTTCGCGTTTTGGCAAGGTTATAATGTTTTTAAGGTCTGTTTTTTCCGATTTAAAAAAAAAAAAAAGAAAACAAAGTTTCGATAGATCTCTTGTGCCTTGAGTATGTAGTTTTTTATGGTTCATTTGATTATATACCTGTTATTTTTTAATCTGTACAGTAATATTAGTGGGCCAGTACGACGTTTATTTCGAAATAGATGGTTCTTTTAGTGATGACATCATCCGGTGATGAGCGTTCCAAACAAAGACAAACTGTCTTTCTTGCTCTCACGTAACCCCCATGCTGTACTGCTATACTATAATTTTTAAAAAAAAAACTGTATTTAGAGACATCTTTTGTGAAATATTTTTTGGCAGAAATGCATTCCTCAATTTTAATGCGATTTTGCTATTAACATGCCGTAATACGAGGCCCTGTGTATACAAATCAGGACACTAGAAAGCAGTGGCGGCTCGCCAGGTAAGGCAAGTGAGGCGACAGGGATCCATCACCTCACATTTTTTGAAGTTTGAGAAAAAAAAAAAAAATTTTAAAAACATACAAAGGTTTAAATAATTATTATTCCATCGTCCTTTCTTTCAATAGTCCAAAAAGTATGAATGGAACATAAAATTATCAAAAAAGTTTATGTGAAGAGGATTTAAAAAAAAATCCTGTACACCTCTCATTTTCGTCGCCTCACCTCCACGAGCCGACAGTGCTATAGAAATAAGAGGTGGGTATACACGGGATTGGAGGTCGCACGGGAGAGTGGGTGAGATAGAGTTTGAAACGCTATGCGAGTTTTGTCACAACCGATTGCGACCGATGAGTGCATTTATTGATGTAATTTTTGCCTAACCGTTTACTTCACACTAAAACTCTATGGTGAACTTGAGATGCCCTTAGATGCTGAAACTGGGTCCAATAGACCCGTCGCGTCGCACGCTAAAATCGGCTGCCAGCAGTTGTTCACTGGTCATACTAACTTGAGCTTCGTGAAGTGGTCTGGAACAACTCTAAAAAGTAGGAATTCCATCATTTGGGGGGGGGGGCGACCATTTAAAAGCGCCAATTCCCAAAAAAGATAAGCCAAAAGCTCTAAAACGTACACCAAATGCGCCAAGGAATTTTTGAAAAAGTAGCTAAAAAACGGCAATTTTCTGCCAAATCGATAGTCAAAAAGCGCTGAAAGAATGACCCAAATAATAGGGGTGTATAATGTGTATATGACCCCACGTCCAATAAGCTTAAAAATTAAAATCTTAGATGAAGTTTGCTTGAATTTTCGAGCCAACCTATTTCAATAAATTATTGTCGTTAGTAAAGGGCTGTTTGAAAATGGCATAATTTTCCCGCGCTAAGTTTCTCTTCCACTCTTCCATAGATTTTTGATTTACTGAAACGCAATGTCTTATACTCTTACATGTCAGTTCAACGAAAGGTTATTGTAAGTGTGCGATCTCGGTCATGCGTATTTGTTCGCTTATCCCGAACTTTTCATTTTATTGTGAATGCATCAGTTTCTCACTCTCGCGCTGTCTCTGTCCTCTGTACAGTTCTAAATCGTGTAATCCACATGCGCTAATATGACGCATTCTAATGCGCCATTCTAGGGTTTCGGCGTCTCCATGAGCGTCAAAAAAATTGGCGGTTTTGGATCGGGCCCTCTTGAGAACGACTACCCCTAAAATGTTTAAGTTTCATGTAAGGGGGTGGTGGCGGGGGTTATGCTATATATGCCCTTCCAAATGATGACTCCTGTTTTCTAAACCTTTAGTGTACATGAGAAAATACCACTGTAGTGTAGTATTTCAGGAATAAAAGAGTAAGTTTTTAGATTTCGTTCTTCGGAGCAAGATTAGATGGGCGGATAGCAAACGGAGTTAGGGTGGATGATATCGAGTCAAAGTCTAGCTTGAATAAACAAAAATCACGCGAAACGGAATGATGCTTGGCCGCGAAGCGGCCACCGGCCACTAGTTTTGTCTATAATTGGATGTAGGGTTTCAAAATGAACACAAACCAAAACTGAAATAAAAATAAAATAACGTTTAAAAAAATTTTTTGGAAGAAGGATGAGGCAGAATTTTAATAAAATAGAGAAATAAAGAGAGAGGAAGAGAGAAAAAAAAACAAAAAACAAAAAACAAAACTTTCTGTTAGAACTGTTATCTTAATAACAAGGCCGTCACATCAGCTTGCCACGCCACAACGACAATGCTTTCGTTTAAGTCAAGTCATGCTACAGGGTGTCCCGGATCCATCATGCTAGGCAATTTACTTCGAAAGAAAAAGTAAAGAAAAGTTATTATAAAAATTGAAACTTTAATCTTGGATGAATAACTCGGGCCCGGTATTGAAAACGTTAAGTACTCTAAAACTATAGCGATGGGCGATGCCTCGAGGGAGTCAATCAGTATCATTGTATGCTGCAATGGGTCTGTTGCGTTTTTCTGTTCCAGCAATATGATACATTGATTGTATCGTAAAATTCGGCGAAAGTAAAGATGCGCACATTTAAAACTTTAAAAATTTACTCATTATGTCAGGAAATTATACCTCAATTTCAAAAAAACCCGCGCTACACTAGACACTATTATCACTGAAATACAACCACATAGACGGAACCACCATGTCTGTGTAAACATCAATATAACTTACAAACATTTGAATTTTTCATTTACACACAATTCTTGTATTATTTTGTAGTCTCTGATAAGCCAGAAAAGACCATGCAGCCAACACAGAAAAAAAAAAAAAAAAATCTGTTGATTTTACAGCATAGGGTGTTAAAAAAAAGTGTGTAGCAGGTAAGTACGTTGAATCAATAGATCTGAGCGGTAAAATTAACCGTCAGAGGAGTTAATTCGACAAAAACCAGTGCTAATTGAACCGCTTAGGCCTGTTAATCCAACAAACTAACATGCTACAAACTTTTTCAACACCCCAGGCTGTAAAATCAACAGATTTTTTTTTCTGTGAATATTTGAGGCGTACTTTCGCGTAACTCACTCTATCCATTAAATTAAAAGGAAAACGACACAAGTACTAAATCAAATCAATTAAAAACAAACTTAACTCACTTGTGTGGAAAAAAATTAAGATTGGCCGTGCCCGCACGAAACGCGTCCGATCTTAAAAATTTTACTCGCGGAAGTGAGTTGTTCGTTTTTAATTTATTCGCCCTGCCCACTTTATTGAAAATTGAGTTAGCGCCAGCACAGATTTTACATAAAAAATTGCTTAGTCCTTCATAAATAAAGTATTAAGAAACGTAATACCTAATCAAGGCTCTGTATTGTTATAGCAAAAGAACACAACAGACCCATTGAATGAAGTGGTACGGTAAGATTGAAACACCCTGTAGGAGAGCTTCCGAGAACGAACTGCGCAGAACGCTGCGCGGATTGGACGGAGGCAGCTAGCGGTGATCACCGTGCATCCTCGGGGGACCATCAACCATCATATCATCGTATGGCGCGACCAGCAACGACCATTCTCACCAGAAACCTATAATTATAAGCGCGAAACTCGTAAAGAACCGCGCGCTTATCAAAGCCGAGAGGATATTTCGGAGACCGGCGCTCCATGTGAATGGAAGCTTCGGAACCGATGATTTTCTTTTGTTTATAGAGATATAGATATACAATCGAAGAGATGCAAATCTAGTTGTATATTCTATAGGTAGTGCTTATATGAAATGCAAATGAGAGCCCGGGTTAGCGCCGAATAATTAGATGATCGCGTTTGGTCACGAGGTTGCCAATTTGGGCTGTTTTAAATTCAAACCTTTCGCCAATTCCGTCAAATGGAATGAAGGGCTGCTATAGGTCCCCTCTGAAGTATATTTACTCTGAAAAAAGTGCTTGGTTAATGTTTACCATAATTTGGTTAAAATTTACTATACACTTGGTTTGGATATACGACAATCCATGTCGAGGGTTGATAAGTACAAATGATAAATTTAAAAAAAAAAAATAAAAAGAGCTTTTAAATTCCCCTTAAAAACCCTTATACCCTTACCTTATAACCCTATGGACCCTTTAAAAATTGGTGGTTTTGGATTTTTACCGGTTTGAATGAAGAAAATGGACCTTTGTCAGACTGCGCAGCGCCTCGGAGTAAAAAAAAATTATTCAGATACAGATTCTTTCAAACTTTCAGTGATAAACGCAAAGGAACTGCCAAATTTAGCAACTCTGCCTGCTACTTTACTCTAACGACAGAACTATCTCCTTCTGCATAAAAATTATACAATAAGCTGAAGATTCAACTCCTGAGGCCGTTGAGATAGGAAACCCCTCCTCTCCTGTGGGGGCTTCGGGGGATTGGTTACGGATTACAGTGAAATCGATACTCACGCAGCTACTTCTTTAATAGAGTTGCTGCTGTTGATTCTTATTATTATATACATATATTTTTTTAATCCCCCCTCCCATTTTTGAAATTTGCTTCAAAAAGCGTACTAGTTTCTACTGACGACCAAAAACAAGCTTTTAAGTTATTACGCAATAGGTTATAATAAGTTTAATGTTTAATAAGGTTTCATAAACTTTAAGGTTGCGGATATGTAACTTTGAGTCATGATAACATGTTTTTCAATAAAAATATATGTATATGAACTGTAAGATGTCGCTTACTGAGATAGATCTCTTGTGCCTTGAGTATGTAGTTTTTATGGTTCATTTGATTATATACCTGTTATTTTTTAATCTGTACAGTAATATTAGTGGGCCAGTACGACGTTTATTTCGAAATAGATGGTTCTTTTAGTGATGACATCATCCGGTGATGAGCGTTCCAAACAAAGACAAACTGTCTTTCTTGCTCTCACGTAACCCCCATGCTGTACTGCTATACTATAATTTTTAAAAAAAAAACTGTATTTAGAGACATCTTTTGTGAAATATTTTTTGGCAGAAATGCATTCCTCAATTTTAATGCGATTTTGCTATTAACATGCCGTAATACGAGGCCCTGTGTATACAAATCAGGACACTAGAAAGCAGTGGCGGCTCGCCAGGTAAGGCAAGTGAGGCGACAGGGATCCATCACCTCACATTTTTTGAAGTTTGAGAAAGAAAAAAAAAATTTTTAAAAACATACAAAGGTTTAAATAATTATTATTCCATCGTCCTTTCTTTCAATAGTCCAAAAAGTATGAATGGAACATAAAATTATCAAAAAAGTTTATGTGAAGAGGATTTAAAAAAAAATCCTGTACACCTCTCATTTTCGTCGCCTCACCTCCACGAGCCGACAGTGCTATAGAAATAAGAGGTGGGTATACACGGGATTGGAGGTCGCACGGGAGAGTGGGTGAGATAGAGTTTGAAACGCTATGCGAGTTTTGTCACAACCGATTGCGACCGATGAGTGCATTTATTGATGTAATTTTTGCCTAACCGTTTACTTCACACTAAAACTCTATGGTGAACTTGAGATGCCCTTAGATGCTGAAACTGGGTCCAATAGACCCGTCGCGTCGCACGCTAAAATCGGCTGCCAGCAGTTGTTCACTGGTCATACTAACTTGAGCTTCGTGAAGTGGTCTGGAACAACTCTAAAAAGTAGGAATTCCATCATTTGGGGGGGGGGGAGGCGACCATTTAAAAGCGCCAATTCCCAAAAAAGATAAGCCAAAAGCTCTAAAACGTACACCAAATGCGCCAAGGAATTTTTGAAAAAGTAGCTAAAAAACGGCAATTTTCTGCCAAATCGATAGTCAAAAAGCGCTGAAAGAATGACCCCAAATAATAGGGGGTGTATAATGTGTATATGACCCCACGTCCAATAAGCTTAAAAATTAAAATCTTAGATGAAGTTTGCTTGAATTTTCGAGCCAACCTATTTCAATAAATTATTGTCGTTAGTAAAGGGCTGTTTGAAAATGGCATAATTTTCCCGCGCTAAGTTTCTCTTCCACTCTTCCATAGATTTTTGATTTACTGAAACGCAATGTCTTATACTCTTACATGTCAGTTCAACGAAAGGTTATTGTAAGTGTGCGATCTCGGTCATGCGTATTTGTTCGCTTATCCCGAACTTTTCATTTTATTGTGAATGCATCAGGTTTCTCACTCTCGCGCTGTCTCTGTCCTCTGTACAGTTCTAAATCGTGTAATCCACATGCGCTAATATGACGCATTCTAATGCGCCATTCTAGGGGTTTCGGCGTCTCCATGAGCGTCAAAAAAAATTGGCGGTTTTGGATCGGGCCCTCTTGAGAACGACTACCCCTAAAATGTTTAAGTTTCATGTAAGGGGGTGGTGGCGGGGGTTATGCTATATATGCCCTTCCAAATGATGACTCCTGTTTTCTAAACCTTTAGTGTACATGAGAAAATACCACTGTAGTGTAGTATTTCAGGAATAAAAGAGTAAGTTTTTAGATTTCGTTCTTCGGAGCAAGATTAGATGGGCGGATAGCAAACGGAGTTAGGGAGTGGATGATATCGAGTCAAAGTCTAGCTTGAATAAACAAAAATCACGCGAAACGGAATGATGCTTGGCCGCGAAGCGGCCACCGGCCACTAGTTTTGTCTATAATTGGATGTAGGGTTTCAAAATGAACACAAACCAAAACTGAAATAAAAATAAAATAACGTTTAAAAAAATTTTTTGGAAGAAGGATGAGGCAGAATTTTAATAAAATAGAGAAATAAAGAGAGAGGAAGAGAGAAAAAAAAACAAAAAACAAAAAACAAAACTTTCTGTTAGAACTGTTATCTTAATAACAAGGCCGTCACATCAGCTTGCCACGCCACAACGACAATGCTTTCGTTTAAGTCAAGTCATGCTACAGGGTGTCCCGGATCCATCATGCTAGGCAATTTACTTCGAAAGAAAAAGTAAAGAAAAGTTATTATAAAAATTGAAACTTTAATCTTGGATGAATAACTCGGGCCCGGTATTGAAAACGTTAAGTACTCTAAAACTATAGCGATGGGCGATGCCTCGAGGGAGTCAATCAGTATCATTGTATGCTGCAATGGGTCTGTTGCGTTTTTCTGTTCCAGCAATATGATACATTGATTGTATCGTAAAATTCGGCGAAAGTAAAGATGCGCACATTTAAAACTTTAAAAATTTACTCATTATGTCAGGAAATTATACCTCAATTTCAAAAAAACCCGCGCTACACTAGACACTATTATCACTGAAATACAACCACATAGACGGAACCACCATGTCTGTGTAAACATCAATATAACTTACAAACATTTGAATTTTTCATTTACACACAATTCTTGTATTATTTTGTAGTCTCTGATAAGCCAGAAAAGACCATGCAGCCAACACAGAAAAAAAAAAAAAAAAATCTGTTGATTTTACAGCATAGGGTGTTAAAAAAAAAGTGTGTAGCAGGTAAGTACGTTGAATCAATAGATCTGAGCGGTAAAATTAACCGTCAGAGGAGTTAATTCGACAAAAACCAGTGCTAATTGAACCGCTTAGGCCTGTTAATCCAACAAACTAACATGCTACAAACTTTTTCAACACCCCAGGCTGTAAAATCAACAGATTTTTTTTTCTGTGAATATTTGAGGCGTACTTTCGCGTAACTCACTCTATCCATTAAATTAAAAGGAAAACGACACAAGTACTAAATCAAATCAATTAAAAACAAACTTAACTCACTTGTGTGGAAAAAAATTAAGATTGGCCGTGCCCGCACGAAACGCGTCCGATCTTAAAAATTTTACTCGCGGAAGTGAGTTGTTCGTTTTTAATTTATTCGCCCTGCCCACTTTATTGAAAATTGAGTTAGCGCCAGCACAGATTTTACATAAAAAATTGCTTAGTCCTTCATAAATAAAGTATTAAGAAACGTAATACCTAATCAAGGCTCTGTATTGTTATAGCAAAAGAACACAACAGACCCATTGAATGAAGTGGTACGGTAAGATTGAAACACCCTGTAGGAGAGCTTCCCGAGAACGAACTGCGCAGAACGCTGCGCGGATTGGACGGAGGCAGCTAGCGGTGATCACCGTGCATCCTCGGGGGACCATCAACCATCATATCATCGTATGGCGCGACCAGCAACGACCATTCTCACCAGAAACCTATAATTATAAGCGCGAAACTCGTAAAGAACCGCGCGCTTATCAAAGCCGAGAGGATATTTCGGAGACCGGCGCTCCATGTGAATGGAAGCTTCGGAACCGATGATTTTCTTTTGTTTATAGAGATATAGATATACAATCGAAGAGATGCAAAATCTAGTTGTATATTCTATAGGTAGTGCTTATATGAAATGCAAATGAGAGCCCGGGTTAGCGCCGAATAATTAGATGATCGCGTTTGGTCACGAGGTTGCCAATTTGGGCTGTTTTAAATTCAAACCTTTCGCCAATTCCGTCAAATGGAATGAAGGGCTGCTATAGGTCCCCTCTGAAGTATATTTACTCTGAAAAAAAGTGCTTGGTTAATGTTTACCATAATTTGGTTAAAATTTACTATACACTTGGTTTGGATATACGACAATCCATGTCGAGGGTTGATAAGTACAAATGATAAATTTAAAAAAAAAAAAATAAAAAGAGCTTTTAAATTCCCCTTAAAAACCCTTATACCCTTACCTTATAACCCTATGGACCCTTTAAAAATTGGTGGTTTTGGATTTTTACCGGTTTGAATGAAGAAAATGGACCTTTGTCAGACTGCGCAGCGCCTCGGAGTAAAAACAAAAAATTATTCAGATACAGATTCTTTCAAACTTTCAGTGATAAACGCAAAAGGAACTGCCAAATTTAGCAACTCTGCCTGCTACTTTACTCTAACGACAGAACTATCTCCTTCTGCATAAAAATTATACAATAAGCTGAAGATTCAACTCCTGAGGCCGTTGAGATAGGAAACCCCTCCTCTCCTGTGGGGGCTTCGGGGGATTGGTTACGGATTACAGTGAAATCGATACTCACGCAGCTACTTCTTTAATAGAGTTGCTGCTGTTGATTCTTATTATTATATACATATATTTTTTTAATCCCCCCTCCCATTTTTGAAATTTGCTTCAAAAAGCGTACTAGTTTCTACTGACGACCAAAAATACAAGCTTTTAAGTTATTACGCAATAGGTTATAATAAGTTTAATGTTTAATAAGGTTTCATAAACTTTAAGGTTGCGGATATGTAACTTTGAGTCATGATAACATGTTTTTCAATAAAAATATATGTATATGAACTGTAAGATGTCGCTTACTGAGAAAAATTTCATTAAGACTCGAAAACATTCAGAAAAAAAAAAAAAAAAAACGAAAAAGACTCTAAAACTAAGCATGTTTGACATTCCCTTTCCTACTCGTGCCCATTCCTGAAGAACATGTTCGATGCAGTTTTCAAAGGCAAGAATAGATGTTATGGGTTTGATTTGACTCGGAGCATAACCTCGTATCCATTTCCTGTGATTAATTCACTCGATGTCTCCGTTATTTTAAGGCAGAAAAATCCTCGGTTTTTTCTTGTGGAAGCCTAAAAACGACAATCTTCTGAGGTGTGAATTTTCTGTGATTTTTGGTTTAAAAGTTCAGTTTTCCCCAATTTTTTGCTACATTAATTATTTCATCCACAGTGCGTCCAACAATTCAATTATAATAATCTAAAAACAAGTATTTTGTCAGTAAATGCCAAACCTGATTGACTTCATAACAATTAGCAATGAGAATATTACAAGACCTAAATTGTACTCGTAAAATTCTGCATGATTCCACAGATTTACTGCTAAGTTTTACGTGACGAAGCCTATTGCAGATTTTGAATCAGAATTCAGTTTTCATTACAGGACTCAGTTTTGAGTCACAAAAATCACAATTTTTTGCGCCTTCCATCTATGAGAACCAATTACAGCGAGTCTGTTTATCTTTGCAGAGCATACTTTGTTTCAAATATTATTTGGTTCGTTCAAAAAGCAAGTTTAGGCGCGCAGAGGTCACCAAAAAATCAGAAGCCGATTAATGATTGAAAGGCATTCAACAAAAATTAGTCATGCTTTTTTTTCATACAAGTCTTACATAATGTTTATGAATAAGTGACTTTATAAGCATAATAAGACTTTCATTGTTTAGGGATGTATGATATCAGAGAACTTACACATGTATTTAAAACGCAGCCATGTACAGCCTTGACTTTACAAATCAAGGTAACTAATAATGGAGATTTGCGTTTCTTTAAACGCGATGGCTCTTAATTTTCTCAAGCAATTATATATATTAAAAAAAAAAAAAAAAAAAAAAAAAAAAAAAAAAAAAAACGAGAGAAAGTAATGGCAAGAATTGAAGCAACGAGGGCTGAAATTTGCTTGTCATTCTCTTCAATCATCATTTTTTTTCTCAACTAAGCACACAAGGTAACCACGCGCTGGCACCTCAATCTTCTGAACACTTTTTTCCGAGTCCTCTACAACTCAGAGCTTGAGTGCGAAATATGCATTAATGAATTTTATGTAAGAAAGTCATGTTAGATTATGTATCGCATACAAATTGAGGAGAAATTATCAGATAATTACATATTTCATCTCATAATCAAATTTTTGCTCAATCATCCGTATAAACACTAAACCACTTTGTTTGGACGATGTGAAGTATTTTTATTTTCAGCGGCTAAACATAATACACTAATTATTTTTGTTACGGACGGGACCTTATGTCTGAAAAACTGACCTAACTCAAACACTACAAACGCTAGGAAGAATCTCAAAAACTTAAAGAATAGTTAAAAAGATCGTCTCTTTATGGACAATCCGCATTGGTTCATGGGTTCCGCAAGAAACTTATTATTCAGATACAGAAAAAAAACAGAGCTTTAGGGACGGAAACGCTGTCGAGTGTCGAGTCACGTCAGTAACACCCTTTTATTTTACAATATCTCATCAAAATTTTACACATATTTACGAACCACGATGGTTCAAAAAGAACCATCTTCCTCTATATTCTACAAATTTTCTGAAACTGTTCTATCGTAAATTCCTGCATTTTACTAGACTAAACAACCAAAAATACCGGTGCGCCTAGTTGTAGCATGACTGAATAGAAAATATATTCCATCGAGATCTTATGCACACAGGAGAAAACATATTTCTATTTATAATTTATTCTACTATCTAATCTAAGCGAAATATTTGTGGACATTTTCGGACATTAAAACCTTCTATTAATTTTTTTTCCCGGAAAGGATAAGTTTCGCAATATTATTTACGACATCTTCTATTGCACTTACGTAAGTGAACTTCAACGCCTCACATACCTATATTCTTACTCCTCATAATTTTTCTAAAACTCCATCCAAAATATAGATTTTTCTCAATAAAATTCATTGAATTCGATTACTTGATTTTGAATCCGTGACAATATGGCAATGTAAGTACTCGATGTGCACATACAAGTAAGAATTAGAGTAGGTAGAAAAAAAAGAGAAAAAAAAAAACCAAAATCTTTTCGGTGATAATTACATCAACGCCTTCGCGCGCATGTAACGCATTTTGCATAATGCGACCGATAGAAAATATGATTTTTCTGAACCTCCATGCGTTTCCCTGCCCCGTGCTTACAGATAAATCTCAATCTGCTCGTGTCTCTCTTTTCATTGCCCAGCGTTTGAGTCTCCAAGGGATTACGCAAGCGCATATCTCGAAGTTCGCACGCTCATTGCTGAACGGGTGGAGGGGGGGGGGGGTTGGTCGTCTGTCCTTGCGTCTTCCTATCCACTCATGTCCGTCAGTTTTTTTTTTTTTTTTTTTTTTTTTTTTTTTTTTTTTTTTTTTTTTTTTTTTTGGCAATACCTAACCGGTATGATTTTTCACGTCATAGCAATTTGGCACGTTACATGAAATTCTATTATAATGTTCGTTCTAGGTGCGGCTTTGCCGTGTCAGTATACCTTTATCACTGTTGTTTTTTTCTTTTCTCAAACGGCGAAAAAACACGAAATTCAATGATCAATTCAATGATATGCTTGCGTTCATTGGGAACGACTTTTCGTCCTTCGTCGCAAACCTACCAAACGCAAGGAACGCAACGCTACGGTGCGCAAGGCCTTGCGTCTCATTGGAAACCAGGCTTTATGGATTGTAAAATAGAGAGCTAAGCGCCTTCATTTTGTGTCGACACAATACGCTGATAGTGCGTACATCGTGACCTTAGTCAAGGCCCATCTTATATAAAGGGGGACCAATTCAAAAAATCAAAATCAAAGCTGATGTGATTTCTGGATCGTCAGTCAATGTCAAAACGGGTGTCAATTAGCGGAATACAGGAAGTTGAAATCTAATTGAATTAAAAATTCTTCGATCACATTGTAATTTGCGATAACGAGGGTCCATTATTTTGCAAAATGCAAATGAAGCTTTTTTTATTTGAATCCGAACTACACCAGGAAACATCTCTTGGAACGAGATCATTTAATGAACTGCAGTAACGCCAGCTAACCAATTAAACCTCTTGTTCAAAGTCAAGAGCAGCGTTGCTGGAATTTAGGGAAATATCAGTGGATCAGTAGATATCATTGATTATTAAAGGAAATCTACTGACATTTTCTTAAAATCTGGCAACGCTGGTCAAGAGTGTTTCAACTCGTTCAGTCATTTATTTTGAAATTTTGAGAGGGGATGAATCTGAACTCATACCCTCTTTTAACTGATTTTTTTCTAATTAAAATATATATATATATATATATATATATATATATATATATATATATATATATATATATATATATATATATATATATATATATATATATATATATATATATATATATATATATATATATATATATAAACAAAGAAAGAACTTAAATCGGCCCAACACATGAATAATAATAACAACTTAATTGGGAATAAGGCCGTGAAACAATAAAATTAAAAAAACGAGACGTTTCGGAGGGCTAACACCTCCTTTATCAATCGAAAATTAAAAATTAAAAAAATATAAAGAAAGAGTCATGCCATCACGATGATAACGGCCATGACGAATATATATATATATATATATATATATATATATATATATATATATATATATATATATATATATATATATATATATATATATATATATATATATATATATATATATATATATATATATATATATATACAGGGTGTTTCAGACCACCCGTCCACTATCTTTTTAGCGAAAACGGCGCAAGATAATGAAATTCTGACGAAACTTTTCCAATGTATATCGACCCCAAAGAATTCAGGGAAAATATTGCCGACCCCAAAAAACGGCCCCTAAGGGCCTATTTGGGCCCCTAAAAAGGGCCAAATTGCTGTTTCTCAATGTTTTCTTATGGGGCGGGTGTTTTTTTATTTCAGAAACGAATTGTACGCCTGAAAATAAGCATATTTTGTTCAGGGCATTATTTTCAAAAAATGGCCCTTTCTCAAGTTAGGATCCGTTTTAAAAAAAAATAGGGGCCATTTTGAATCGCTCGCTGTGACCTTGAAAATTGACGGATTTCTAAAAACTAAAAATATTCTGAATCAGCAGATCAAGGGCTTTCATTTGATGTATCACAACCTTATTTTCTGCGAAAAGATATTTGGGGCCCCCTCCCCCCTAAATTTTGGGGCTTTGGGGGCCGCTACGAAAAAAATTTCAAATAGCAAGGTATAGGTTGTGATACATCATTGAAAAGCTCTTGAAAAGACGAAAAAAATGGTCCAAACCGGAAGTCAATCCGATCATTTTAACGAGAGTTACGGCCTGGCCTCTCCCCCTCAATTTTGGGGCTTTGGGGGCGGGGCCCTTTTGAGTAAAATTGGAAATGGCAGGGTACAAATTTTTAAAATCATTCGAAAGCCCTTAAAATGACAAAGAAAATAGTCCAAACCGGGTCTCAATCCGATATTTTTAACGGGAGTTACAGCCATTCAAAGATTTGAAGTATTTTTCTCGTATTGCGGAGGATTCATCGAGGAGGCCATAGAAAACACAAAATCCCGCGAATACGAGAAAAATACTTCAAATCTTTGAATGGCTGTAACTCCCGTTAAAATTATCGGATTGAGACCCGGTTTGGACTATTTTCTTTGTCATTTTAAGGGCTTTCGAATGATTTTAAAAATTTGTACCCTGCCATTTCCAATTTTACTCAAAAGGGCCCCGCCCCCAAAGCCCCAAAATTGAGGGGGAGAGGCCAGGCCGTAACTCTCGTTAAAATGATCGGATTGACTTCCGGTTTGGACCATTTTTTTCGTCTTTTCAAGAGCTTTCCAATGATGTATCACAACCTATACATTGCTATTTGAAATTTTTTTCGTAGCGGCCCCCAAAGCCCCAAAATTTAGGGGGGAGGGGGCCCCAAATATCTTTTCGTAGAAAATAAGGTTGTGATACATCAAATGAAAGCCCTTGATCTGCTGATTCAGAATATTTTTAGTTTTTTGAAATCCGTCAATTTTCAAGGTCACAGCGAGCGATTCAAAATGGCCCCTATTTTTTTTTAAAACGGCCCCTAACTTGAGAAAGGGCCATTTTTTGAAAATAATGCCCTGAACAAAATATGCTTATTTTCAGGCGTACAATTCGTTTCTGAAATAAAAAAACACCCGCCCCATAAGAAAACATTGAGAAACAGCAATTTGGCCCTTTTTAGGGGCCCAAATAGGCCCTTAGGGGCCGTTTTTTGGGGTCGGCAATATTTTCCCTGAATTCTTTGGGGTCGATATACATTGGAAAAGTTTCGTCAGAATTTCATTATCTTGCGCCGTTTTCGCTAAAAAGATAGTGGACGGGTGGTCTGAAACACCCTGTATATAGGTCAGGTCCACGGGAAAAAAACTACGGTGAAAATAACCATACGGATACCTGATTTTGGCACCTGCTAGATGTTATGGTAATGTTAACCAGAAGTATGTACTATGTTTTGACTTGGTACGAGGTGATGTTACCTGATTGAATGTCGAATTTACTCAAAGTATCGGTAAATGTACCATACTTCTGGTCAAGTTTACCAGAACACCTAGCAGGTGCCAAAATCAGGTATCCGTATGGTTATTTTCACTAATCTTTTTTTTCCGTGTCAGCGGCTTTCAAGAAATGAATGGGCCTTGAAAGAAACAATGAAATTCAATACCGTTCGTTCAGTTATTTATTTGAGTTGTTGAAGTTGTTCGAAGTTAATGGATCTTAAAAGACACAGAATTATTCAGTAATTTAAACTTAATTAAAAAGCCTTCCAAAAGTAACAGTAATACACATGTGTAGATTTCTGTGTCCCGATAGCCACTCTAAAAGACTTGCACTTTCGTTTAAAACTGATTTCAAATGGATTGACATTTTTTTTTTTTTTTTTTTTTTTTTTTTTTTTCAAAATTTAAAGGAAAAAAAGAAAAATTAAATGTCAAACAAACCGAGTTTGAAAATGTCCTTAAGAGATTTCCACCAGATGGCACTGACTCCGCGGTGCCTGAAAAGCATGCACCAAAAATCCGCACTTTCGGTGTTGCTCGTTGATTGACAACTCGTCCGAGTCATCTACATCTACATCTACTATGACGTCATCAAAATTATCATTCATACTCTCATTTTCTAATCGGCATATTATTTCCTCCGTAATTAAGTCGGTTAGCGAGAGTATAACGAAGACACATCAATCGGATCGGAGGGGGCGGAAGCCATGAATTGTCGCAAATTTCGATTGAGCGCGCGTGAGCACTGAGCATACTGAGTATTACTGAGCAGCGAGAGAACGCGAAAAATGTCAATTATCTCGGCGCAGAATAATTAGAGAGACTAGAGCGAGAGTCGCGCGCCGAGCGCTGAATAGATGCAGATCTATGCGAGAGAAAGAGATGTGTCGAAGATCTACAGGGTGGTGCAGAAGTTATAAACATCCCCTTCTGAATTTTCATTCTAAATGTGACTACACAGGGTGTTGAAAAACTGTTCCCGAATATTTCAGGAGCAGATTCTACAGGTCAAAATAAGACTTTTTTTTCATAAACATGTGTCTGAAAACGGATTTTCCGAGGCCTGTTGCATGGGCTTTGCGCCCGTGGCTCCTGTGCAACGTAATCTCCGAAAATGCCCCGCTTTGGAGCTACAGCCCCCCAGGGGTGCAAAATGTGCCCGATCTAGCGATCTGCGGATCGCGTGAAAGTGAGGAAATTTGTCCATTTTTTTTTTTTTTTTTTTTTTTTTTTTTTTTTTTTTTTTTTAATAATGGCAATAAGAATTTCCCAGGAAAATAGTGTAAAAAATGGGAAAATATCAGTCATTTTGCGAACATACGGTGTTGAAATGTTAAAATAATCCAAAAAAATTCATCACTTTTAAATTTTTGTGAGGAAATTTTTTAAAATCCTGTGAGGAAATAAGTCATGGATCGCGTGAAATTTCCGAAGTTTTGGAACATTTTGCACCCCTGCAGCCCCCCCGCAGAGTTTTAAAAAATTTACGGTTTTTTTTGGAATAGCGACCACTATGGGCGGGGGGAGGTGTCAAATAATCAGCTAATATCGACGTTCTTTGTTGGTAATACGGGACAATTTGCTGAACATTTTCGATTTTATTTTGGAAAATTTTTGAAGACCCTTATCGAAGAAAGTATGGTTTTAAGTGATTTCTTAAAATTTTAACTTAATATCTTAAAAAAAAAAAAAAAAAAAAAAAAAAAAAAAAAAAAAAAAAAAAAAAAAAAAAAATTATGTGAGATGAAAGTTCACCCCCCTCCTTATTACTGGACTCAAAAGGGAAAATAAAAAAAAAAAAATAAGAAAATAAGAAAAAAATCGAGAATTCTCCTGGCAAGACCGCTGCTTAAGGAAGCTTTTCCTTTGAGTTTCTAGATTAAACCCAAACAGTTTTTTGTCAGTTTCCTCCTTTCGAAACTGGTTTTGAATGATACAAATCACCGGACACTTTTAACAAAAATCGGTCATACATAAGAGGAAGATAAGAGGAGTAGGGTGTCAGAGAACCCAATTAATCCGGAAGTGCGATTCAGAGAGAGGTGTGTGGTATACGTAACTTTGGGCACACTCTGTAGGTGGAAAGGCGGCAATGACGCGATGATGGGAGTGTGACTTAACTGTTCGCGCTCTCTATAATCGGATGCAAGAATCAGTCATAAAAAAAAGCTTGACGCCCACTCCTCTAAGACTCGCGCCGAGGATCGAGTGCAGCGTACAAATTCTGCACAATGGTTTGAAATCAAGTCAAAAAGTGGCCAAAAATCAGAATTTGAATTTCTCATCAATGGAGCTGTTGCACATAGTAGTGGCTCTTGCAATGTGGCACCAACGTCTTTTTTCCATTTAAACCTATGTAAAACAATCGATACACTGGAGGTGCGATTGCACCCCCAAGGCTTCGATACTATTGTGTAGTTTTAAATGGCAAAGAAGCGTGGTTGCCACATTGCACGAGCCGCTTTTGGTTCCACACTTTTGCTTTAACCAATTTAATAGTAGACTCTGGTGTAAAAATCTCGACAAATGACGATGGCAGCACTACAAACTTCCGAATTTGAACTCAATAAAACGCTGTTATTTGCGTGAACGTAATGGAGGCTTATTGGCAGTAATATAATGAGAGATTCATATCTTAATTTCGTCACTCTCTCTATGCTGACAAGGCTGATTCACAGAGTAATTAGTCACCACAGTAGTGATCCACCTCCGATGAATGGTACCGTGACTTCTAGTGACACCGGTGTCAAATGAAAGTCGTCTCTTATTGGTCACTTCTTGATGGAGTTACAGTATTGTTAGATGGGACCGATTATTACTGCCCTACGCCACCGTTACGCTTGCACAAATAACAGCATTTATTGAGTTTAAAAGTGGATTTTGGAAGGTTTTAGTGCTACCATCGTTATTTGTGAGGTTTTTCCACCAGAATCGCTCTGAGAGAAATCACTTCTTTAAAAACAAGGAAACACGTTCACTTGTGACAGTCTCCCTTGCGCGAAGTAAAGTTCTATTGCATGAAGGAGAATCAATGTAACAACAAAGAATCTTTTGTTTGTAGCAGCAGACATTTTCCTTTGGTTTATACGGATTCATTTCCCCTTTGTCAATATTTCACTGTGGAGTTTCTTTAACGCAAAACGAAATACACCTTGGAATAAAAAAACTAACTCTCTCAGTGTGAAGATCTTGTAGAATTCTTTGGCTCTATCGATAGTCTGGAATGACCTTAGTAAGATACAAGCATGCACAATGTTTTTTTTTACTTCTTCCCACTTTTAGGGTAACTAGATAAATTAAAAAAGTCATGTTTCGTCAAAAAAAAAAACACACAAAAAACACCAAAAAAACACAAAAAACAAAAAAACAAAAAAACAAAATTGTGCAGTGAAGGGATAGATTAAGCTCGAAAATGTCAGAAAGGAGCTTCCTTTTCATACCTTTTTTTTTATACTTTGATTGTTGGCCTATTTTATTTCTGATCTCAGCCCATAGAGCGGCCGGCGGTGCGATAAGGAGAGACGCAAGACGCGAGCCGCGAACTTTGAGTAACAATTGAACAGCGGCTCCAAGTTTTCTCCTTCTGAGTTATGCTAATTTCCTCTAATTTATTTACACAAATTTGTTCGAAGGAGGAGGAGCAGGAGTGAAAGAAAAAAGGAGGCGGGGATAGAGCGAAGGGAGAAAGGGGAAGGAGAGATGAAAACAAAGAAGGATTGAGCGTGACTTAGCTGAAGGTGCCTCGGTTAATTTCTCTATACGCGAGCGAGATATTCCATTTCGTTTGCGCCGGGCACGATCGCTAAAGCAGACCAAAAATATAAAGTCAGACTTTTTTGACACTAAATCGGATTATATGATAATCAGTGGTGAGGCGTGAAATTTGGCAACAATGTATTTTCTCCATTCAAATTCACCAAAAATGTCGAACGCTTCAGTCATCGGCGATGACTAGGCATTTCGACCTTTCCAATGTGTTTAAATGGGTGGAAGGAACGTTGCCAAATCGCACGCCTCGCCAATGATTACAATAGCACAATGAGAAATTCTACATTTCTGCTAAAAATAATGTGCAAGAGCCCCATTGCCAGTTACAAAGATTATACTATCTAAAGTACTATAGGTGTTGGGCGATACTTTCGAATCTGGTTTCCAGTCAGTAGGTCTACAGTAATATGGACTACAGACAAAATGTCTACTTTTTTTGGTCTACTGACGAAATGTCTACGGAAGTGTATCTACGAAAAAAATGTCTACTTTGAAAAATGACCACATTCTAAAAACGTCTACTTATTTAATGTCCACAAAGTAAATGTCCCCAGTATATTATTTCCTCTTTTGAAATATGTCCACTTTTTTTTACAAAATCGTCTACAAGACAACAATGTCTACAATTTTGTAATATAAATAGACACGTGGAAAAGAAATCAGCGTGCTGGTTATAAGAAATAAATAAATATTTGATCATAGATAGTTTGAATGATAATTATTTTAATGTTTCTAATAGTTTTTAAGCGTACGACGAAGTTGCCAGACAATATACCTAAATCATTTGTGTAAACTTTTTGCTACACTTTTCTAACATTTTTCATCGAATTATTTATTTTTTGATTCAGCCTTCTTCCTTATGACAAAATTGTCTCTTTCCAATTTAAAAACCGAGTGAATTAAATAATGTTGGTTTTAATTTTGCGAATTCTACATTAAATTAATCATATTTCTGTGACGCTGTCTTCAAAATTTATAATTCAAAATTACAAAGATCTATAAATGAGGGGAGTAAACTAATTTATATTATATTTTCTAATTCTTTTACAAAATTGTAGACATTTTTGTCTAGTGGACGATTTTGTAAAAAAAACGTGGACATTTTTTTAAAGAGGCATTAATATTATACTGGGGACATTTATTTTGTGGACATAAAATATGTAGACGTTTCAAGAATATGGTAATTTTCCAAAGTAGACAATATTTTTGTAGACATACTTTCGTAGACATTTTGTCAGTAGACCAAAAGAAGGAGACATTTTGCCCGTTGTCCATATTACTGTAGACATACTGACCTGAAACCTCGAATCTAGAGTATAAGATTTGGGGAGACTGGATTCTTGGAGGACAAGCGCAAGAAGCTCAAGTTCGTGAATTTGAGAGAAAGAAAAGACCAGAAAAAAGGAAAAAGAAAGAAATACTTTAATTAATTTTACATTATCTTACCTAATTGCATTTTTTCATCCATTCCTGCTATTTCTTTTTCGCACTGTCAATTAAACAAGGTAATATATAGCTGAATGACAGACTTTAGAAATTAGAGAGCACGTATTATTCTCCGTTAATTATTATTGAGACGTGCGTGCGCATGCAGTTATTCGCATGAAAGACGATGGAATTTCTAATTTAAGATCGCTTAAATGGGGATTCGCAAATATCCACAAAGGTAAAATTTAAAATCCGTACTATCCTGGGAATTTTTTTTTTTGATCTGGAATGTTTGTTTACTTGATGCATATGATACATGTAAGATAATTCAAAGAAAAATATTCTAAAAAATCAGAAACTATGCTATAAGATCATCACATGAAGAACAATTATTTGCCGCGAATGCAGGCACCATATTTATTTACTCTCGATTAGAATAGAATCATATAAAAAGATTTTCCAATGCCCAAAGGAGGGTCAAAGTTTCACTCGATCGACTTTCTTGCTCAGAAATAAGGGAGGAATGGGGCAGTTGCAAGGGTCTGAAGTATTGTGTTTTTTATAAAGAAAATGAAAGTACTTGATGAGCTGAGAACATAAATGCCTTTGGTTTCTAGTTAAGTCCTATTATTCCGGAGCTGAGATTTTGGCCCAAAATACATTATTTTGAATGAGAATTCCGTGTAGTGACGTCATTGATTTTTTACAACTTTACACGTGCGTATCTCCAAAATCGCGACACTTATGAAAAAACCGAAGGCAGAGTTTTTCTCAGCTCATCAAGTACTAACTTTTTCTTTATAAAAACACACAATTTCAGACCTTTGCAACTGCCCCATTGATTATAATTGCCGATTGCTTTGTGAAAAGCTTTTGAATACCACTGTTGAAGGACACATATGGAAGCAGGAAAAGATTTATTGGCATTTCAGCTATTTAAATTTGAAAAACTGACCTGGGGTGAAAGTTTAATCCCCCTTCCCCTTTTACCATTTTCCCTTTCCCCTCCCTCCTCAGCCACTTTTTGAGCACTCAAGGGCTAATAGGTCTTGGTCTATACCCATCGTCTGCAGTACATCCAAACTTTTGTAAGTACTTACGTAGGTATATTTTTTCTTTTTCTTCTTCTTTTTTACTTTCTCACTATAATGGAATTAGAAAAATTGAGAAAGTATTGCGATGGCGCAGAGATTTTCAATGTATTTTGTTTCGATATAGTTGGCCTCTCACGACTAAGGCCCGGTATTACGATCACTTGGTTTGTCCAAACCAATGATTGGACACAACCACCAGCAGGCTGATTCTCCCTATTTGGACGAGACGAGACGAGATAGGAAGAAACGATGAATGCCATTGGTTTAAACGGCGTCACGTGACAGATTTGAAGTCATTAAAGCGCGTCATGAATTTCAAATTCATGACTCGGAGCTTGAGCCGACCGCGCTTTAATGACTTCAAATCTGTCACGTGACGCCGTTTAAACCAATGGCATTCATCGTTTCTTCCTACCCTGGTAAAAATGTTCCATGAACTCTGTTCCAATTTTCCATGTGGACATGGAAATCACCTTGATTTCCATGTAAATTAGGTTGATTTCCGTGTGAATTTACACGGAAATCACAGTGATTTCCATGTCCACATGGAAAATTGGAACAAAGTACACGGAACATTTTTACTAGGGATCTCGTCTCGTCTCGTCCAAATAGGAAGAATCAGCCTGCAGGCAATCCGATAGGCAGCCAAACTACTGGTTAAAGGATGAGAACAAAGAAGGCTCAACCCCCAACCAGAGGATAACAAGAGGTCGTAAAACGCCACTCGTGTACCTGAGGTTAGAGCTCTAACCACCACCAAATCTATCACCTAAGCAGAGGTCGTGATACCGGGCCTAAATCAATAATGATTTATACAAAA
Source organism: Trialeurodes vaporariorum (assembly GCA_011764245.1). NCBI lineage: Eukaryota > Metazoa > Arthropoda > Insecta > Hemiptera > Aleyrodidae > Trialeurodes > Trialeurodes vaporariorum. The sequence goes on along the minus strand of VMOF01000369.1, from coordinate 3,391,988 downwards.
TAATGGCCTCTCATCATTTCTAATACAATCTGAAAGAACATATACTTCCATCATATTCCCATATTTCTTAACCCTTTCTAACTCAGAGACATTTATGCAACAAAAATTCCGTGGCGTCTGTCCGTCAGTCCGTATGTACCTTCCCATTAATTTTGGACCATTGGTCCTGACGCTTCCGGATTTTACGCAGTTCTTACTTTTTAGATTCCTCAGAGGCACTTTCTTTTGTCTTTTTGAAATTTCGACTTTTGGGTTGACATTTTTCCGGTGTGAGAGAGTGTTTGTAGGGTATTTCCTACAGTTTCTTTTCTTTTCTGTTAAGGAAGCCCCAGAAGGTTACTTCGTTTGTGCGACGAAAAAGCGTAGCGCTCTCTGGCCTAGTAATCACCTTCAACCCCCTCCCCCCCGCCCTCCTCACCCCCTCCCCTCCCCTCCCCCACCCCCCTCCACCCTTCGTCCCCCCACAACCACCCAAAATGATCCATGAATCAGTTCAGAAACCGAGAGTAGAATAGTTCAGTTACCGTGGTCCCTTCTTAAGTCGGGTAAACTTGAGCGTTCAGGTCCGACATACACGTCACACACACACTCACACACACACACCCATGCGTGTTAATTCAACGCGGCATCCAGCTCGAACATTCTAATTCTCGCGCCGCGCTCGGCCGCGTCTCCTGTTCAACCGCTTGATGGCTGAGGGGGGGGGGGCAGGAGGCAGGATTACCGCACGGTCTGATAAACTGTTCCTTGCCACCGCACAGTAGAGAGAGAGTCAATGGGATGAGTCGAACATTAAAAACATAACTAAAATGGGTCTGTTGCATACTTTTGCTACAACGAAATAGAACCTTGATTCTTATGTAAAATTCGGCGAAAATAACGATGCGCACATTAAATCGTTCAAAATCCACTCATTAACCCAGTGAATCACTTTAATTTCAAACAGCCCGCGCTACACTAGACACTATTTACACCGCGGTATACTACTACATAGACGGAACCACCGAGCATAAGTAAACAACATCGTAACTACAAAATGATGGAATTCCCTTCTAAATACATGAAATATAGGCTGCATTTGCTGTCTGGTCTTTTTGGTTTATCAAAGATTACGAAATAATATAAGAAATGTACACATCTAAACGAAAAATGCCAATGTTTGTAAGTTCTGTTCACGTTTACATAAACGAGATGCTTCCATCTTTGTAGTTATGAGTCGGTGATATAGTGTCTAGTGTAGCGCGGGTTGTTTAAAATGGAAGGTAGTCTCTGAGTTAATGAGTGGATTTTGAAAGTTTTTAATGTGCGCATCGTTATTTTCGCCGAATTTTACGTTAGAAACAATGTGTCATATTGATGTAGCTAAAGTATGCAACAGACCCATTGCAAATTTGAATGTTTTTAAGAGTCAAAAACAAACTGTAATGGGTGGTTCTGGAAGGAAATTATACAATAAAACCACTTTCAATTTTCTCGCTTGCGTATTAACGAACATATTTGCATTCAAAGGTTGCCACGCCATGTCCGACTTCTCCCATTGACTGGCATCCTTGTGCGCCGCGCGCATGCGCACCGATCATCCGGCCTAACAATCATCATATCCTTTTAATCCGTCTAATCAGAGATCGGATTTGAGCATCCTCTTATCATTGGTCACTTTTTCATGCGCACATTGGGCTCAGTCTCAGGTTTAATTGAGGCATTTTTTCGGGAAAAGGGTGGTCAACAGACCGTATCGAAAATCACGAAAGTCACGATAGCGTTTGGGCTTAGTGCGGGAAAGTTGTGTCTTGGGGTGACAAACAACTGAGAAAAATCTGGAATTCCAAAGTTGATATCTTCTGTTGGAGCAAAGGCCTTGAAATTTCCGAAAATCCGGCAAAAAACGGTTTAGACCTACTTTCAAAAATTTTCTAAGATGTTTGCGAGCTTAATAAATGTTTAAAACATGCATAGTAGACACCTAAAACACATTTTTCTACCTTTAAACTCTCTATAGTACATCCAATGGAGTAAAATTTGAATGAGTCGAGGTCAAAATTTCAATGATTTTGCGTGTTTCAACAATGAGCATTTTCGTGCCTCTCTTCGCCCACTCGTTCGAGGGAAAGTGACTCAGAAAGCACAGCGAGTAATTGCTTGTCGTGGAAGCACGATAAGGCAGTGGCGGATCCACGGAGAGGGGGGGGACACGGGGGCACCCGGCACGTGCCCCCCCCCCCCCCCCAAAACCCTCAAATTTTGCCTTTTTTCAATACAAAATGGTCCGAAATTGCTTCCATCGACGCTTCAAATTTCAAAATTTCACAGGCGTCCCCCCCCCCCCCCCGCCCCCCTTAAAAATGTTCTGGATCCGCCACTGCGATGAGGCATTGTCACTCAACCGCTAGATGGCGACACGAAACCTAAATAAGCTCCTTTTCCTTATTTGCAATGCACATTGCATAATGAATATAAGAATCCTGGGTCCGAATCAGTTTTCACGGCTGTGACATCGTTGGCGCGTTGTAAACCCATCATGGTTTCTGTTTTGGTTTTGGTTGTCCCCTTCACACAGGATACAGGTACTGGCTGCACGACTCTTTTCACAACAGGATACGCATTTTAATATTGTTTGCAGGTTAAAGGTAATCAGATGACCAAAGCTTTTTATTGAAATTGAAAACTGTGAACGAGCTGAACCAGTGCTCCTTGTGAACATACTTGCGCTTTACACAGGGCGAGGTTTTAGAGTATAGAGGAAAGGTTCCTCAAACTCGTCACTGTTTATTGATATTCCATTATTCCCGATACTTCATTTAAGAAGCGCAGAATTTGTGTTGATTAGGATGATTCACGATGTTACTACTTGCTGCTTGTATGAAAGACGGATCTTAGGTCAAGCATCAGCCGGTATCCATAATCGGGAACCCAGTTTTGCGGAAATAGCTGTCAGAGTGGTCGGAAAGTTGCAGGGTAAACAGGGTGATCCAAAAGTCCGATAACCCCTGCCTAGCTATAGAAAAGCTGTCAAGGCATACCTTATCTTCTGACATATAATTATAATGAGCATAAAAAACGGAGCAGTTTTCAGCAAACCAAAGTTCGATAGCGTTTTTCGTTTTTGGTACATCGAAGCTCAAATTTCGATTTGGACCTTTTTTCAATTGATAATTACTCCCATTTTAAAAGTCAGAATTTAGAAAACTATGGGGCTACCCTGTTTACCCTGCAACTTTCCGGCCACTCTGACAGCTAATTCCGCAAAACTAGGTTCCCGATTATGGATTACCGGCTGATGCTTGACCTAAGATCCGTCTTTCATACAAACAGCAAGTAGTAACATCGTGAATCATCCTAATCAACACAAAGTCTGCGCTTCTTAAATGAAGTATCGGGAATAATGGAATACCAATAAACAGTGACGAGTTTGAGGAACCTTTCCTCTATACTCTAAAACCTCGCCCTGTGTAAAACGCAAGTATGTTCACAAGGAGCACTGGCTCAGCTCGTTCACAGTTTTCAATTTCAATAAAAAGCTTCGGTCATCTTATTACCTTTAACCTGAAAACAATATGTAAAATGTGTCTCCTGTATTGAAAAGAATTGTGCAGCCAGTGCCTGTATCCTGTGCGAAGGAGCAACGCGCCAACGATGTCACAGCCGTGAAAACTGATTCGGACCCAGGATTCTTATATTCATTATGCAATGTGCATTGCAAATAAGGAAAAGGAGCTTATTTAGGTTTCGTGTCGCCATCTAGCGGTTGAGTGACAATGCCTCATCGCAGTGGCGGATCCAGAACATTTTTCTGGGGGGCGGGGGGGGGCACGCCTGTGAAATTTTGAAATTTGAAGCGTCGATGGAAGCATTTTCGGGCCATTTTGTATTGAAAAAAGGCAAAATTTGAGGGTTTTGGGGGGGGGGGGCACGTGCCGGGTGCCCCCGTACCCCCCCCCTCTCCGTGGATCCGCCACTGCCTTATCGTGCTTCCACGACAAGCAATTACTCGCGGTGCTTTCTGAGTCTCTTTTTTTATTCCAGTTGGCAGTTTTTCATAATATTTTTTACATTTTCTTAGCTCTTCAGATTCTTTAATAAGTTTGGTTATGTTTTGATGCCGGGTATTTCGCTGCATATTATCACTGATTTGAATTGGTTTTGTCATTTCATTGTTGAAGAGTTTGATTTTATGGAAGATTATGAGAGCGGGTAAAGTAAAAAGCTTATTTTCTTTAAAAATATTCTTGCAAGAAACATCTTTGCGCAATTTGAAGATTACTCTGAGAGCTTTTTTATGAGTGATGAATACTTTATTAATTAGAGTTTTCAAGCAATTAGACCAGACATTGATACAATAATTAATGTGAGAAAGTATCATTGAGTGATAGAAGAAGAATCTGGGTGTTACAATATTTCGCTATAGCATCTTAAGCACAAAAATTGAGGAGTGGAGTCTGCTGCACAGATTTTTGATGTGCTCTTCAAAATTTAGTTTATTATCTAAAATTATACCTAGTAGGGTTTTGAGTAGAGTGATCAGTTTGTGGAACGGTTCTCATTTTTGATGAGAAAAGAAAATAAACAAACCAACTATACTCTGTTCACGATAAGAAGGCGAGTGAGAATTCAGGTAGTAATGCACTATTTAGCAACAGTGCGGCTATACCGGCTACTCCAACCCTTCGCAGTGGCCGTTGTTCTTCCGACTTCTCTCTTGGCACGGAGGATTTCCGAGAACCGACAGACTCAACAATTTACACACGTCCAGTAAAAATTGCGAACGGTCAAAAATACGAACAAACGGACGAAATTTTCGCCCTCAAGGACCAAAACTCGGCAAAAATAGTCGATTTAGAATATTGATGACTCTCATAAATTCGATGTTAAACGAAATATTCTGAATTTAATTCCGACTGAAAAATACAAATTTCTGAGAGTCATTAATATTCCAAGTCGACTATTTTTGCCGAGTTTTGGCCCTGTAGGGCGAAAATTTCGTCCGTTTGTTCGTATTTTTGACCGTTCGCAATTTTTACTGGACGTGTGTAAATTGTTGAGTCTGTCGGTTCTCGGAAATCCTCCGTGCCAAGAGAGAAGTCGGAAGAACAACGGCCACTGCGAAGGGTTGGAGTAGCCAGCATAGCCGCACTGTTGCTAAATAGTGCATTACTACCTGAATTCTCACCCGCCTTCTTATCGTGAACAGAGTATAATTTTTTGTGCATTTGCACTTATCTTTTCTCCTGGGAAAAAATGATAATAAAAATAAAAATATATGATAATGATGCACATGCACACTCTCAAGTAGAACTCAATCACTTTCATCAGAGAAAATACCAACTTCATATACTCAGTCTGGAGTCAAACTACCCTTTTTTCAGTTCATTGAACTGCGTCAATCGGTTCGACGGAGCGTAGCCGTGGCTTATTGAAATTCAAAGCGAGTCCTTCTTGCAGTGTTGCCAGATCGAGGGTAAAAAGCCGTATCGTCCCCATTTAAATCGATGTAACCCGTACGGCTTTTTCACCCCAATCTGGCAACACTGCCTTCTTGAGAGGGGTCAGCTCCCGATTCTTCCTCGACTTCCTTTCTCTCACCAATCATCAATGGGATCCAAAATGGAATATTCATGTCGCGCTCCATGTATCCTAACCCTTCAAATTCCATCCTTCACCTTCTCTATTGGTCCTCTCTATGGGCGGAATCCGAAATTTGTCTATCTCTCTTCCCTCACGTTTGAACGCATGCATTAGAAAGAGACGGAGAGAGGGGATAAAATTATAGGATGTCTCCCTCTTTTATCCTTGTCCAACACATATGATCAAAGGGAACGAGAGAGAGAGAGAGAGAGAGAGAGAGAGAGAGAGAGAGAGAGAGAGAGAGAGAGAGAGAGAGAGAGAGAGAGAGAGAGAGAGAGAGAGAGAGAGAGAGAGAGAGAGAGAGAGAGAGGGAGAGAGAGAGAGATAGAGAGAGAGAGAGAGAGAGAGAGAGGAGAGAGATAGAGAGAGATAGAGAGGGAGAAAGAGAGAGAGAGAGAGAGAGAGAGAGAGAGAGAGAGAGAGAGAGAGAGAGAGAGAGAGAGAAACAAAAATGTCTGCATCAGCCTATGGTTCTCTCACACTCTTGTAACTTTTGTATGTAAAGTCATCCACCTGTGAAAAACTCGCATTAATGTTTATCATACCTGGCATTATTTCTCTTTTGCATTTTATTGAATTGCATTGAACATGGTTTGAATACAAATATTCAATTTAATTACCTCTGATTTGCGACAATGAAGTGGTGGCCATATTTCAAAAACACTTCAATCGGCTCAAGACTGCTTGAAAAGAAACGAGCATTCTTTCAGTTGTTAACGCTTGTAATGTCCATTTATGTATTTTGGCTGTCTTCCCAAAACTATGCCTGCTTACAGTTCATAGCCAAGGGTGAAGTGTTTTGAGCTCTGCCTATTTATGAATATTGACGTTTGATAGAATAAGAGACACTTAAACCTCATTCAGCGGAGGCTTGTCCTATTTGGCAACAATGGTTTTTGACGTTTGAACCTATGCAAAAATATCGATTTCTCAGTGATTTTGTGACTCTCCTGAAGATCGGTTATTTCACGTCGGTTTAAATGGAAAGAATTCGTTGTTGCCACCAAGTTTGTTTGAAAGCTCTAAAAGAGGAAGATTTCTAGTGCAAATCGAAATTTGTCAGCAAAATACATCAAAATGGTGACCGGCCAAAGATTAATTTTAAAGAAATTGAACCGGCCGTCATTCTGTTGACATACGTTGACCTTCGCGCCAAAAGTATTATTTGTTATAAGCTTTCAATTCATGACAAACTTCTCGACAGGGGTTGTCATATGATATTTTTGAGCTGTTCATCCTGGATTCTAGGTCCAATCTAGGATCCTAGGTTTCAAGTTCTAGATCAAATATGCTTCATTTTTATTTACATCAAAGTGACCCTGTATGATTGAGTTACTTTCTTAAAAAAGAGCGGCTTTAGGGGGAATATTTAGATTACCTACCGATCAAAGTTTTAGCGTTATGGTGTACATACAAACTTTTACATTGAGTCGAATATTAAAACAATGGGTCTGTTGCACACTTTTGCTACAGCGCTATAGAATGTTCAATCTCATGTAAAATCGCGTGAAAAGTCTATTCGTGGCATCAGAAAGTCATAAAATGCGATAATAAACTCACAAGAGACGTTTAATGAACTCCAAGATGGCGGTAAAATATCGAGCAACCTGTATACATGCACCACGAACATCCAAGGATAGCCAACCTCACAATATCGATCACACCCAATCACAACGTGAATAAACACATAACCTCTGAAGCTGTGAGGTTGTCAGCGTTGGCAATCCTTGGATGTTAAAGGTGCATGCATACAGATTGCTCGATATTTTACCGCCATCTTGGATTTCATTATACGTCTCTTGTGAGTTTATTATCGCATTTCATGACTTTCTGATGCCATCAATGGACTTTTCTGGCGATTTTACTCATGATGAAACACTCTTTATCGTCGTAGCAAAAGTTTGCAACAGACCCATTACAAACTAAATGGCCAAAACCGTCACAGCATATATGAAGGATTTGAACGAGACCAACAACCTGTGCTAGAAACTGGATGTTATCAAAATCAAACGGATGGCCACACACTTCCTGATGCACTAATGTTCTTATGTTTGTGACCACAAATCCTTTTAATGAACTGTTGTCCTGTTTGTCCAATGTATCCCATTCCACAGCCACGTCACTTCACATTACACACTACACCAGCCAATCAATGCGTAGGTCTAAGAGCTTTTAATTGTGACCAAAGAAATTGAAGTGTGTTAAATCTTCCGTGTATCACTGTAAAGTCACACTTCTTAAAAATCCCTGCCAAATTTTCAGAGAGTATAATGGCACATATGGCAAAACAACAACTTTCGATATATCAAATTTATTCAGAAGATTTTTGGAGTGATGCTGATTTTTAAAACTATTCAGAACCTTGTCAAAACATTTGTTGATTAGAGATGACATTTGTTGAATAGACATTCCTTGGTCTCGTTCTGGTTCTAACCCTTTATTTGTACTGAGTCGAATGGGAGAAAAATCGGAAAATTATCCAGAAAACGGCAACTCTGGCTTAAAATAGCTTTCTAAGGTGCATTACAGCAACTATTGAACTCATTATGGCCATGCAACCATGTTCAACATATCTGAACCTGGTGTATTCTGAAAATTTCAATGTAAAAAGCAAAGCCCTTTACAATTTTTTTTTTGTTTTTGTTTTTTTGTTTTGTTTTGTTTTTTTGTTGGAATGAAGTGGAGATCCTTAAAAATGATCAATTCACTGTTTTTACACCAAACGCTGCACTGTCTGTTTCACCCCCTCCTTCTCATTTCAATCATAATGGTTTCAGAATGACGCAGCAAATCTTACACATCTTTTTTTCAGTGTCTTTGGTATGTTCCGAAGATGCATTTGTCGATCAAAAATTAGCAGCTCGGCGATGAAAATGATCGAGCTGACGGTAAGTCCGCATATCAGGCAAAGAAACCCAATTTTTAAATCGTCCATGGAGAAAGGCCTCCGATTTGTGTCGCTCGTATTCTCATCCAACTGGTAGTTCACACCGCTATTCAAAATATCTAATTGGGAATTCATCACCTGTTCGAAAAAACCGGTCTCAATCATCCAGACCACAAGGTCTTCAAGCTTCTTCCTCAAGAAAGAATATTTCGAGTATGCTATTGAAAAGGGAAAGGTCATAGTGCATTCTTTGATAAGATGGTATTTATGCTTCCTTCCTAGGTCAGGAAATTGCAAAATAAAATTCGTCGGCATTTTAGGGAGCAAAGTTAAGAAGGCGCCATTCTTCAAAATTTTGTCTATATTTTCGAGACTCCTCAGGATAAATGCCTTTGATCCGTTATTACCCTCGGCCAAGAAATGGACGGAACCTGATTTTATGTAAAAAGCAATATCTTCTTTGTGCAATGTATTTTCATACCAGCTGAAAAGGGATTGGAAACTGTCAGTGAGTTTTTCGCTTATCAAGCTATGTTCTGAGTCACGAAACAGATCTAGATCGGCCGCCGAGCCACATTGAATTGGAATGTCGGATGCTATCAGATCTTCGATACTGTCGATGTCGTTGCGAATTCGCTGGGTCATGAGTGTGACCATCTGGCTTAGAAAAACAGTGTCCAGAATCAATGTCGCGAAAACCATAGTCATGAAGAGGAATTTTCCAGCGTAAAGTCGGCCGAGGATCAGCGAGGATTGGCCAATACTTAAAAAATAACAAAACGTGCTCCAAAGGCTTGATGTGCCCTGGCAATTTTTAAGTTCGGTCTCCGTTAAGATAGTCAAGAAAGATTGTCGAGCTAAACGTTTAATATGAAAATGCACCAAAAGGCAAAGAACGTACGCAAGTGAAATCATGATCCAGACGGACAGAGTGAAACTTTTGAAGACGACTAAATACTGAGGCACAAAGCCTCTTTGTGGAGTGACGAAGCAGAATGACCCTGTATCGAGCGGAGGCAAAAAATCGTAGTCGGAATAGTTGGTAATTCTCATGCCATCGTCAAATACGATGAGGTCAAAACCCAATTGTTGGCCTATAGATTGATCCTGAAGCAATAAGCCGTTTCTTTGGAAATAATCTTTGGAAGCAGCAATCGGGGTGCTCTCCACAGTGAAAAGAAGCGCGTTAATGATCTCTCTTTGTAAGAAGTCCCAACGATTCACTCCGAAATGTCGGATGAAGTTATTGGAAGGCGGAACGATGTGAAATTTTAGGGGTTTTCGATTCATCGTCGACCACGAGAAATCGAAATAATCTTTGCTGTGAATATCGTATTCAATGATTTTCTCAAAGAATGGATCGTATCTGAAGCAAATGTTTCCATTGGGACAGACGACTGTTCGATAACCGTGGAAAATCCGCCACATAAATTTGAAAATGTGACGCAAATCGCAGTTGGAATATTTTTCGGCGGTTACATTGTGGTACAGTAAATGTCCCGGTCTGAAAGAATTCTTCAATTGCATGTTCGAGACTGGGGTTTCACTATCTCGCACTAAAAATATCAAGTTATTTTCACTGTTAAAAATGTGATCTGTGTATAAATGTTTTGTATGAGTGAACAATAGATTAGACAGTGTTGAGTCTGATTTCAATTCTTCGTCGGTTATGGATAGAGAAACATCACAAGAGCTATTGCGATGGTTTGTTGATGCTACCAAAACATCCGACTCAAAATCCACGCAATACTTTAGCGGTCGTGGGAGAGGACTATTTTCAAAATCACAAGGGAATCGTAGGCTGTTTGAAACCGCTGCATCCACGTTTTGTGAACTTTTACGCGAAGCAAAATCCAAAATTAAACTCAAAATCTCCCGACAATCACGCAAAATAAAAATTATGTTTTTCGCTCGATTCCTGGTCATGCTATACATCAAATACCAGGACTCTATCGTTGTTGTCGGAATAAATGTACTGTGCAGCAAATAGGTGAGCTTTGACTCCAGACGCGGCATATTTGCACCAGAAACGACGTGAAAAAATCGTGATTCGGAAGCTCTTAAAGTCTGTTTACATACATCGAGAATTATGTCAGGCTCATTGAGATCTGTTGTGTCTGCGAGGAAATCGGTTTTCATGTCTACTTTCACAGCAGAAATGCTGTGTACTAAAAACAAAATGTTTATAGCTCGGTCGAAACTCAAACCTTTTTTCTCAATCATGGACGTTTCCAAGTTTAAATTCATCAACACACACGTATCCTGCGAATTTTTTTGACCAAGAAATAAACTCAACTTAATTTGCTCACGTGGCGCATGAAAAAGCGTCTTTTTGAAACTGAAAATTACTTGTAAATAGGTTGCAAATATTTCTTGGCATTACATGAGGAAAGCATACTAGAATTTATCGATATTTATCGAGTGTTCACCGTCACAATATGTTTATCCATCGCAATTATTTAAACAAATTTTCCTTCCCGCTTTTCTGTCACTTCACAACTATTGAACAACGTCCCTCCAGAATTGTACAAGTTTACATACTCAAACATGTCAAATTCTAGATTGTTTTATCTGCATAAGTAAAATCGAAAAGTAAAAGTGTGTTTGCTCTCCATCTCGAAAACTTTCGGCCCGATTTCGCTCATTAGCGTGTTAACCGAAAGCTCCAGTTGTGTACGTTTCCACAAAAATCCGAAAACGATCGATTTGGGTGATGGAGGGCGCTGAGGTCCAAAATAAGACGGCCCCCATGTTAATTGTATATCTATATATTTATAGATTTTTTTAAAAAAGTTTGTTCGCTCCTAATCTCGAAAACTACTCGACCGATTTTGACCGTTCTTTTATCATATGAAAGGTTGAGTCCTCGACATTGCAACAATATACGAAACTTTTTAAATTCAGCCACAGGGTGCTGCCAAGCATCCAGAAAGGTTACGTTCCTTGTCATATGTATACGTATATATACCAAAAAAAAGTATGTAGGTATATATTCCTATATATACCTATATACTTCCGAGGTTTTCCGATCTAAAAGAGAGTGTTACACTTGTTCTCTTGAATAGATGCTGGCCACTCTTTTAGAAATGATTGATTCGTTGACTGCGGACTTTTGATTGAAATGCATTTCTCAAAATTCCTTCTTGAGAGGTACAATTTTTTACCTCAAAACTTATGATTTCTCGAAAACAGAGAATCTTCATAATAACGGATAAAGGATACGCGTGATGGCACGGCTCGCGTAGAGCGCCAAAATTCACGCGCCCCTTGCTAGACGTGAGAACATGGGTGCCCGAAGCGGAGGGCAAGAAGGGGCACTTGCCCCCCCCCCCCTGGAATTCAAAAAAGTCAAAATTTCAAGATGAAAAATGAAAGGAAAAAAGAAAATGAAATGAAATGCCAATCAAAGAAGTAATAGATGGCAGACTTCATTATTAATTTATATTGTAATTTTAACTAATTTTTTGCAAGGCGAATAGTAAAATTATACATTTTCGTTACTATCGTTATCATCTGTTGTCCCTTTATCCATTATATCAAACACGTCAAAATTATTATTATTATTTGATACACCTATGGGTTAATAAGTGTACACTATTTGGATGAAAAAAGTTATCCCTTTTTCCCTAGGGGGGGGGGGGTCTCCTAGACCTTCCATTGGGGTTCAACAATTTTGCCCCCCCCCCCCTTGGAAATTTTTCTGCGGGCGCCCATGCGTGAAAAAAGCGAGCGAAGCGAGCACCGAACGGCTAGTCCATGAGTAAGTTACTGCTTGGAGGGAACACACATAAATAAACAAGTTCTTCAGCCAAAACAAATTGGTGCCCCTGATTTAAAGGTGAAAAGTTGTCAACGAGGAGATATCTTTATACACTAGCAAGTGCCAATCTTAATTTCCGGTTTCTTTCGATTACAAAAGTTACAGGGGAATGAAACAACAGGCATGTAAGTACAACTTTAACGATACTAGTTAAGCCAAAGAGTAAACAAGAGTCGCAATTGAATGGAAGGTCTGCGTGGTCAACGTAGATAAGGGATCGGAACGCGGGCTGGCCTCTGATTGGCTGCAACGGGTGGAGCAAAAATGACTCGGGGTATAGGGAAAATAACACGGGATTTTCGTTCCGGGGCGTTTATATCGAAACCTAAGCAAAATAGTATCCAAACAATTTATACGAGTCGATTCAGCAGATTTTTCCGAACAATTTGATAGGCCATAAGTGCCACTTTATTGCAAATTTTAAAAGACTGTTTCAGTTGAAAAGTGCGCACAATAGTGTGATTACATGCTTGGCGTGTGTTTGAGCAGTGTTTGAGTAACTCACTATTGTGAGTACTTTTCAACTGAAACAGTCTTTTCGAATTTGCAATAAAGTGGCACTTATGACCTATCAAATTGTTCGGAAAAATCTGCTGAATCGACTTGTATAAATTGTTTGGATACTATTTTGCTTAAGTTTCGAGATAAACGCCCCGGAACGAAAATCCCGTGTTATTTTCCCTATGCCCCAAGTCAATTTTGCTCCACCCGTTGCAGCCAATCAGAGGCCAGCCCGCGTTCCGATCCCTTATCTACGTTGACCACTCAGGCCTTCCATTCAATTGCAACTCTTGTTTTCTCTTTGAGTTAAGCTTACTTAGATTCGTCGTGTCTGTGAGGAAATTAGTTACCATATTTGACTCGACATCTAAACTACTGTGTAGGTACCGAAAAGAAAATTATGAGAGCTCCGCCGAAACCGAAACAATTCTTTTAACACTTGAACGTTTCAAAAGATAAACTGAGTAATACGCAAAATTTCGACGGATTTTAGTTGAATTATAGCTGAGTTCAACTTCTACTATTGTCGCATAAAGTGACGTCATTTCCAAGCGGACGATTTTCTGTTGATAGGTTTCAAATATTCCTTGGCTATATCCATGAAAAAAATATAAGAGTATAGGAATGTTTTCAAGTGCTCCTTAAGTAAATACGCTCATGCACCGCAATTATTTTAACATTTCCTCTATTTTGCTTCAGTCAAGCTTTCTTGTCAAGTCTAATCGATCTCTAAATATGCAACATTCTCATGAAGCTAGCAAGCATTTCAATATCAATGTAAAATATAGTCAGTGTCATTTGAACAGAAAAATAATACAACCTTTGCGTTCTACAGGGTTATTCAAAAGTGCCCCGCTAATAGTTGAGAGAAAATTATGCGGTTTAAACTAATCTTATTTGTATCAAAGGCGCTGCGTCTAGAGAGGCTTTCTTTGATGTCCTCCAATCTCAAAGAGAGGGGGGGGGGTATTCAACCCCATTTTTTCTTATGGCAACCCCTATCTTGTGATACATCGTTTGAGCGGGTATACAATGTTGGGATGCAAATTCGACATAGTTTTTAGTTTTTGATGTTTCAAAGGTCCAAGCTCAAAGTGGACCCACTTTCACCAAGCTCTTACTCCTCTTTGATGAGTTGCAGTTTAAGACCGAGGTGACAGAAATACTCTGTAAGAAGCATTTTTTTCTTTTTCATAAAAAATATAAATAAAAATGGTGACAATTCGATTTTGATATCCCAAAACACTATTAATAGTCTTGCCCCCCTGGGGGGCAATCCTAAAAATTCCGAAGGGTGACCCTTATTGAGTGATTCATCCTTCAAAGGGACATAACAAACTCAACATTTTGGGAAGGTCGCTGGTCTATATCGTTTTCGGATCCAAGATATCGAAGGTTGAAGGTCGATTTACAAAATTCGATATCTTGATTGTAAAAAACGGAATTCACGCCAGAGTTCTCAGTTTTTCACGCCCTTTCGATCGATGTAATACTCGATAGAAGTCGTCTAACGGAATTTCTCAGATAGCCTCCCCGGGGGGCAAAAACGCCAAAAATGTTTGAGGGCTCTAAAACCAAGTTTTGACTACATTTTTGTTATTATTGTATTTTCGAATGTAACATGCTTCCTTTTTAGAGTGATTTAGACTCCTAGACTTTTAAATTCCAAATTTCTAAATAAGAGTTTTGTGAAAACGGGTCCAAATCGAACTTTTACCTTCGATGTATCAGAAACGGTGAAAAGAAGTCATAACCACATAAATATTTTTGTTGCTCGAAATTGTCAGAAAAATTGATGAGAGCAGTGGCGGGTCGAGAAATGCGATAAATCGATGTCCACTCTATTTAAAACTAAAAAAAAGCATTGATCGTCACGGGGTGCAATTGAACCCCTGAGAAATCGATATATTTCTATAGTTTTAATTGGAGTGGTTATCGATATATCGCATTTCACGAGCCGCCACTAGATGGGAGTAACTGCATTCGCGGAAATCTTTATTGATGTGGGTAGTTATTAAAGTTCTCTCACTAAAATTACTCGCGAAAATTCTAAGAAAAAAATGCAATTATTAAAGTAATTTCATACTGTAGAGAAGTCCTGAAAAAGTGAGGGGGGGGGGGGAAACAAGCAGTGGACCTCCAATACATTTTATATGTATTGGTAAAGCGTGCCGTGGTATAGTTGGAATTTTAACCAAATACGATACAAAAATGTCTTCCATCACTTAGAATGGTAACACTAAAAACATAAGGCCTTTTCGAACGAAGCACCACAAGATTGAGTCTAACGTTTGACGCCTTCGAGATAGCCCCCCTGGGGTGGCCCAGGACGGTGGTGAGGAGGTTTTGACCTCCGGAAAAATAATGATTGAGAATAGCCAAAACCGCAACTCTTTAAATTCAATGAGTCAAAAAAAAAAGAACGTAAAAAATTGGAGGGGAGGGGGGATTTAAAAGAAAAACGTCTAGTGACCAAAAACCTTCCAAACAATGTTTTTCCAATAGCGTTTAGTTATTATTAAACAAACCTTTTTTCCACGGCCACCAACTATCCTGACTATTGGTATAAAATTGCGGACGCCATCCCAAAAGAACCAATTTGTTAAAGCTTCATGGGAACTTCGGCGCCCAAATAAGTTTTGATACACCCAGTGTACGCAGGACACATGAGTTTTCTAACACCCTTTGCATAGTCAAAGAACTTTATAAAACAAATTTATTTCAATTAACCCCAAAAAAAAAAAAAAAAAAAAAAAAAAAAAAAAAAAAAAAAAAAAAAAAAAAGCCAATGGAAATAATTGCCGAATCAGCTGATGAAACGAGGACAAAGAGAAAAGTGGACTGTGGCAGTGCTCACAGCTGCCAACGTTGCAGACATATACGACACTCATCACAAACAAATAAATTAAAAAAGACGCAGCACTACTATCAATAATCGTGACTTCAACAGATCATAAAATAAATAAATACAATGTACAAAGAATACATCTAAGAATTCCATGGAAAATATATAAATATACCCAGAATATAAACATCTACAAGAAACGCAGCAGCGTGTCCGCCATTAAAATAAAATGACAGTTGGTATCAATAAAAGCGCACACCACACCGAACGATACGAACCGTTGCACCTCTCAAGCTGATAGTACTTATGGAACAAAATAAAAACAATGAAGAAACTGAATGCCATAAAATTACATACGTAAATAAACCAGAATCGGGGAATTCTGCTATAAAAATAATAACCCTAAATTTACAACAGGAGACGAATAAAAGACTCTGCCGCAAATCTAAGATGCCCACCTTGATCCGCTGCCATTAGATCTGTATTAAACAGCTGTATCATTATATACATGATTTCAATGAAAGCAGCAAAACGAAAGGAAGAAGCGTGCTTACACGGCACGCTTAAAAAAAAAAAAAAAAACAAGAAAACACAGCACATTAAACCAGAAAGGAAAAATTTGCGAGCGTTACTTTTATCAGTTTTAGGATCGCGTGTCAACAAAAATTGCAAACCCACGGGGTGTTGCCATCTGTTTTTTACGAGCTATCTACAAAAAAATATTCATTTCACAACTAGTTTTGAAGTTTTCTTAGGTATATTCCTGGTTTTTTGGTCAAAAATAACATAAAATATATGCCGATGTCGAATGGTACAAATGGTTGTCTCTCTTTTTCGGATCTGATCAGCCTTGTCCAAATTATAGAGAGGTTCATATTTCCATAGGGCTGCCGTTTTGCGTATAATCAATGCTATTTTTCAATTCATCGATGATTCCATCGGTTGAGAAAAGATTACACAGTTCAGTTCAGTGCATGACTGTAATAAACTAAAATACTCGCATCTGTAATCTTTTCTCAACCGGTGGAGTCGTCGATGACTTTAAAAAACTTGCGGATATTTTAATTAATCAACGGAGTTTCCATAGATTAAGGAAAGATTACAGATCAGAGTATTTTCGTTCATTACAGTCATACACTGAACTGAACTGTGTAATCTTTTCTCAACCGGTGGAATCATCGGTGAATAGAAAAATAGCATTGATTATACGCAATACGGCAGCCCTGTATTTCCAGTAAAGATCTCCCCTTGGTCATTCCGGCTTTACATTCTGACCGTCATTTTTTACTGTGTTGGTAAGATATATGAAATCCTAGAATAACTTGCCCTCCTCCATCCACAATTTTTATGTTCCGAAGTTGGTCATCTTTTCTGTTACTTGTTATTTCTTTTGTATTTGATCAGTTCGCCCGGTCGTTGGTTAAATAAATATTTAAATTAACAATTAATCAAATAAATAAACAAATAGATCAAATAAACAAAAATTGTAAAATACCATTTATTGCTCTTTTTTGGGGGCATACTTTTATTAGTTCTGAGTCAAATTCCGTATTCAGAGCATTTTTTACATTTTCTTCCGAAGAACGCATCAGAAGGACTCAAGAAATTCATTTCTGCCACAGAATTTTACAAACAATTTCTCTGTTTACGATTTCCGTTGCGGGAGTGAGTTAGCTGTGAATGTAGGTGACGCAAGAATAAGAGACATGGTTTGGAACTCACGACACGAACTTTTTTACTGGATATAGCGGCGTCAGTAAAACAAAATATAGAGCTATGAGTATTTATAACCCAGTTTTTTAGTGCAATCGTTTCTCACACTTTCAACTAGTATTTAGCCTTGCGCTTGGCCGAGAAAGGGGGTCTCATTCCTGAGGTAATTTTAATTTTTGATCTGATATTCTTTACATTTTTTTTTTCTAACTTTTTTTCTATTTGGCAACACTGAATGTCTTGAACACAGTATTGCGTTCTTTAAACATAGGAAAAAGGAAAATACCCAAATTGAAAATAAATGGGGGAAACATGTAATGAGATTCACGTCAGCAAATGCGCACCTCGAACTAAAAGATAGAGCGGTTACACGTGTTTATTGTTCAAAGTATGGACTTTAATCTTTAATAAGCAGCATATTTTGGACTGAAAAATTTCCACTCGGTGGAAAGTCGTTGATTCTGATGCGCAAGAGCCGCGAAATCGTTCTCTGCGCACGAACATTGAGAACTGGCATCGGAAAAATCACCCAAAGTGATTACAATAAGAATAGTTTCCAAATCCAACTTTGAGACAAGCTGTCTCTTCGTTTGTCACCGATTAGTGAGTCGGCGGATCCTGACTTTTGAGTTCGTCTGATTCTGTATGAATTACATACAGCGGCATTAATTCAAAGTAATGCTGCTTATGCTTTCGCTTCCATTTTTAAGTACTTACTTTTACATATTTTTAACAGTGGCAACTTCACTGGAGTGCCTTAAATGTATCGATTGTCTGTTCACTGTAATACTTTAACTCACGAGGATACTAAATCGTTATAATTTAACAGAAGTCACCAAAATTTTAATCACAAAAATTTGAGCGTCGAAAATAGGCCATTCTTCATTTGTTTTGGAGGAAAATTGAAAATGACTATGGTTAAATGTGTTATTATTATCATATTTCTCGTCGGAGCTCTGTTCACATTGAGTGAAGGCACATTCTACATTGAAATCCCTGCTAAATCCTGGGCCGAGATGAAGTTCCTAAAACCTTCTTCAGGTAGGCCTCATCTAAATTATCCATCGAAAGCAGGCGAGCCAAAGATCTATGATGAACGTGTTTTGATGGTATGTGACCATGTCGGGGAGTTTAGTATAACCGTAAGTACAATTTGACTTTATTTAAAGTGAAAAAAAAAAAAAAAGTGAAACTAACGATAATTATCGCACCTTTACCTCTTGCAGCCCGCTACTTTTCTTGCTTTTTAATTTCTTTTGGCTGATCTGGAGCCTCTTGGAAAATATTTCAGATTCGGATCGGGCAATCAATACTTAGGAAACAAGTATCGAAAAGTTTCATGTTACTTTGTAACGCCTACAACTCTGAATAATGCAAAATGCAGAGCATTAGAACTTTGTTTACGGTATCTGCAGTTGCAATTTATTCAAGAAACTTCAATATAAAGTTGAAAGTTTGTTTGTTCATGTGGTAGTTCTTTCATTTGTTTTTGTTTGTTCGTTTCTCCGTGGCAAAGCGTGCAATTGACTACGTACTTTTCCCCCATTTAAACACATTAGAAAGGTCGAAATGCCTGGTCATCGCCGATGACTGAAGCGTTCGACTTTTCTGGTGAATTTAAATGGAGAACATACATTGTTGCCAAATTTCACGCCTCGCCACTGGACTGATAACAATCATCACAACTGATTGATAAACTTTAGATTCAAAACTAAAAACCTCCAAAAAAGTCCATGTAACATACAACCCTAATAAGAACCTTGTTTTTAATGTGGATTAGGCAATCTGACGAACAACTCGTCTGATTCGATGTTTTCTGTGAACATACGTTCGGTATTTTTCGGTGATATTTGGTCCGACTGACTTGCCGTGTGTGTTCTACCGCACAATCAGATAACGGAAATACTTGATTACCTCTGTCAGTAGCGTACACAGGAATTCGTCTTTCTCTCTCTTTCCCCATTTGAACAAGTGAGTAGGGAAAAGACAGAAACAGGGGCTCGAACGTGTCTTCAGCCCCTATCTCTTTCCTTTTCTAGTACACACACTCAAACGGGAAAAGAGCGAGAGAGACTAATTCCTGCGTACGCCATTGACCTCTGTAATAGATCGAGTGGACAAATTGTCATCAACATTAATGCAACCATCATTGATTGACTCCAAGTTTTAAGATCAATTTCTCACTTTTATCCTATTTTTACTTTCTTGATTTATATGACGTATTTTAATTTTTTAAACGGCTTTCTAGACTGCTTATTGTAATTTTAATTATTTTTTAGTTCACTAGTTGCAGATTATTTGTGCCTGTCTTATCAAATAGGTTTATTAAAAAAGTCGTTTTCGTGCAAAATAGAGAGAGATAAAAAAGAAGGAAAAAGGGAGAAAAAGAAAGGAGGAAAGAAGGCATGAAATAAAGAGAAAATATGATGGTCGCAGGCCGGGTCTGTTATTTGTATTCGGGGAAAAAAAAAAAAAAAAAAAAAAAAAAAAAAAAAACGGGCCCGAGCCCTACATGTTACGGGCAAATATGGAACGCCGGAGAAAACCGGGTGCAACATCCGTTTCTTCTGGCTAGGGCGCTCGGAAGTTCTGGAATATGGAACGCCGCGCCGTAGAACACCGGGTGTGACACCCGTTCTTTCCTGCTAGGACGTTCGGAAGTTCTGGATGCCACACCCGGATTTCTCCGGCGTTCCATAATTGTCCGTAATTTCCAGTACTTTTATTTTCAGTGTATCATTCGCTAAATTCGGCCATTCCCGAATAACGTAGAGAGTCAGAGAGGATAAAATACTTTCAAATAAGACCTAGATATGCCTTTGACGAGTGTCCCTGGAAAATCAAACATGTTTTTTTTTCCCTTACTCAGGTTTGGATTGAGGTTGAGGTGTGGAGAGGACTTGGGCAGTTTCAAAAGCAGCTTCGGCGGGCCGATCTTTGAAATCTATAAATGGGGGGCTGCTATTGGTTTCTTTAAAGTTTATCAAAAAGAAAACCTCTTTAACCAAGCATCCCTCCGGTACATTCGATAAGCTATTAACTTTTATCGGCTTGTTTCAAGCATCCGATAGCTCAAAGAATGTAGCCAGGGCTGCCGTTTTGCGTATAATCAATGCTATTTTTCAATTCACCGATGATTCCACCGGTTGAGAAAAGATTACCCAGTTCAGTTCAGTGCATGACTGTAATAAACTAAAATACTCGCATCTGTAATCTTTTCTCAACCGGTGGAATCGTCGATGACTTTATAAAACTTGCGAATATTTTAATTAATCAACGGAGTTTCCACTAATTAAGGAAAGATTACAGATCAGAGTATTTTCGTGCATTACAGTCATACACTGAACTGAATTGTGTAATCTTTTCTCAACCGGTGGAATCATCTGTGAATAGAAAAATAGCATTGATTATACGCAAAACGGCAGCCCTGAATGTAGCGGAGGGATACTTGGTTAAAGAGCCCTTCCTTTTGATGAACACTTTAAAGGAGCCAATAGCAGTCCTTGATTCATCCAGTCTACCATTCTTATCAAATGATTTCAAAAATCAGCCCACAGAGGCGGACTGGCTTCAAATATACATATGAATCCTGCCGGCTGATTTTTGAAATCTTCAGATAAGGCTGGTAGACTGGATGAATAGAGGACTGCTATTATTAGTCCTTTAAAGTGTTTATCAAAGAGAAGAGCTCTTTAACCAAGCATCTCTTTGGTACATTCGATAAGCTATCGGCTGCTTGAAACAAGTCGATAAATGCCAATAGCTTATCGAATGTACCGAAGGGATGCTTGGTTGAAGAGCTCTTCTTCTTTTGATAAACTCTTCAAAGGGACCAATAGCAGTCCCCTATTTATCCAGTCAACCACACTGAAAAAACAAATAGTTAAAAAAGTAAAGAACAAAATGATATGCTAAATGAACCTATAATTTTGATAAATTAACAATTCAAATGCTAAATCAGCAATTCATTTTGTTAGCTTAACAACTAATTTGCCCAACCAGAAAATCACATAGTGAAAATAACAATTTTTATGCTGGAATAACAAATTAGTAAGTAAAATCAGCAATTTATTTTGCTGATATAACAAGCTGAATGGGTCTGTTGCACACTTCGGCTACAGCGTTTTGAAGTATCAATTCCTATGTAAAAAGCCGAGAAAATAACAATGGCAGCATCAGAAAACACTAAAATTCAGTATTAAACTCACAAATTGCAAAAAATACTAGACACTATTCACCCCTGTATCTTTCCACCACGTGCACGATATTTCGCGAAATTAGCGCGGCACATTCAAATAATCACGGCCGACTGTCATCACATCTGACTTCATAAACAAATAAACAGTAAACACTGACGGCGTCTGTTCGAATTCTTATGTTTCAATATCCTCAATTCCTCACAAAAGGTTGTGAAAGGTACGGAGACCGATATTTGTGTCGAAAACTTATCAAAATGAAACAATAACACTCAGGAGTTCCAAGGATGATTTCAACTTCGATCATCATGCTTGGAACTCCTGTGTGTTATTGTTTCATTTTCATAAGTTTTCGACACAAATGTCGGTTTCCGTACCTTTCAAAACCTTTTGTGAGGAATTGAGGATATTGAAAAGTAAGGATTCGAACAGACGCCGTCAGTGTTTACTGTTTATTTGTTTATGAAGTCAGATGTGATGACAGTCGGCCGTGATTATTTGAATGTGCCGCGCTAATTTCGCGAAATATCGTGCACGTGGTGGAAAGATACAGGGGTGAATAGTGTCTAGTGTTTTTCGCAATTTGTGAGTTTAATACAGACTTTTAGTGTTTTCTGATGCTGCCATTGTTATTTTCTCGGCTTTTTACATAGGAATTGATACTTTAAAACGCTGTAGCCGAAGTGTGCAACAGACCCATTGTTAGATCAACTAATTGGGTTAAGTTCTGTATGTTTTTAACTATTTAAAATTGCTAAATTGACAATGTCTATTTTGTTAAAAGAACACCATTATGTGGTTGATTTAACAACTATTTTTGTAAACTCAGCAAGTAAATTGTTAACTTAACAGAAAACCCTGGTTGATTTAGCAACTTTCAATTTTTGTTAAATCAGCAAATTTTGAATTGTTGCTTTAACAATTGATTTTTTTCAGTGCAGCCTTATCCAATGGTTTCAAAGATCGGCCCGCTGGTGCGAAAATATAACGCGTAGGTCAAAAGAGCCCATCACACCCTTGATACCAAAATATTTAATTTGATGAAATAACGAATCTTTCTTTCCCCTGTGTTCATGATGCAAAGTGCAATTCGTGGTTCGACGGATATCGAGAAAAGAAGAACATTTATGAGAAGGCTTTTTTCCACGCTGTTTACAACTTGAAGATGGAAATGGTACGTAGAGGAACGGGATCCTGGAGAACGGAAACGGAAATGATACCAAAAATATCAATTGATAGCAAGATAGTTTCTTCCTTTCCGACAGAGATCATGGTAGGCTTCATTTCTGGAAATATTGAGTATCCAGATTTTCCGGAATTTGGCACTTGTTTTTTTCCAGTTTTTCATAAAGACACCGACTGCATCACCGACTTTATGCAACGATTCAAAGAAGTTGGAGGCCGATTCTTACCTGACGAGCAGACTAACAAGCGGATATACTCTCTGTACTTGTGCATTAGTAATATCGAGACTTTTGACCGGTTTCGAACAGACCCAGTGAAAGCTTTTGAGATGTTCGTTCAGGCAGCAGAGAAAATGACCAAAATTTATCGCCAACCAATTCGTCGACCCTCATTACTTGGAAGATGCTTCACATCAAATTATGTAAGTACTCTACCCATGATACATAAATCCAACATTAAGAGTGCAAATTCGCTTGTGAGGAGAGACCTGCGCTTGAGTTGGCCTTGAAAATAATAATCCCTTAAATTTCCCCCAACTGCCCCATCTACCGTATATTTACCCGATTGAATTTACCCTGCGTATGATAAAAAAGAAAAACGACCTACCTTAGAAAGGTGGATCCAAAAAATCCAATTACGCCTGCACTGAAAAAAAAAAATCAATTGTTTAAGCAACATTTGTAAATTTGTTGATAACAAGAACTGAAAGTTGCGAAATTAACAAATGTTTTTCGGTAAGTTAACAATTTATTAGTTGGTTTTACAAAAATATTTTTTAAATCATCAACATAGTTGTGTTCTTTTAACAACATAACCATCCTCGTGTATCGTGTTGATATTCTTCAATCCTTGTTTTATCCATATTCAGTGCCAAACCACAGGAGGTGGGCCTCCCCCCAGCCTCCCCCCAGCCTCCCCCAGCCTCCCCCCAGCCAACCCCCAGCCTCCTCCCCAGCCTCCCCCCAGCCTCCCCCCAGTCACCCCCAGCCTACCCCCAGCCTCCCCCCATCCTCCCCCCAGCCTCCCTGCCTCCCCCCAGCCTCCCCCCAGCCTCCCCCCAGCCTCCTCCGCAGCCTCCCCCCAGCCTCCTCCCCAGCCTCCCCCCAGCCACCCCCAAAGGCGCTAATGCCCTAACACCACAGAATAATACAATCAGAACGGAAACTCCCATAAGAGCCAATGGAAGCAAGTTTGGAATTTAACGGCACCAATAGGCAACGCTGTGGTCCTATATCCCAACATGGCGGACGAGTGTGATTTGTGCTGAAACTCATTTATTTCTGTAAATTCTGGAAAGAAATCTTAAGTTTCCGGCCTCACTTTTATTCTAATGGCATTTCAGAATGAAAATTTCGCGGATCATGTCCTATATTTTTTTTTTTTGCTCACGAATCCAGATGTAAACATCCTATATCCCAACATGGCGGACGCGAAATGAATTTGCTTCAAAATCCGACAGAGTTTCCGTTCTGATTGTATTATTCTGTGCTAACACCATCGACCACTGTCACTATGTTTTAGGAAGACACCGCTGAAACCGCAGAGACGAGGAGTGAATTAGCAGAGGCGATGTCTACGATGCTGAAGAAAATGATTGACCCGTGTTTCGTAATGCAAACCGGGAAAGATAGAATCGGCGATATTGGCGTTGGCTCCGGTGACGACTCTCCCCGAAGGGCCAAGGCTGACTCGTACTGCGATGTTTTCTGCAAATTCCTCAAAACTGCCCAGAATATTTTCTTTAAATCGGGGAGTCGATCCTATTCTAGAAGCTGCGCGTCTATTGAAAGCGGTAGCTGCGATATATATCCGCAGAAGTGCGTCTGCACAATGAAATCGACCAATCGCGTCGGCTTTCCTACAACTCGCAAAGAGCCAATGTTTGTCTGTAACAATTTAATCAGATTGCAATTAAGTCTGTGATTCTGTCTTCCGTCTAAAACTTTGTCTCGCAAGCGCGCTGTTGTACCAAATTATAAATATAAAGCTAACGCCCCTCTAAAATTTATTCTCTATTTTCCCGAAAATTCGGCATGATGAGTATTGATGACTCCTTGGGGTATTTCAAGGAAGTCCCTGATTTTTTTTTTTTTTTTTCGAAAAAGTCGTTTGGGAGCGCCACAAACTGAATTTTAAAATTATAGGGGGGGGGGGGACTTGTTCTGTCACTTTCTTTCCCTTCTCCGAGCCGCGTCCCTGCGCTGGACCCTCTTATCTGTCCCTTCCCCCGCCAGCTGTACGCTTGGCAGAGTTTCAATGGGGAATACATTAGAGTGGTGGAGGGTGAAGTTCGTTTCCTCGCGAATTTCTTGAGTACTTGGTGTCTCAAATTTTCAATTTTCGTCGCCTATCTTACGACTGTTGCAACTCCTTCGGTCTTTACGCTCATCGCTTAAACCTGAACGCTCCGATACTTTTGATCCGTCAGAGACGGCTAGTATATTATAAATGAAAAAAAATTGAAATAAAATGAATTTTTATCATTTCACTCCATTGAACCAAGCACTTGGCTTCCTTCCTCTTTCTTGCTTAGTTTTTAATTTTATTTGTTTAACATAGAGGTATATGAAGGTATGAAGGTATGAAGGTATGAAGTATGTTATTTGGCGTCATGTTTTTCTTATTAGTTTACTGTGTTTTCATTGTTTTCATTGGTTTTCATATTTTACTTATTTATCAAGAAATGGCACTGATTATGGTCTAGAGGAGCGAGAAGCCTATGGCTCTTTGAGTAAGTTCAATTTTAACTACAAGATTGGTTATTTAAAATAAAATAAAAACTTTGGCTAACATTAAAATTCGGACAGAAAATTAAGGAAATTTGAAGTCACAACATTTATCGTTTATATACGGAACTTCCATTTTGATTTTCATCTAGGACCCTTGAATGGTTCACAGAATTTGGCGTTGGCTGGAAAAAATGGGGCTATTGCACACTTTTGCTATAAGCGATTTAATAGTCGATTGTGGCGTAAAACCCTCAACAAATAACGATGGCGGCACAGAAAAATTCCAAAATCCACTCCTAAACTCAATGAACGCAGTTATTTGCGCGAGCGTAATGGTGGCCGAAGGCACTAACAAATGGGAGATTCCTATCTTAATTTCGTCACTCTTTCTATGTTGACAAGGATGATTCACCGAGTAATTAGTCATCAGAGCGATGATTCACATCCGATGAATGGTGCCGCAGCACCTAGTGACACCGGTGTCAAATGAAAGTAGTCTCATATTGGTCACTTCGTGATGGAGTTACAGTATTGTTAGAGATGGGAATCTCCCATTGTTAGTGCCTTCGGTCACCATTACGCTCGCGCAAATAACTGTGTTTATTGAGTTTAGGAGTGGATTTTGGAAGTTTTTAGTGCCGCCATCGTTATTTTTTGGAGGGTTTTACACCAGAATTGACTATTAAATCGCTTATAGCAAAAGTGTGCAATAGCCCCCATTCCACAAAATTATTATATATTTAGATGAAAATAAAAAAGTGTAAAACAAATTAGCCGGATAAAATTAAAAAAAAAAAAAAAAAAGAAAAAAACAGCTGATGTGCAGGATTTCCAAGTTTCCTTGAATAGTAACATTAGCAGACCTCGAAAGGTTTTGTAATGGAAAAAAAACACAACATTAATTCAATATACTGGAATAGAGAAACACTTTAAGATGTGAAATGGATGAAAAGGGTTTCTATACTGTTTTTAAGTTTCCTAGATCAATAACTTCAACAATCATGGTCATGACCTCAAAGAGCTTAGTGTGATGAAGAAAATAGAAAAAAAAAAGATTCACAACCTTCCTCTTTGCTCTACATCATTAAAAAAAACAAACAAAAAAACAAAAAAACAAAAAACGATAAAAACAAAAACAAAAGCAAAGGACGAGAAACTCGCGCGCTTAGTGTGATGAAGAAAATAGAAAAAAAAAGATTCACAACCTTCCTCTTTGCTCTACATCATTAAAAAAAAAAAAAAAAAAAAAAAACAAAAAACAAAAAAAACAAAAAACGATAAAAACAAAAACAAAAGCAAAGGACGAGAAACTCGCGTCGTTTCTCGTAGGAAGTCCTTTATGTGTGTATTCTAACACACGGGTAAGATAAGCGTAAAGTAGACGAGGAAAGAATACAGCCGGCAATTGCCGACAAAACCAAAGCTTATGATCACTCCTCTCCAATTTGCGTTATGTTTGAGGCGCGGTTATTTTCTCCGGACACAATATACATATACTTACATGAAAACCAGATCGAGAAAGATTCACTGGTAGCTTTGGATTGGATCAGCTTTGCGCGGAGATGTATTAAAAAAAAAAAAAAAAAAAGAAGAAAAAAAAAAAAAAGTGCTGGTCGCTGGAAGAAGAAGAGGAGTGGGGAGGGGCAGGGGTTAGGGAAGGGGGGGGAGCAAGGACAGGAACCACCAGATGATACTAATACCGGACACACCGGTTGCTGCGTCAACCACGCGTCCGAACACAGCTCGGTGCGTCGCACAAAAGAAATGCAAAGTATGATTGACGGGAAAGAAATACTTCTGCGACTGTTTCACTCAGCTTTTGCAAACAACAGAGATTTAAACTCATTGACTCAAAAACCGGACCGAGAACCGCGAACTAAAAACCGCTCCAAAACCGCCGAATTTCTGAACCGCAAACCTTTTCGAAGAAAACGCCTCGAACCGAACTCAAACCAAACCGGTTCGCCAATTTCTTAGAAGCACTTTAATTTACTTTGATCGAAGACTGAATACATGGAAAAAATCATTTTATTTCATGAAAAGAAACATCAATTGATATAAAAAACCGCGGCACAAAAATGTGTAGGTGTTTTTGCAATGAAGTGTAACTCGATGCAATGCTTTAAAATCTCTCATATCATCATATCAGTTTTTTCCCAAAATTTGGCTCGATGAAGTTTGTTTGTGACAATTCTCAGGTTTCAAAATTAAAGGAAAGAATTAAGATAATTTACCCGCTTTTTTTTTTTTTTTTTATTAATGAAAAAGTGATCCGAGCTTTTGAAGTGTGTGCTGCGTTACACCACTTTGTAAAAACATCGACAAATTGAGGTAAAACCAATTAGGTAATAACTTTTCCAAAATTGCACCAATTTTCTTTGGATTGGTACTTTAAAGAGTACTTGAGAGTAAATGACACATTAATCAAATCAACAGTCAACGTGTTCAGTGGTGATCCATGCATGGTTTCGAAAAAGAGCGCCTTGAAAAAATGCGACGAGTTTTTTTTTAATTTTATTTGCTTTTCTCTTTTCTTCAGTTCCATTTGGAAGAGGGGAGCCTAAGGCGTTACGACCTTTGTTTTCTATTTTTTGAGCTTTTTATCCAAAAAAGTGGAGGTCTTGAGCCCCTAAATCCCACCCTTCCAAGGGACCGCCACTGGACGTGTTTGTTCATGCAACATTAATTGCTAACACGGCCACTGCTTACTGCTGCTCAGAAAGTGTTCAAAGTAGAAAGATAGACGGGAGCTGAATGATGGTATCTACTATCCAGCTGTGTGTCAGAACCGAACATGACGTTTTGCTTGGAGGATAATTTTAGTAATTTTAAGTGCGTGCAATGCTATTGTCACATTATTTTACATCGGTATGAACGGTCAAATTTTCTATAGCAAAAATCCCAATGTAATAGACACTATATTTACACTGTCAAAGGCATATGACGTTAGTGGACTAGTTTCCAACGGTGAAACTGATTTTTTTAATCTGGCTTTTCGCATGAATTGATAAATTTCATTTGATCAGTCTTTGATTGCACAATTTCTATGCCTCACTCTATAGGTGATGTAAAGCTTACGTGAGAAGTAAGGTAACGATATTATGTCATTTAAATTTCGCGCGTCGCCGTCGGTTTCTAATGACACGAGTGTCTCGTGGACTTCAATGAACGTGCAAGGTTTCATACTTTTTACAGTTCTAAATACTTTGACACTTAGACCTGGGCTACTAGTTACTTCAGACCTAAGAGATGTTAAATTATATTCGAATGTGTTGGACTTTGCCACGGAGTAGGTCTGCATGAAGTATATCGTTCACAACGTTTCATGAAAACCGTAGGTAATGTTTTTATCTTCACAAAAACAGTTTATGATTGCTAAACCTAATTTTGAAGTAACGTGGAAGTATAGTTTAAAACTGTTGATAGCTTCCTAATGACAAAAATGACGAGGTTGGCATAATCTAAACAATTTTTAGTCCGTACTAACCTGTTTTTTTTTTTTTTTTTTTTTTTTTTTTTTTTTTTTAGGAACGAGAGAGTCGAAATTTCCTTTATATAAAATTGGGGTTTATTCAGGATTAAATCTGAATTTATCTAAAAGATCTTAAACCAAGAAAACTATCAAACGAAATCATTGATAGTTTCTTTTATACGTACGTATTAACGAGAATGTCTAACCTTAATTTTGTTCATTGTAAATTATCGATTAAAAAAAAAAATGCAGATTCACGAAGTCTGGAGGACAGTTTAGGAATAGGATAGTCAAGGAAGAAAGGCTAAAATTAGTAGTTAAGAAACAAGTGTAACTATCCTGTTTTGAAACACCCTGAATATTTATTTTAATTTAGAAGGTATACTTAAATTTCTCCTAAGAGTGGAAGACAGTAGGTAATGAACAAATTTATAGAAAAAAAGAAAGAAAATAAAATTATTCTGAAACGAACGCATTTCTTCTAAAGGTAAGATATGCAAGCTGGCAACGTCACATTTTCTCAGTTTAAACCCTTACAAAAGGTCAAACTGAAAAATTTTCACAGTATATCCGATGGCTCGATATTTTTCATGGATTGAAATGAACAAAATGCAATGTTGCCGTATTTTACTCTTCGTCACTGTTTTTTTGTCCTACTGTGCGCTTCGTTGTCGCACCGGTTTGCCAATTCGAATCTGGTTTGTCCCTCCTCTCATCCTCAGTCAGGTCAAGGAAGAGAACAGAAGAGAAAGAAAAATGTATCTGCAGAAAATGATGATGAAGATGGTGATGAAGAAGTAAAGCTTCAGAGGGGGTTATTATTTAATCCATTATCCAAGAAAACATGCTTTCGTAGAGTTCTCCTTTTATGAAGGATTTTGTAACGTCTTACGTCCTCTTCACCTTTTCTTACCTTCACACTTTAACGTATGTTTCTCACCTTAAGTTTGCGCTCGAATGAATTGTATCGACATGATGTCAGTGAATCACTTTTGATCGACCTGGGGCCCGAAAATGTCGGTCCGAAAAAGTACTACTAAGAGCACTAGTAGTAGTAAACTATCTACTAGCATGCTCGAATCCTCACCATGCACCAATGAAGTAACCCGTAAAAGGACCAACATTTTCTGGCCCCTGTGGTTTGCTTGGCGAGCTTAGTGGCTTGGTTATACAACTGACGTATACGTATCTTGGTTATACGTATCGAGTCCCTAATAAACATATTTTGTTTCGAATCACCAATGTGATTTTATCTGTTACCTGTAACAAGAAGTTTTACACATTCCAGTGATGCAGGTCAATCCTTGTTATAGCTTGTCCCAGAAAATATTGGATCTGACACTTCTATGGTTTTCATGAAAACATTTGCTTCTTACTGCTCCAAACCAATCAGGTTACCCATCTGAGGATGGAAGCTGATGTTTTCATTCAAAGCTACAGATGTCAAATCCAATCATTCTTGGGACAGCCTATACCAACAGTCTTTTAAAGATGGCCAATTGAGAGGATCCCAGAAAAGATTGGATCTGACACTTCTATGGTTTTCATGAAAGCATTTGCTCTTTACTGCTCCTAACCAATCAGGTTGCCCTATCTGAGGACGGAAGCTGATGTTTTCATTCAAAGCTACAGATGTAAAATCCAATTATTGGCTGTCCAACTTGGGACAGCCTATACCCGCAGTCTTTCAAAGATAGCCAGTTGAGAGGAGCAAGTTTTAGTTTATAAAATTGGAACAAAAATACTAAATGCCTTTTTCAGCTGGTGTGCCAGGAATTATTGGTACTTGTGCGCGCTGTGGAAGATAGCCAGTATAGACGCACTTTTCGCATTGGCATCATGGCAAACCATTTTCGAAAATTAAATGATTGTAATTATCTTGGAATAAAATTTCTTGCTATGGAATAAATGTGTTTAATTATTTGGAGGAAACTTGAGAACTATGAGACGCTAAAATAGTTCTACCTTTCTTGAATGAGTAAAAAGGTATATAAGACCGTATTCTGAAGGAAGGCCAGTAAAACAACAGGTGCGCTGTTCAACTAATAA
This sequence comes from Trialeurodes vaporariorum, assembly GCA_011764245.1. Taxonomy (NCBI): domain Eukaryota; kingdom Metazoa; phylum Arthropoda; class Insecta; order Hemiptera; family Aleyrodidae; genus Trialeurodes; species Trialeurodes vaporariorum. The sequence goes on along the minus strand of VMOF01000369.1, from coordinate 3,360,969 downwards.
CCTCTTCTGGCTCACAATGCACAATTCGAGGGAAGAGCGCACCGATTGTTTCATGAGCCTTTCTGGAGACAACTTCAAATTTCTTGACAGTCACAGTAATAACCTTTCAGCAAGTCGTTCAGTTTCAATGAAAATTGATGGATTTCTTCAAATTTTCACTTGTGCACAAAGAATCAATACCAAGTGACGACCTCTTTGAATAACTTCCAAATTAAAAAGCTACATTATTTTGAGAAACAAATTTCGTGATTTACAAAGACAATGTGAAGTAAATGTTTACCTAATCTTTATCAGTTAAGAAACTGCATTGTTCCACTACTTCTGAAATCGATTGGTAAGGATAGTATTCCTCTTCCAAATCTAGACTTCCAAACCTGCTATACGATGGGAAAACTCGATAAGAAGGTGATGCTCTCTTCCCCTTGCGATTCAAAATTGCAATCCTTTTTATATTCCACCTCAAACTTTCTTCCACCCCGACTCCAACTCCCAAACTCGCGGTTTCATAACCTATCCCTCTACCCCCAGCCCTTTCCATTTTTACTTCAACATCTATGCCGAATCATAAAGACCTGTTTTTTCCCGATTTCATAACCTATCCCTCTACCCCCAGCCCTTTCCATTTTTACTTCAACATCTATGCCGAATCATAAAGACCTGTTTTTTCCCGATTTCATAACCTATCCCTCTACCCCCAGCCCTTTCCATTTTTACTTCAACATCTATGCCGAATCATAAAGACCTGTTTTTTCCCGATTTCATAACCTATCCCTCTACCCCCAGCCCTTTCCATTTTTACTTCAACATCTATGCCGAATCATAAAGACCTGTTTTTTCCCGATTTCATAACCTATCCCTCTACCCCCAGCCCTTTCCATTTTTACTTCAACATCTATGCCGAATCATAAAGACCTGTTTTTTCCCGATTTCATAACCTATCCCTCTACCCCCAGCCCTTTCCATTTTTACTTCAACACCTATTCCGAATCATAAAGACCTGTTTTTTTCCCGATTTCATAACCTATCCCTCTACCCCCAGCCCTTCTCATTTTTACTTCAACATCTATGCCGAATCATAAAGACCTGTTTTTTCCCGATTTCATAACCTATCCCTCTACCCCCAGCCCTTTCCATTTTTACTTCAACACCTATTCCGAATCATAAAGACCTGTTTTTTTCCCGATTTCATAACCTATCCCTCTACCCCCAGCCCTTTCCATTTTTATTTCAACATCTATGCCGAATCATAAAGACCTGTTTTTCTCGTCGATGTTGAAAGAACTTCAAACCTTGAGACCCCCCTGAGACTCGGACCATGCTCCCATTTGAAAACCATACGATACTGCTGTCATTTAAAAAAGTGAACTAGAACCTGCTCAAATGCTTTGCCTCATTTTTTACTATCCTTCATCCCTGTTTAAATAATTTGTTCTTACCTTATTAATTCCCCGGGATCTTTCATCCCTGAAATCGTGCCCCTCTATCCCTTCACCCCTCTCCACCGTTTATGCTTTGATATTTCCAGGTTACGTCACTGCTGTGTTTCAAGTCCAGACCAATCACATCCCAAGTTCCATTCGACATCGCGTTGGTTTTAAAATCAGGAAACACCAAATATTTGATACTTGTCCAAAACCTTTCACGTCCAGCAGCAGCCAGCTCCTTCACCGGTTTTTAATTTTTATTGACGTTGATATTTCAGAAACGTTAACAAAGTCTTTCGGAACGATCTGACACGATTTTTTGAACGATGTGAAAACAATTAATTTAAAGGATTCTTATCCCAAATGATGTTGGATATCGCGTTGTTATGAAAAACAGGAAACCCCAAACAATCGAATAATAATTGTACCCAATCCTTTATGTCCAGCAGGTACCTCCACCTGTTTTCAATTTTAGTATACGATTTAAAAAACTTAGTGAAGTCTTCCAAACCAATCCTTTTTGAAAATCAAGAGTTTTGAGGATTCACACCCCGAATCCCATTGAATATAAACAACAGGAAAAATCAAATGTTTGATACTACTGGGCCTGAATCCTAGAGGTCCAGTAAGTGATTTCGCCTGCTTTCAATTCCCATTTGTTGATGTTTCAGGAAACTTGGCAAAGTACCTTAGACCAATCCTTTTTCGAAAAAAAAAAAAAAAAAAAGAACCAAGAGATTAAAGGATTATTCCGCGCATGCGCACAGACGCAGCTGAGATGAGACGAGACGAGAGAGAGACATCTCTCTTCCTGGATGCACCAAGAGAGAGAGACTAACGACTAGTAATGCCTGGAGGGAGGGAGGGGAGGGAAAGACGCAGATGTGACCATCCATTGCGCACGGCGCGGCGGCCGGGTGGTACTATACATCGCGTCTGGTGTAGCGCGGGTGAAAGCCCTGGGGTGGGGTTGAGCCGGAGGGGGCAACGGAGCTCGGAGGAGCCTGAGTGATATCTCGAAGGGGAGGGGGGAGGGGAGTCGTGTGACCTTGTAAAAGAAAGTACGGTCGTCAACATCGGCTGCAGCGCTACAGCGCGGCGCGGTCCGAACAAACAACAACAACATAATGGAAAGTGGTGCTGGGGTTTTCTCCTTTCGGACGCTGCGCTGCTGACGGCGCTGAGCGCTGATCGCTGACGCTGCTGCTCGATGCTCTTCCAGCTCCGTCGCTGTATGTCTGCTGACTGCTAGAGCTGCCGCTGAGGCGCTGACTCAGACTTCGCCTCTCTTTCTTTCTCTGACTCCCTCTCCCATGCTCTCTTACTCATTCCCTCTCTGTCTCTCTTTCTGTCTCCTCTGTCCCCATCCATCCATCTCTTACCCCCCCCTCTCTCTCTCTCTCTTCCCGCTCTGCCGTCACAACACTCCACACTTCTCCCGACCCTCCCCGGCTTCTTTCGCCTTTACGATCACTCTTCGCTTGGTTCCTACGTTCGTCCGTCTGTTCGTTCCTTCGTTCCTTCGTTAGTCTTCGTGAGTCGACGTCGAGACGGCTCCTAGCGCCTTGGCCCTCTCCTTGTCTTGCTTTGCAGACCGCACTCGTTTGTCGCGTTTAAACCGTCTACTCAAACATGATTCGGATCCTCTGAGAACTCGGACGGTCAAAGCCACCAGCTCGAAAACAACATAATAGGAGAAAAAATTCTCTTCCCGCCCGTCGTCTTGTCTGTTACGCTGCGATACGAACTCCCTTCGCTTCCGCATTGCCGAGGATTTTCTTTCCCCCATTTCCCCCGTCACTGAAAGTATTTCCCGGTTGTACAGTCCAGAATATTTAATTCAGAAATAATAACTGTAATTAAGAATTGTATCATGTTCGGAAGTGCGCGGATCATGTGTTAGGTTTACAATCTCGTGTAATCAGGATTCCGCTTGTTTTTAATCGGCAAGGATGAATTCGTGAAAAGAAAAGGGGATGGAAAATTGATCTTTATTTTTTAAATGGAGAAAATTTGTAATTTTTTTGTAAACACCTATTCGCGACCGGTCTCCGTTCAATAACCTCCTTTTTAAATATATATTTTTTTTTATGAATTAATAATTTAATTTGACGAAAATGACAGCTGTGTAGTGATAATCACTGAGTGATTTAAGAATTACTTTTGGGGCCTGATTTTAATGTATTTTTGAGTTGATCAAAAATTTCCGGTTTTCATTTATGTGTATGGTCTAAATGAACGCGATTAATAATCAGATATCGTCAAAGTGTTGCTGATTCCGGGCCGCCTGCATCGATATTCAGTTTGCTCTCAGTTAAATCTCTCAGTGCGGTTGTTTTTCACACTCGAAATTTGAAAGTTTCGATCCACTTCCGGGTAAATTCATTCTCGAGTGTCGAGTTCCAAAAGCTAGTAATGCGAGTTTTCGGCGGCGTTACTCAAGTTCAAGTTAATTTCAATGTTCAGATTTGATTGTTAGTTTTCTTTTTTAAATTCGTTTAATGATAAAAAAATGGTGCCAGGAAATGGAATTTTTACCTTTTGGAATAACACACGGAGGAATGGAGTTGATAGAAAAAGGTAAGCGTCCTGTTTTTTTTTACTGCTTTTGAAAAATTTAACCGATGGTTGACCACTTTTACTTACTTAAGGGTCCAAATTGAGGGGGCTTGGATTTTCGTCATTATCCTGGATGGTGAGGAAGCAGAAAAGTAAATCAAACCGATTTTTGGCAAACTGATAACCATACCACAGTGTCTGCAGTCAAAGATAACATACACATGACAGTTACATCGTTTAACCTTATACATTTTTTTTTTAAATTTTGACTTGTTGCCATTAGTGACATGAGTCAAATGTCTCTCTATAAAATGGGACTTTTCCCAAGAGGGCCTCAAGGGAAAAGTAAGTTTTCGTTATAAGGAAAAATAATCATTAAACTTCAAAAGAGCTTCTATAGGAAAGAGAAAAAGTTGACACAGAGCTACTCTTCATTGTTGAAGTTTTTCTCAAAATTGAAGCAAGTTTTCGTGAGTTTTTTCGAAAAAAAAAAAAAAAAAATGCTCCCGAGGTACATTGTTGGTGAAAGATAGTCAATAGTCATGACAACAGCAATCCTAGTTAGCTAATTACCTTGTAAGTTTACACAGCCACCATTCAGAATATTTAAACTTATGTAATAGTAATGCTTTTTTAGAACAAAATGTTCTGCGAGTTTAGTGCGCCTCTTACTTTTGTTGAAAAGGAACGATTTTGTCCAATATTTTATTCCCTCTTTAACGTATGAAGGGTTACGTTTTCTTTAAATAGTACAGTGGAAGTACAATACTAAGAGTAAATGTATGGCATTCAAATTTGAGAATACTTTGAAATAGAGAACGGACGGCCCAGTTAAGCATTCGATATTTTTAATGCCTACTAGATAGTATGGTAAACTTCAGAACTTCACCAGTGTATACTAAACTTGGCCAGATATTTGGTTCAGCAAATCATCAATCGATCAACCTGATTTATCACAAGTTGTAGGTAGCACTAACCATTCTTTGGTAAAAAAAAAAAAAAATCTGAAAAGTAATTTTAATTATTTAGCATGAATTTTTTCTCGCATTGTTTATTCATCTACTCGTTTTTCCCCCTTTCTTAGTTTTTTTTTTTTTTTTTTTTTTTTTTTTTTTTTTTTTTTTTTTTTTTTTTTTTTTTTCTGGGCGTGGATGAGAAAATTGCATCACATACCTACTCTCTCATCAATCAATATTGATTTCTTGCTATTTTAAGTTCTGATTGTATGCACTTCCGTCAAAAGTTCCGACTATTTTAAGACATTTTTTGTTTGTTTTTGTTTTCTTACGTCGGTATACAGAGAGAATTTGCTGCGTAAACTGATCGCAGGTAACAAAACTCAATTGAGACAGACTTGTGGTGACAGTTGAGAAACTAGTTGCCAATTCTTTATACAAGTTTGTCTTTACATAAACGAATAAATATTACTACTCTAGTTCTTGTTCAATCAGTTCTTTTCTCATATCGAAGGGCTAGTAAAAATAAGTCCAAAACAAACGAGGAAACAAACTTATTTTTAGTCAATGGCAAAGCGTGAAAGCTGGCAACCTTACGTAGATTTACTCCCATGAAAAAGGTTAGTTTCGAGGGAGCTCGGAGCACATCCAATTCGATATGTTCCATGGGTTTAAATTAACAAAGTGCAACGTTGCCGAATGTCACGTTTCGCCACATTTAAAGAATATTTTTATGTTGAGGTCATAAGAAGTATCTTTGCTGAACACTGAACAGTGAATAAGCAGGGCAGTGCAGTGGCAGCTAGATCCGATGAATCCCAGCGGCGGCTCGTGCAATGTGGCAACAATGGATTTCCTCCATTTAAAACTGTGTAAAATAATCGATTACTTGGTGAGGCGTAGCGCCTCACCTAGTATCGATCTTTTTGCATACGTTTAAATGGCAAAAGTGCACGGTTGCCAGATTGTACGAGCCGCCACTGATGAATCCCTGAGAAATCGATACTTTAGCAAATGTTCAAATGACAAATAAACATGGTTCCCAATTAGCATTGTGTCGCCAATGCAGGCCGGGTTGTACCAAATCTCGTCAAAAAATTTGCGGTGAGTCCATAAGTGGCTCCAGCAATGTGGCGACGTCAAATTCTCAGCAAATGAATTCACTTGAAAATAAACAGTTTTTATAAACGAAATCTATACCAATTGGAATCCATCTTTTACATGGGCTCAAATAACAAAAAGCATGGTTCCCTGATTGCACGAACCACTCCGAGTTCAGTTCGATACACACATTTCGGATATTTTCTGCAATCTGCCAGCCCTCCTTCATGAATCAGAGACTTGTTTCATAAAAGATCACCCAACGAGTTGAAAGGATCTGAGATTGTGTCTGTTTTTATAAAGAAAATGATAAAAACCGATGAGCTGAGAGAACTATGGTATGCCTTTGGTTTTACTAATTGTCCCGGTTTTGAAGATATACGCACGTTTAAAGTTGTAACAAATCGTGTGCGCGGTTACGTCACAACGCGGAATTCCCATTTAAAACAATGTATTTTGGGCCAAAATCTCATCTCCGGAACAATGGAACTTTTAATTAGAAACCAAAGGAATCTTTGCTCTCAGCTCATCAAGTACTTTCATTTTCTTTATGAAAAACACAACATTTCAGATCCTTTTTAACTGTCCCATTTCGCTGGTGGCTTATAGGTAGTAACGCCACCGTGTAGCGGCGTAACAACCAACGCCTGCAATTTGGTAACGCTTAATTTTGTCCTTTAAATTCATGCTAAAGGCGAATTCGGGACAGCTCGTCACCTACTCAATAATTTGATATTTTTATAAGTTGAAATGGACAAAACGTAACGTTGCCAGATTTCACGCTACCATACTGTGGCAAGGAAATGTAAGCAACAAACCCATTCAGACAGATAAGCAGTGCTGCCCTTTTGCATAAAATTAATGGCATGCATCAACTCACCGATGATTCCACCGGTTGAGAAAAGCAAAGATTACACAGCACGAAAATACTCTAATCTCTAATGTTTTCTCAATCGATGGAGTCGTCGACGACTGTAAAAAAGACTTGCGGGCATTTTAATAATTAAACGGTGATTATACCGATTACGAAAAGATGACAGCTCAGAGTATTTACGTGCAGTTCAGTCATACACTGAACTGAAATGTGTAATCTTTTCATAGTGTGTGGGATCATCGGTGAATTGAAAAATACCATTGGTTACACGCAAAACGGCAGATAAGATCTCGATTTGAATTGTAATATTGGAGCGGGAAGTTTGTTCGAGGTACGATGAAATAATTTCAATTATCATCAGGCATCAGGCCGGTACGCCATCCAATCTCGTTCCGCGTCGAAATGTATAGAGGCGGCAAAAAGATGTATATAGGAGAAGAGAAGAAAAAACAAAATCGATCGAGAAATTATGAAAGCGAGAGGAATGCGAAAGGTTAAATAACTGTTGTTGCATAATGGAAAGGAGTAAGGAGATGGTTTGGATCTGGAGGCAATCAGGTATCGTCATCCGATTTGTGAGTCAGCCTCATCGTGTTTCAACGGGGAAAAAATTCGTTATTCACATTCATCCGAGGCCCAAATGAAACCACGTGGAATTACAGAAATACACGTTTGTCTTGATCCGTGTATGGAAAGTAGGTTCATTCATTTTAAATTATTTAAATTATTTATTTATTTAATTAATTTATTAATTTAATACTTTTTCTATTTTTCGATTTAATTAATTTAATTTAATTGATTTTTTAATTAATTTTTTATTTATTTTTTATAATTTTTTTTAAAATTATTTCTTCTTCCTGGTTTTCGTTCTTCTCCTCTTTTCGTCATGATAACGGAACGCATCAATTAACTCTTCAATCACCTGTAGTAAAAGTTTGTAAAGGTCCCATTATCAGTCATAAGGAGATCAGTGATCAGTGATGTAAACAATCGTTTTACAAAACTTAATTAGTAGAAATTAACTTAAATTATTATAATTATAATTGAATTATTATTATTATAATTAAATTAATTTATGTCAAATTTAGTGAGCATATTCTAAGAAAGTTTGTAATTTGAAGGAAGGATGCGAAAAAAATGTGCTTTTCCAAAATTTGCCAAAGTTTTATGTGAATAAAGGACATTATAGGATCATTAAGAACCTTGAAGGTCAGAGCTTTGAAGATCAAAAGCATGAGAAGCAAAAAAGAAATGAAGGAATTAGAATTTTGCACCCTTCCCTCCTGGCAAGACCCTAAAAGACGCTACTGTTTTCATTCGGTTGTCTTTCCTTGTCTAGCACATATTTTCCAACGGACAAAAAAGAGAGAGATGAATCTCTCTGCCTGTTTTCTCCTCGGGTTGCAATCCAAAACAAAATATTTAGAGAAAAGAGTGAGGATTCCACCAAAGAAGTGAGAGGCTTGAAACGTGTGAAGAGAATTCATAAGTAAATTAGAGGCTCTTTGAATAGAGACGCGTTTTGAGAAACCTCATTTCACCAGTATTAATCATGAATGTCTGTTAGTGTCGGAATAACTAAGCATGGTGTATATTTACGTGCTAAGCTCGATCCAAAAATTCGTTTCATGTATACAAATAGCTAGTTCAAAAGTGTAAACGTTCCTTCAAAATGCAAATAAGTTATCGATCGCAACAGAATTTTGAAAAAGCTATCTTCCGAAAAAAAAGAGTATCAGAACCGTAACTATAGATTTTGCTCAATGACTTTTAAAAAAAGTATCCTTACAGAATTTTTTTTTTTTTTTTTTTTATTTTTTATTACTTGACAGATTTAAACATTTTGCATTAATCAGGTATTTTAGAGTTTACTAGCATTGCCACTCGAAAGTATGCCTTAAAAAAGCTAAAACTCGTTGAAAAATATTTGACAGCATAATCAAGGACCGTTTCTATTAGAGGGCTTTCTTTTGAAGATCATAGTACGTTTGTCAACCAGAGAGATTCTGGTACTATTACCAAATTTTTTTTATTTTTACAATACTTCTTTCAAATTTTAAATCAATCATTGCATCACAACATGTATGAGATATATTTGGAGAAAACACAAGTATTTACTTTGTTGATATAAATGTTACAAGACAACCCTAATTTTAGGCCAAACTAGTTTAGCCCAGGCCGAACTGTTTTTTTTTTTTTTTTTTTTTTTTTTTTTTCAGAGATTCAGTTTGGCCAGGAGAATTTTAGGCCAAACTAGTTTGTCCTAGGCCCAAACGGTTTGGCCTGGAGAATTTCAGGCAGAACTAGTTTTTCCTGCACACCATCAGTTTGGCCTGAACATTTTTAGGCCGAACTAGTTTGGCCTGCACATAATCAGTTTAGCCCAAAAATGTTTAGACTAAACTGGTTGGGCCTAGGACAAACTATTTGAGCCTAAAAACCGTTTGGCTAGACCAATCGGATTAATTTTTGCCGCTGCATATGAATAAATAAGGCGAATGATTGAACTGGTTACGGAGGGGAAACTTTATTTAATATAATAATTTATTGAGATACATTTTAAATTTAAGTTATCGTATTTATATGTACATTGCGACCCAACAATCCAACTTATCGACGCAACCCGCTAAACACACATGCTTCCAGAATGCATCCCGCTGTACGCAAACTATAGCAAGGTATCCATGTAGGCGCGGGACTCTTGTATTTTGTTCATCTATAGATCGAATAAAAAAAACGATATCAAACTTTCAATTGCGCCAACACGCACAACTTTTTACGCCTTTTCGATTGGCGTAATTAAAGATTGGGGTTGCCATTTGAAAATTTTGAGAAATGGGCGTTTTCCCGCCAAAAATGTTGAGGTACCTAAAAGTCGACTTCCAGTTTGTTTGATCGTAAATTCGTATTTTTTTCTTGAAAGTACTCTTCAAGTAGAGCATTTTACGTGTGCAGTTTTTTGTTTTATAGCTCTTTTTGAAGGAGTTAAGAATTTTCGAAAATTGGTCCAATATCGAACTTCGACCTTCGATATCTGGATCACGAAAAAAGATATCGACTTCCGGTTTGAGCCAAAATGCTTAGAATTTTACGCCCTTTTAAATGAGATACCACAAGATAGGGATTGCCATTTGTAAAATTCGAGATTAGGTAAGTGCCCTCCCCCTGAAAACCCCCCAAAAACTAAATTTTGGGTTGTGCCAGTTTTTCGACTTCAGATCCGAATCCGTATAAAACCGATTTTTTCTAATTTTTTCATGGTCAACCGTTCAAGAAAACCATAGTGAGCAGGTTACGTAAAACACCCTGTATAATCGGACAGTGGCACACTTTTGCTACAGGCGATTTAAGGACAGTTTCTTACGTAAAAAAACCAGCAAAAATAACGATGATAGCACTATCATAAAACGAATCTGTTAATAAATTTTTTCCAATAAAAAAATCATGACAAAAGTTACTTATTAATCCTTTCACACCTGGCGTACATTTCAACGTGCATCTGAATATCATAAAGAGTCTTATGGAAAAAATGAAAATTTGATAAACATATCGTTCTATATGAGAAAATTGTGTCTAGATCAGTTATCATGGCCAAAATTCCGTTTCGGAATAAAAAGTATTTTCAGGTTTGAAACTGTTAAGCAATAATACCCTGGAATATTTTAATTTGTAAATTTATCAACTGACCAATGGATCTTACATCATACTTTCAGGAATGACTCTTCAAACTGAGCACATAAGTACTGGAAAATGGAGAAACTTGGTCCTCCAACGAGTCGCACTCTTACTGAATCGTGATTAGGATATTTTTGGTTTCTCTACACTTTTATTTTCCTTTTTTCTTTTTTCGCGCGTCCAAGCCACTTCTTCGACTATTTTGCATTGTTTCTAATTAAATTCGTTTCTTGAATGTGCGAGCCGAGAAATTGCCACTTTTAAATCGTCACTCTGAAATTCATGGTGCATTCTCAAATTGTGAGGTTGTTGCCAAATACGCCGGTAAAGGCAGTTTACGTCTTTTGATTATCTGAATATCTATGATCTAGGATGATGTTTTATTCGACATTTTGACAACGATGTAACAATGATTGTGCTTGCTCACTTTCTGAGTTTCTGCTCGTGCGACAGTTTCGTTTTGTCCTGCCCAATGCCACCGCTTTCCCCCTCCTCCCTCCCCCGTCCCCTCCCTTGCTTTTTTTCCACATCGGTGAACTTACTTTCGTGTGTGGGCAGGGTACTCCTTCAATGCGAAGTATCAAAAAGAAATCTCTCTGACGAATGTCATTTCAGAGACCTGGAGAGGTAAAAAAAAAAAAAAAAAAAAAAAAAAAAATACCGTATATATGCGGCACGCTTAAAAAACAACAAAAATCTGCTACAAAACGACAAATTTACACACGTTTTGAGTAGAGTGCTATGACATTAAAAAGAAAGTACCCTTTTTGAAAGTTTTAACCCCTTATGGACTGAGCCCGACATGGGCGCCCGCAGAAAAATTTCCAAGGGGGGGGGGGCAAAACTGTTGAACCCCAATGGAAGGTCAAGGGACCCCCCCCCCCCACCCCCCGAGGAAAAAGGGAAAACTTTTTTTTTTTTTTTTAATACAAATAGTGTACAATTATTAAGCCATTGTAGGTGTATACAGATAATAATACTAATTTTGACGTGTTTGATATTATGAATAAAGGGACAACAGATGGTAATAGTAGTTAGAAAACTGTATAATTCAACTATTCCTTGTAAAAAGTGAGTTGAAATCACAAAATAAACTAATAATAAAGTTCGTCAACTATTACTACTTTGATTCACATATTAACTTCTGTTGGTCATTTCATTTTTCTTCGAGAAATTTTGACTGTTTTGAATTTCAGGGGGGGGGGGGGGGGGCAAGTGCCCCCTCTTGCCCCCCGCTGCGGGCGCCCATGGAGCCCGAGTTAACTCGTTTTTCTCCTCTAGTCTTTTTCACATTGTTCCAGTCTCACGATTCCGAATAAACGCGATTATCGATGTCCACGTACCCTTTCAAGAGAAGATTTCGTCGAGCGCCTTCAATTTATCGTATAGGCAATTCCAACTCCACAGAGTACGAACAGTTAACTACCTTCCCTTCGTGAACGGATGAGTAACGAACTTACGAACTAATCTGGTCTTTAAAAGGTTGAGATGATTCCAGGGTCAATTAGTTCCAACCGTGGACACCACGTCGCGCTGCTTAAAGCCAACAAGTCAACAGCTTTTGGCTAAAATTGACGAATTCACGCTAAAAACACAAATTTGAAGAACGCCAGCTCCTGCGAGCATACTTCAAGAAGATACGCTGAAAGAATCAAGCTGAAACACTCAAAAATAAAGCCGTAAATTATGAAATACGAAAATTCCCATGAGCCTCAATGAGTGCGAGTGAGGCAGATAGACGTGCTATCACTCGCACTTACTCTCACTCACTAAGCTTATGGCAAAATGAATTTCATAATTTACGGCTTTAAGTCTAGACCGATTTTGCTCGTTTTGGGCTCAAAAAATCTATTAAAAAATTTTTGCAAATGCTGACGTCATTGGATTTTGCGTTTCATTCAAGTATAGTTTCAGTTTAAAACTCCAAAAACACGAGTCTTCTCAAAAGCGACTAGTGGCGTTATCCATCGGATAAAAAATCTGGAAAAGTTTCGCCTAGAATCAACTTAATCCTTCAAATAATTGGTAAGCTTTGTGAAATTTTAAGAATTTCCAATAGTCCGAGGACTAAGCACAATGCTCATTTAGAGTACGACTTGAAAACTCGTAAATCAAATTAAAAACAACGGAAAAACTTAAAAATGCTAATTTCGAACAGGATACTTTCTTTTGAGAGTCATCGTACCTATATGTAGAGAGTTCCGGTGATATTCTAGAAGAATTTTTCTCAGGTTTCAATTTGACGGATTACGCCACTAATCAGTACTTTACGGGAAATTCGTGTTTTTTAGAATTTTAAATTGAAAACAAAGAAAAGACGCAAAATTCAAGAGCTTTGGCGCTTTAAATTGAAAACAAAGAAAAACCGCAAAATCCAAGAACTTTGGCACTTTAAATTGAAAACAAAGAAAAGACGCAAACGCCAAGAATGTCAGCAATCGCATAAAGTTTTTATGGACTTTTCAAGCCCAAAACGATCAGAATTTGTTGAGAATTAAAAACCGCAATTTATGAAATTCGTTTTGCTATTTATAGCTTAGTGAGTGCGAGTGATAATATATGTCTATCTGTCTCACTCTCACTCATATTAAGGCTGATGAGAATTTCCGCATTTCATAATTTCCGGCTTTATTCTTGAGCGTTTCAGCTTGAAACTTTCAGGGTATATTCCATGTATGCTCGCAGGTGCTGACGCTCCTCTTTGTACTTTTAGCGTGAATGGGGCAGTTGCAAGGGTTTGAAATGTTGTGTTTTTTATAAAGAAAATGGTAGTTTTTTATGAGCTGAAAACAATGGTGCCTTTGGTTTTTTCGCAAGTGTCCCGGTTTTGGAGTTACACTCGTGTAAAGTTGTAAAAAAACGTGTGTGTAGTGACGTCACTACGCGGAATCTCCATTTGAAATAATGTATTTTGCGCCAGAATCTCATCTTCGGAGCAATGGGACTTAATTTGAAACCAAAGGCATCTTTGTCCTCAGCTCATCAAGTACTTTCATTTCCTTTATAAAAAACACAACATTTCAGACCCTTGCAACTGCCCCATTCATCAATTTCAGCCGAAAACTGTAGACTTTTTGAGCAGCTTGACTTGGTGTACCCAGAGATTACTAAGCCTAATCTCTGGGTGTACCCAGAGATTACTAAGCCTAAGAGATATGGCACTTCCTATCTCCGCCGTGTTAAAAAACCGTTGGCCGGGCTCCGTAAAAAACGCCTGCAGAATGGCCATGATACAACGTGCAGTACGCTGGTGACCGTAAACATTGTTGTTATTCATGTTGTTGGAAATGAGGTTAGATTCTCTGCGGCATCTAAATGTTTGTCATTTCATGGCCGATGGGATGGTTAAAGTGACTTAGATTTTCAAATTCACGTACAAAATATACTCAGAGCTCATTAAACTTCCCAAACACTTTATTAATCTTATTAATTTAGTTAGTGGCGTTGCTGTCAAATCTCATTCAAACAACAACAGTAGTAACAATGTTTACGGTCACCAGCGTACGCCACATTGCATACTTCGTAGGAGTCGAACAACACTTTTGAATCGTTATGCCATATCTCTTAGGCTTAGTAATCTCTGGGTGTACCCGACTACCCGCGGTTCGAACGAATCGCATCTTATTACTGGATGGTAGTCAACCGCTACGGTTAGTCTATGAGTTTTAGAATTTAGACGCTTTATGAGCGCCACCATTGGATACGATTTTGTATACTTATTTCCCTAAACGGCTTATTTCTTTACATTTTGAACAGATGTTCCACGGTTATTTACTATGCTTCTAAAAAAGTTTGCTGTCGATGAACCTGTTAATTATAATCATGATGCACCATGAGTAATATAATCATCACTCTCAACGATTTTCATATCTTTTGAAGCTAGAGCCATGGCCGCTTCACAGGCAACTCATGGATATATTTAACATGGGCAAAAAGGTGATGTCACCAAAACCTAGCTTGTGACCCCTCTATCGATTCAGCTTGGCAAATGGAGTCGATCGCTCTCAAGGGTTTTTATATCTTTTGAAACTGGGGCCGCTTCACTGGCACATCATGCCTGTATTTAACATGGGCAAAAAGGTGATGTCGCCAAAACCTAGCTTGTGACCCCTCTATCGATTCAGCTTGGCAAATGGAGTCGATCGCTCTCAAGGGTTTTCATATCTTTTCAAACTGGGGCCGTTTTACTCATAGGTACTCATGACTCATCTCATGGGGAGAAATGTGATTTCGCCAAAACCCCGCTTGTGACCTTTCTATCGATAAATTCCCCTCCCCTCTGGTAGAAACTCTATAGTACTAAAATCTTTGCATTGGACCAAAACACAACAATGACCTCAAAAACTCAGCGAATGGTGGTGCCCACAATTTTAATCGTCCTAACTCTTTGCCTAGTACAAATATGTATGTAAGTTACAAAAAAAAAAAAAAAAACAAAAACAAAAAAAATAGGGTGTTTCAAGTGCCGTGATTTCATCTTTCTAGAAAAAAATCCATCTTTAAGTTAATAAACGTGACCTCATTGAAATAGTACACGTTGATTTGTTCCCAGAGAGACAGGGTAATTTTTTCAATTTGATATGTCGCGGTAAGTTTCCTGTAAATATCACTTTTTTTTAGGAGGACATTAAACGTAAAACTCCGTGAGTCGGTGCGATTCTGATAGAACAACATCCGATCACTACTACAATACCGGTCCATACATAGACAGTAGCATCTTTCCGAGAAAGAAAATAAAAAGTAATGTTTTGAACCCAAGTTTAATTACTTGTTTACTTGCGTCGCGTGTGAGCAGGGATTTGTCAGATTTTGAGAGACAAGGACAAAACATAGGACTTCCTTCGATGTAACTTTGATTGTAAATCAATGCGTGATGTAAAAAAAAAAAAAAAAAAAAAAAAAAAAAAAAAAAAAAAAAAAAAAAAAAAAATACAGAGCGTGGACATATTCAAGGTAGTGGAAACTATATATTGTAGAAACAAAATCTGCGAAAAACAGTGGCGTAGCTTGCTATCTGGTAACTTTGCAGTGCGTACATTTAAACCCATGAAAAAAATCGAACGATAGGGTGTTCGGGGAGCACCTTCACATTCGACCTTTTAAACAGGTATAAATGGACTCAATACGATGTTGCCAAGCTGCACGCTACGCCACTAGCGAAAACCGGTAGTTTAGTAGCATTATTTTTCATTTGAAAGTTGGGATCTGATTTCATAAGGGGGGGGGACCATGATAGAGAGCGAGCGAGACAAAAAATTTGTTTGGGCCCAATTTTTAACATGACTTATCACCAAAACGCGGTCTATAACAAGACAATCCAATTTAAGACTAACCTGACACACCAGGTTTGAGACCCGTCTCATAAATGTGTGACTACACAGAAAACATGTTTTGGTAACACTGACAAAACCTTTGGTTGCAAAACGACCGTGAAAAATACTTTATAGCTTGTCCCAGAAAAGATTGGATTTGACGCGTCTATGGTTTTCATGAAAACATCAGCTTCTTACTGCTCCTGACCAATCAGGTAAGCCATATCTGAAAGCTGCGGTTTTTTCCATTCAAAGCTACAGTTGTTAGTTCCAATCATTCTTGGAACAGCCTTTAATAACGCTAACAAAAGGTTTTGTATGCCTAGTTAAAGAGATATTGCTGGGTGTGGCAGAGATTTGGCAGGCTCAACTAAAGTCTTCTACAAGTCATTCTTCTACCAAAACACAGAAAAAAGTAGAATAAGCCGTAGGCACGAATTTTGGTTCGCCGGCCACAATTTATATCAGTTTAATTTTTTATTTTTATTTTTTGTATGGGACACAATCAGATTGTTTTGTTGACACACTCTGATTATTTCCCATGCAAAAAACTGATCCAAATTGTGGGTGGCCGGTGAACCCGAATTCGTGCATACTACACATTCTACTTTTTTCCGTAAAGTTTTGTCAGCGCTATCAAAGTGTTTTTCTCTGTTTTTTTTGTACACGCGCGTTGCCAGGGATTTTTCTTCCTCTCTCTGTGCCCCAAGGCTGCCGTCTTTCGTACAATCAATGCTATTTTTCTATTCACCGATGATACCACCGGTTGAGAAAAGATTACACAGTTCAGTTCAGTGTATTACTGTAATGAACTAAAATACTCGCATCTGTAATTTTTTCTCAATCGGTTGAATCGTCGATGACTTTAAAAAACTTTCGGATATTTTAATTAAGTAACGAAGTTTCCACGGATTAAAGAAAGATTACAGATTAGAGTATTTTTGTGCATTACAGCAATACACAGAACTGAACTGTGTAATCTTTTCTCAACCGGTGGAATCATCGGTGAATAGAAAAATAGCATTGATTATACTAAAAAAGGCTGCTCTTCTGTGCCCGTCTAATGGGTCTGTTGCAAACTTTTGCTACACCGATTAAGAGTGTATAATCTAATGTAAAATCGCCTGAAAAGTCCATTGGTGGCATCAAAAAGTCATAAAATGCAATAATAAACTCACGAGAAGCGTTTTATGAAACTCAATATGGCGGAGAAATATCGAGTAATCTGTATGCATGCACCGTGAACATCCATGGATGGCCAACTTTGACAACCTCACTGGAGGTAGAGGTTATGTGTTTGTTTACGTTGTGATTGGTTGTGATCGATATTGCGAGGTTGGCTATCCTTGGATGTTCGTGGTGCATGCATAAAAATTGCTCGACATTTCTCCGCCATTTTGGATTTCAATAAACGCCTCTTATGAGTTTATTATTGCATTTTATGACTTTTTTATGCTACACGGAAAAAAAAACTCCGGTGAAAATAACCATACGGATACCTGATTTTGGCACCTGCTAGATTTTATGGTAATGTTAACCAGAAGTATACTATGTGTTGACTAGGCACTAGGTGATGTTACCTGATTGCATGTCGAATTTACTCAAAGTATCGGAAAATGTACCATACTTCTGGTCAAGTTTACCATAACATCTAGCAGGTGCTAAAATCAGGTATCCGTATGGTTATTTTCACTAATCTTTTTTTTTTTCCGTGTACCAATGGACTTTTCAGGCGATTTTATATTAGATTATACACTCTTAATTGTTGTGGCAAAAGTTTGCAACGGACCCATTGCATGTGAAAGAAAAGGATTGAAACAGAGGCTACAGTCATGTGACAGCCCCTCTCTGTATTCTTTTCTAATACATGCGTTCAAACGGGCAAAGAGAGAGAGAGGAAGACATATCGCTAGCCATATACGGTTATGCGTTCGGGTCCTAAATGAAAATCTCTGCAGGAGAATTAAAGATGCGCCTCGAAATAATCACGGTCATTACTTCCGCATTTCATTAGTGCTCGAATACACACAAGATATATACATGTGAGTGGACTGAAGCAACGTTCAACATACTCAACAGACTTGCAGCAGCTCTTTTTTGGCGTTGCGTGCTGCACGTTCCAATGATTAAACGGCCAATGCGTTTAACGGCTTAAGAGTCAGACTCACTCATCACTCTTCAACTCATTTTTGAGAATGCGTTTAACTCTAAAGACTCGTTTATTTTAAGAAAATTGGTTTTGAGTAATGAGACGCGGCTGGGTGCACCGGGCTGGAGGTTCCACGGTAACAGCACAGAATAATACAATCAGAACGGAAACTCCCATAAGAGCCAATGGAAGCAAGTTTGGACTTTAACGGCTCCAATAGGCAACGCTGTGGTCCTATATCCCAACATGGCGGACGAGTGCGATTTGTGTTGAAACTAATTTATTTCTGTAAATTCTGGAAAGAAATCTTAAGTTCCCGCCCTCACTTTTATTCTAATGGCATTTCAGAATGAAAATTTCGCGGATCATGTCTTATTTTTTTTTTTTTTTTTTTTTTTTTTTTTTTTTTTTTTTTTTTGCGCGCGAATCCAGATGTAAACATCCTATATCCCAACATGGCGGACGCGAAATGAGTTTGCTTCAAAATCCGACAGAGTTTCCGTTCTGATTGTGTTATTCTGTGGTAACAGTAGGCTGATTCTGCTCTTTTGCGGACGAGACGATACGAGATAGCGATAATCGATCAATGCAATTGGTTTAAATGGCGTCACGTGACAGATTTGAAGTCATTCAAGCTCCGTTCGACGTACGCCTGGGAGTTGATTCTGCAACCCATGAATATTGAACTATTGGGTGTCCAGTTTATAACTCCGCATTCGATTTTATTTAATGCATGGGTTTAAATGGACACAATACAACGTTGCTGCTAAAGAATATGCTACGCCGCGCCACTGCTAAAGATTGTTGGTAAGCTGCACTTGCACTTATGGAACGATCTCTAGTAAAATTTGCTATCAGTTACCCAGCGGGCCGATCATTTACTTCATCGTTATACCGATCGCTAAGACTGTCTACGAGTGATGCTATTGGTCGAATATTGTAAAACTTAGCCATTGCTATGGTAACCATCGTTATAGTGTCCGTTTCTTTAAAGGTTACTCATGAATAGCCTTTATAAAACGAGACTCTTAACGATGGTTACCGTAGCAACAGCTAAGTTTTACAATTTTCGACCAATAGAATCACTCATAGATAATCTTAACGATCAGTTTAAGGATGAAGTAAATAATCGGCCCGCTGGTAAAAATGTTCCGTGGCCAATTTAACATGGAAATCAATGCAATATCGGTGGAAACTACATCAATGGAGCTGTTGCAAACTTTTGCTACAGGCTTATTAATAGTTGCTTATGGAGTATTACCCTGTAAAAATGACGATTAGCGCACTAAAAAATCACAAAATCCACTCCTAAACCAAAATGCTTTTAAATGCTAGACCGTAATGGCGGCCGAGGCCGCGGTTTTCTTATGGCAGTTGTATCCTTCTTCTTCTTCTTGTGTGGTGTTGCGAGAACACCTCGTGTAGATGGCGTTGATTGAAGATAGGGAACCCCAATGAAAACCGCGGCCCCGGCCGCCATCACGGTCTCGCGTTTAAAAGCATTTTGTGAGTTTAGGAGTGGATTTCGTGGTTTTTTAGTACGCCAATCGTTATTTTTACTGGACATTACCCCATTATCAACTAATAATAAGCCTGTAGCAAAAGTTTGCAACAGCTCCATTTCCATGGAAAACATACCGATTTCCATGGAAAAATACTCAGTTTCCGTGAAAATCTATTTTCATATGAAATTGGTCATGGAACATTCTAATCGGGGTTTTACCTGACATCTGGCAACGCTCGTTTCGTCTGGTCACATGTTTTGATGAATGATGAACCGTTTGGATAGTTCGAGTACAACTCAACGGATATATTGCTCGCGAATAGGTACTTGATCGAAACGATAGAAAGTGAACTTCCACCGTGCTAAACCACTTCGCTTTCATGAAATTATGTCCTCCGATTTGACGTTATTAGTCCGATATATTCGATAACGATTTATTTCATTACTCTCGCAGTCATCTCTTATCCTCATGCTTATAAGTGCGTCATGGTATGTGTGTGTGTGTTTGAGTGAGTATTTGTATAAGTGAGTGGAGTATCAATCCTGTGAACTCGTCTTGCGTCGCAGAAAAATTGAGAAATCAGATCCGATAATCTGGCTTAAATATATATTACACTACCAGAATTTAAACTCATATCGTCTGACGCATGGAACGGTCTGACGTTTATTAAGAATTGGAGCTTCGGGGCTCCTCAATATTCAGCAGTTTTGATTGTTTGCAGGCTGACTTTACCCGATTACCCGCATCGGCTTTCGAGTCAATAACTCAATGAAGCTCAAGAGTTGATTTTTGCATAAAAACCTAAAATATGACGATGAGTACACTAAAAAATCACAAAATTCACTCTCAAAATTGGGCTTAATGGTGGAGAGACGCAGATATCATGAAAGATTCCTATCTAAATTGCGTTATATCTCTGTGTTTCCGTAGAGAAAGTGACAGATTAGACAAGAATCTCCCATGACACCTCCGTTGAACCGCTATTACGATCTTGTCGTTAAAGCATTTATGCGAGTTTATTTTTTAGACTTTCTTACTGTGCTTTTTGAGCACAACATATCAGATTGGACTAATCATTTTCTCACAGCAAAAGTTAGCAAGAGCCCCATAGTCCTTTTCACATGTACTATCAAACTCAAAAGTATTGGCAGTCAAGAATTCGAGGTAAGTATATGGCAAGTCTTGTCTTCTATTAATCAAAGCAGCCCTCTGCACTCTGTGTTTCCTTCTTGACTGGCAAAGCTTTTGGTGTTGCAAGTACAGCCGAGGGGGGGGGGGATCTAGAAAGACTCATACAGTTGGTCCACTCAAGGAGTCCTCTGACATTCTTTTTTCCCGACTGTTTAGAGAGGTTTGCAGTAAGTGCGCGCTGATTAGTCGGCAATGAGTCTGTTGCAAACTTTTGCTATAGCTCTGTAGAGTGTTCCATCTCATGTAAAATCGCGTGAAAAGTCCATTGGTAGCATCAAAAAGTCTTAAAATGCGATAATAAAATCACAAGAGACGTTTAATGAAATCCAAGATGGCGGTAAAATATCGAGCAACCTGTATGCATGCACCACGAACATCCAAGGATAGCCAACCTCACAATATCGATCACACCCGATCACAAGGTAAATGAACACATAACCTCTGAAGCTGTGAGGTTGTTAACGCTGGCAATCCTTGGAAGTTAAAGGTGCATGCATACAGATTGCTCGATATTTTACCGCCATATTGGATTTCATTAAACGTCTCTTGTGAGTTTATTATCGCATTTTATGAATTTCTGATGCCACCAATGGACTTTTCGGGTGATTTTACATACCTACGATGAAACACTCTTTATCGTAAGAGCAAAAGTTTGCATCAGACCCATTGAGTCAAATGATGACTGATGAGTGAGAACCAATTAGTTGCTAACTTTCTGAAAACCACTTTGTACGCGTGACAGAGGCTAATGATTCCCCAGGAAAAGAGGAATTTTTCCATGCAAGAAATACACTCAAATTTGTTTAGGCACAGACTATTCTCAATGGAAGTAGACCTCTAAATGTTGAAGCTTTGCCGACCAATGGTTTTCCATCGTCATGCAAATGGCCAGAATTTCTTGTCATTTCAAAAATAATTTCTGGTGATTTCAAGTAGGATTTCTAGCATTAAAAAGTTCTTGATGCTTTTTCGACCGACATTTTTGTTCAGTAATACTAGATATAATTTTATTTCATCTCGGGGACTTTTCATCATTCTTACGCAGCTCTTTCCGCCTGACATTTGACCACTGACAGTGGCGAGGCGTGCGGTTCTGGCAACGTTCTTTATTCCTATTTAAACACATTAGAAAGGTCGAAATGCCTGATCATCACCGATGACTGAAGCGTTCGACTTTTTTGGTGAATTTAAATGGAGAAAATACATTGTTGCCAAATTTTACGCTTCACCACTGACCACTGACCAGTCTCCTGGTGATGCCGAGCATATCAAACAATTTTAAGAGTCGAAATAAAACTTACTGGATACTTAAAAAACGAAGGCGGGTCCGAAAACAGCGAGAGATACAAGCAGTAATGAATCAATACATTTCATATTGGCCTTTCAAGCTGTCACTTTGATCAATTGAAATGTATATTTTGGAAAGGTAAAAACGCTTTTACTTACGTACATGTTCAATCTTATGACAGCTTAGAAAAATTTCTCCCTCACTCTTTATACCTCTTCAATCATTCAGAGGAAATGGTGCGAGGGTCAAAGTCGAGAAAAAAAAAAAAAAAACTTTCAGAGACAATATTGACGGGACAATGCATCTTCTGGGAAACGACCGCGCGTGTGCTATGCGCCACACAACGCCCGCACCACCGCACCGTAGTCTGAGACACTTAAAATCAAGTCTTGACATTAACACTTTTCTCTGAGGCAGCATTTCTCATGTCTGTTTTGTTTTTGTTTTTTGTTTTTTGTTTTTTTTTTCATTTTTTTCAATTTTTAAGTGTTTGGCGTGAAAAGTTCCAAAAAAATTGTGAGATCAAATATTAACAAAAAAAGAAAGAAAACTGTAACAAATGCTTCTTTGATTTCTTAAAATTTTGAAATTTCAATGCTATATGTGAGATAATCCCCCCAAAAATTACATATTCTGAAACTACACAAAAAAAGTATAATAAGGTCACACAACTAACGTTTTTTGTCATCCAATTTGGTTGGAAAGATGTGCGGATACCCAAAGACGGGTCAAATATTTGCCCAATTGACTTTCTTGCCTATCAGTGTTGATTCAACGCAAGACAAATTTTAATAAAAACTGTCGATTTTTTGTGGGACGCCTGTGAATACCTATGAGAAATAAAAGGAAGCGTAAAAAAGAATTCTAAAAATTGGAATTTTTGCTTTTTATCGGTAAAAAAAACTGGCATGAACGAAAATTCACCCCCCCCCCCCACCCCACTAGAGCAGACTGGGGTTAAAAGTTCAAAAATGATGATTTAATCGTGATTTTTCTTCACCGATGTTTTCCCACTTTCTTTCGTACTCAAACCACAGTCCGCCAGTCGCAATGCCGCCGTATAGTTGTGCGGGAAGGTATATTATGAAAGCTCTGTAAGTCTCATAATCCTCTTCATAAACACTTTGGTGTTCGTATGAACTTACAAATACTTATTCATACAAACACACACACACACACACTCACACACACAGTCTCTTTTTTACAATCCTGTATGTATCGAGTCACATCGCACCTGGAGCGGAACAAGCACCAACGGATCCATGATATTGTCTTTCTCTCTTTCTCTCTCTCTCTGCCCTTTTGAACGCGCGTGTTAAAAAAAGACAGACGATGGGCAGTCACGTGACTTTCGCCCCCTCTTATTTCCTTTTCTAACACATGCGTTCAAATGGGCAGAGAGAGAGGAAGACAATATCTTGGATCCGCCAGTGGGAACAAGAAAGAAAGCAGTTACGTAAGAAAGTACCTCCCTCCCTCCTTTCCTTTCCCTCCTGGGGACCCCGCTCCTCCCCCCCACACCCCTTCCTTCGGTCGTTACCGATCGCGTCGCCGGTAATATTGATTACAAATATTGGCTGTTAGTCATTCATTACACCGCAAGGACGCGCGAGAGGAGTTTAAGTTCGAGTTCGGATCCCGCATTCAGAGAAAGCTGACGCACGCACCAGCTCCGAGTATTGCGCATGGACGCATGGGGGCACGCGCGGCTCCGCCCCCAATCCCCCCTCCCCCCTTATTATCGGTTGTTACTTCCACGTTTGAGGCGGGTGTACTGTACTTGCGCTGAAGCTGAAGACGCGCGCGACTTGAAGGCGCTTTGATCGGCTAAGTACTGGGCCCAAGTTGATCAATCAATCAAGCGTGTTTGTAAAGAAGATTATATGGTGGATGGAGCTATGTCGAAGGCGGTTAGAGAACCATTGATTATCTATTTACGCTCCGATTTGAGCCCGTGTAGATGTATCGAGTAGTTAGAGGTTATGATGAACTCTACACGGAAAAAAAAAGATTAGTGAAAATAGCCATACGGATACCTGATTTTGGCACCTGCTAGATGTTATGGTAAACTTGACCAGAAGTATGGTACATTTGCCGATACTTTGAGTAAATTTGACATGCAATCAGGTAACATCACCTAGTACCTTGTCAAAACATAGTATAATTCTGGTTAACATTACCATAACATCTAGCAGGTGCCAAAATCAGGTATCCGTATGGTTATTTTCACCGTAGTTTTTTTTCCGTGTACAAGGATCGATTTTTTTTTTTTTTTTTTTTTTTTTTTTTTTTTTTTTTTTTTTATAAATGATAGTATATCGATGCATGCATTGATAGTTGATACATCGCAGTTAGCTGTTTGATAAAAAGCGTATTGGTAAATATTTACTTTACTGCGTTATTAATAACTTTCCTCGTTTCTTTTCTTCATTTCATCTAATTTCATCAACGTATCATTTTTACCAGGAGGAACTGTAACCAATCTTGGGTGACTCCATCATCATATTATGAACTTTAAAAAATTGAGCTCTATAGATTACGCGCAGATGCCCGCTTTGAAAGTTCGGGAAAACTCTGTCTCTGAACCCTGTCAAATTATGAATTTAATCAAATTAATTTAATAATATTATGGTAATTATTCACTTTACGCACTTTTCTCAATTATGATTTAATTTTATTCAAGCACCATTGAAAGGCTTCTTTAGAGCATGAATAACAAGAAAATGACGGCGGAAAAATATTAAATAACAATTTAATGAGGATATTAGTGAAAATAAAAAAAAAAAAAAAAAAATTGTGTCCCCTACTTAACCAATACTCCTGTGAGGTTAGGTTAGATAAGGTTCAGTTATTGATAGATTATAATGTTTGCTCAAAAAAGAACCTCTAAATATTTAAACAACCAAATAATAACCAAAATTAAAGTAAATACTACAGAAATTGTTTCCGCCGTTATTTTCTTGTTATTATTCCCCAAGGAAGCCTTTCAGCGGTGCTCGAATAAAATTAAATCATGATTGAGAAAAGTGCGTAAAGTAAATATTTACCAATACGCTTTTTATCAAACAGCTAACTGCGCTGTATCAACTATCAATGCATGCATCGATATACTATCATTTATAATAAAGAAAAAAAAAAAAAAAAAAAAAAATCGATCCTTGTACACGGAAAAAAAAACTACGGTGAAAATAACCATACGGATACCTGATTTTGGCACCTGCTAGATGTTATGGTAATGTTAACCAGAATTATACTATGAATTGACAAGGTACTAGGACACAAACTATCTATCATACCAATCAGATGCAGTTCTCTATTTTGGTTCGCTCATAATCAGCGTTGATTTTGCAGGCTATACCTATTCAATTGCACGACTCTTATTTACTTTTTAAGTGAGATACCATATAAAAAACTCCCAGCCCGGTTTTTATTTTTCTGATGCAGTATTCCAAAACGCAATAAAATTTAAGAAAAATATGAGCATAAAACCCTGGATAATTCATTAAAAAATTATTTCAATTATTTCATTTTGCACATTTTTGAAAACTTTCAAGCATCACTAGCAACCCAGCAGTGGCTCGTTCAATTCGACAACCGTGCTTAAATGCCTTTAAAACCTTATGTAAAAAATCTATTCCAGACTAGATGCCTCACCCCGAAATGATTATTTTTCATTGGTTATAATGAAGAACGTCCTATGTTTGCACGCTACGCCACTGCAACGAAATGCATGTGAACGATAGAAAGTCTAGTTCTTTGACCAGAAAATGCTGCTGTTAATACCAGAATATGGTCATGTAACTAGAGTTTCCAACAAATTTTCAAAAACTATGCTACAATCACTAGAATTCTCAAGAGGGTGAAACCCCTTCTTTTATCCTATTTCAATGAATACATTCAATTTTTTTTTTTTTTTTTTTTTTTTTTTTTTTTTCCTGACGTGTATTTCAAGCTAATGGCTCTTATGTAAAAAATTAAATAAATAAATAAATAAATAAATAAATAAATGAGAAACAAGAACGATAGAAGAGGTCTTGCCTGCGCCAATGCAATGTTTGAACCCACGGATTGATCTACTTATAACCCAGCTTGGAACTGTATTCAAAATGTTTGCGCAACTCTCTACCATTGATAATGATATTTGAAAGCATCAAAAGTTTAAAAATAAAAGTATACAAAATAATAATACTAATAATAATTGTTGGTATCAACAATTTTTCTTTTGTTATTCTTCGCGAATAAACGATCTTTTCAAATCGCAAATCATGAGTAAAGATCCCACTCCCTGCAGAGTTAATTAGGTCTAGACTCAGTGCAAATTTACTTGCCACCAACAATCGTTAGTATCAACAATTTGTCTTTTGTTAATCCAAAAATAAACGATCCTTTCAAATTGTAAAGAATGAGGAAAGATCCCACTCTCTGCAGAGTTAATTAGGTCTAGATTTAGCGCTAATTCGCTCGCCTCGCAGTTTTTGAAAACACAACATATTTTGCATAACAACATCTGCTTTGAGCTAACAAATAAAACTTTGCGAAAAAGAGACTCTTGCATAACGTGGAAAAGACTTTGATGACCACGTCATAATTTCGCAACTTTCAACTTCCATTATGCATCCTCGCATGATACATGTCTCAAGAGAGGAAAAACTCTCTCGGTAAAAGCACCTCTGCAATTTGACGGAGGCTTTTAGTGCAGAAAGAAACCAACTACTTATAACATCAATAGTCAGTTGCTTCCTTTCTGCATTTAAGACTTCGTCCAGTTGCGCGATCCGCGCACTTTGAAAGCGACATTTTGTCAGGCGTTCGTCACTGAGCGAGGGGGCTCTTATGTCATAACTGGATCTGCATAGAATTGAATGACAATGCCCCGGCCGGCAGTCAGCAGTGTACAACAGCACAACTCAGCAAGGCACTTCGCAATAGATAATTGAGGAGCTCGATTATTTTTTACTTTTCCATACCCGGCTAAGCTTGGACGCGTTCACGTTGCGTTTTCAAGCCGCGTATGCTTAGCACGCCGCGACAGACATCGTGTATTCAACCAAAATTGGACTGCTACGGTGTATCCTGCCTCTGCCCAGTGTTCTACAAGCCAATTGCATTATTATTGGGTTTTGTTTTTGATGGCTGGTTCTTGTGTAAAATGCCGAGAAAATTTCAATGGTTGCAATAGCATCGCGATTTTTCGTTTAGTATTTATAATAGCCCTCGAGTAGACGCGCTCTCCTTTAGGAGACAGGTGGAAAATGTCCCATTGAAAACGTCCAATGTACAAAATGTCCACCAAGAAATGCCCCTTAAAATAATGCCCAACAGTAGACTAAGTACACAGAAATAAAGTCCACAAAATATAAACAAATAAAAATCCTTCGGTAACGAATCAGTTTAAAGACTAGTGGCGTAGCGTGCCATTTGGAAACGTTGTATTGTGTCCATTTAAACCCATGCAAAAGTTCGAATGCGAAGGTGTTCATTGAACACCCAACACTTCGATCTTTTCCATGGGTTTAAATGGACGAACCGTAACGTTGTCAAATCGCACGCTACGCCACTGTTAAAGACTCCTGGTTCAAACCGGTTCAACTTAATAGGAATGTTCAAATTATGAAATAAAAAATAAAAAATAAAAAAAAAGTCACAACTATAAAATAAATAAGAGAAGCATAGAAAATTTTCTCAAACTATAGAATTTTGAAAATAATGAAAATCAATGGTCTGTCACGAATACAGTTGTTTCTAATTTTAGCCGCCTTCAGGACATTTATACACCGTGACGTTTTCAGATTCATGGACAAAATCTACTATTGGGCATTATTTTTTATGGGCCTTTTTTTACTCTGGACCAATTGTGCTTTGGCCATTTTAGAGTGGACATTTTTCAACTGGACGTTTTCTTGTTGGACATATTTTACACTGGACTTTTAAAATAAGACATTTCCACTGAGCACCCTCTTTTATAACACACTGAAAAAAAAAGATTACCAGAAGCATGGCTGTATGTGAACGTATGTAAGGGATAGTACATGCACTTACCTCCTTTCATGCTCGCATTTTGGGATTTGAGTTTTTTTTTTTTTAGATTTTTTTTTAGGCCAGTGGCGTAGCGTGAAATTTGGCAACGATGTGTTTTCTCCATTTAAATTTACTAAGAAAAATCAAACGCTTCGCGGTCATCGGCGATGACTAGACGTTTCGACCTTTCTAATGTGTTTAAAGGGAAAAGAAGAAAAGTTGCCTAAACTGCACGCCTATCGCCACTGTTTTAGACTATTTAAAAGAGGGCAATTTTCTAAGAACATTGATGGGTCACATAACTGTTGGTAAAATGACCATTTATGTTCCATTGAGTCCCATGTTACATAAAATGGTACTCATGAGTACCAGTGGTACACTGTGCCACTTCCCCTGAAAGGGTTATTAGAGGAAAGAAAGGGACAAAGAATTGCTCGTCGCACCAGTGATTCAAAGCCTCTGCGCAAAGAATTTGACTTGTAGACCTGAATTAAGTCGCCCGGAAGTTTATTTAAATTGGACTATTTTGTTCTAGTCTCTCATACACAAAAAAAGAGGCATCATTTCAACTTTTACCGGGGGGGGGAGGGCTGATAGTGATGCCTATTTATTTTTGTTTTTTGTTTTTTGTTTAGCTTCTAATGTGTTTGACCTCTGAAAAGTCTTAAACATTGTCCTTTTTACTTACAAGTTAGAGCAATAGGGCAGTTGCAAGGGTCTGAAATGTTGTGTTCTTCATAAAGAAACTTATAGTACTTGATGAGCTGAGAACAAAGGTGCCTTTGGTTTTCTCCTAAGTGTCCCGGTTTTGGCGATACACACGTGTAAAGTTATAACAAATCGTGTGCGTATAGTGACGTCACTGCATACGAGGAATTCCCATTTAAAACAATATGTATTTTGGGCCAACATCTCATCTTCGGAACAATGGAACTTTTAATTAGAAACCAAAGGAATCTTTGTTCTCAGCTCATCAAGTCGTACTTTTATTTTCTTTAAAAGAAAAACAACAAATTTCTGACCCTCGAAACTGCCCCATTTTATCGAAAAACACATTTTGTAGTTTTGCTCATGTTCTATTTTGAAATTGAAAGATCCCCCTGCCCCCCTAAATGACGCCCCTGTGATACACCGCTTTGAAATAGATGTATTGTTACCGGTATTCATGTCTGTACCTGTAATACCTGGATTAATACAATCCGCTGACATATTCTGTCATGGTTCGTGTCAATCTCTTTGTTTCTTACCGAGCGTAGAAGTCACCAGAGTAAAATTGATGTGGTGACTGAAGTAAAAACCCAAAGCACTTGAATAGTGTTTTGTCTCCCCTATGGACTAAATCTGACAAACAGCGTTAGTATAGGTTGCATACCTACAGTTCGAGTAATATAAAAGAAAAATATTGGCCCCTAACTTGTTTTAATGACTTCCTTAAAACCAAACTAATCAGAAGAGCACATAAAGATAATGAGGTCAAAGCAATGGCGTCTCGTGTACTGTGGCAACAACTGTATCGCTCCATTTGAATCTAAGTAAAATATTCGATCTTCACTGGGATTCACTGAGTTCTAAAGAAATCGATACTTTTCAATCGGTTCAAATGGCAAAAAAACAGGGTTGTCGAATTGCACGAGCTGCGCCACTGGATCAATACTATCTATCACAATAATTTTATATGGATGCCATCAAAATATTATTTGAGATTTATAATCAATCTTTCGAGTTATTTGCATCGTACAATGTTGAAATGATAGATACTTTATGGGTTGGCAAATTTTTTCATCTGTCCATTTTTCATTAATTTTCTACATTGTAGACATTTCAGGCATTTTGGAGCTGTAAATACGTGCTGAATGTTACTTTTAGAAATTGAAAAAAACTGAAGATTGTGTACGAAAATAGTCTTCAATTCTGAAAACAAATAGTTGCTAGTGTTTAAGAAATATTAGAGCAAGGTCCTTTGATTCATTTTATCATTTTCAAATCAGTTTTGCCAATTTTGAGGCGGCTCATGGCTTCTCCACGGTTTGGTTTTTTTTTATTTTATTTTTTATTTTTTTACTTTATTCCTCTTTTTAAGGACAAGGAGTCCATCAATAATGAAAAGCGTGAAATAAAAATATTCTACTAACCCTGACCAAAGAATCAGCCTACAAGAACCAGTGAAGTTCATTGTTTTGACTTGTGAGTTGTCAAGTTTATGGGAAAGGGAAATAAATATGAAAAACCACTCGAGTGCCTTTGTCTTAATAATAAAGCTTTGTTTACTAAAAAAACTTTGCGTAACTTGCTCAAACAACAGAAGTTGCCGGATTCTTCAGATATATTTTCACAAATGCATAAAACTAATCTAAAAATCTATCAATCCATTATCAATCGTATGTTCATTTAACCTTAATCGCTGAAGCCCTACTCTCTTTCTTTAATCTGCGTCTAAAAATATTTTTAAAACATTGACAGTATTTTTATAAAACATTGTCAATATTTTAAAAATATTTTCAAAAGGCAAAAATATTTTTAAAATATTTTAATTAAAATGTTTCAAAAACATTTTAAAGTATATTTGCCTTTTGAAAATATTTTCAAAAATATTTTGACAACTAATTGCCATGAACAAATCATGTTTTTTAAAAAAATTGTATAATATTTACAAAAGGTTACCGAAAACTTTTCGGCAAGATTTTCAAAATGTTTTTAAAATATTTCTTTCAAATCTGGGTTGAAACAATAGTGGCAAAGTGGCTACGGGTTTACAAGTTATTATTATTATTATTCTGGTTTTGATTTATTTGATGGTTCACACATTTTTGAGACGAATTTTCAGTAATCAGCCGCAGCTATGAGGCTAGACGACAACACTGTTGAAATAATTATGTCTGCGAGTACTTGAGTGTCCACAATCCGTAGAGTGTATCTTTGATTGTGTAATCTTCAGCACTCGCTGTTGCTATAGAGCGTCCAGTGAACGCGAGCCTCTCCGTCTTGTTTGGGTCTCCTGTGACCTCAGTCAATGCGAAATAGTATTTGCTCTGCAGCGGCATGGACAGTAAGTAGTAGTAGTAGTGGCCAGACCATAGCGTCCCAAATCATTCATATGTCAACCTTCGAGTGACAAATCCGTTACTCTCGTGTATAACATGAGTAGTGCGAACTCAAGGCTATAGCACTCTCTTACCGCGATTGAGCAGCGCGCACTGGATAGAAAGATGAATTTTCCCGGACATAAAAAAACTAATTTTCTTTTACTTTATAAGGTGATTTTTCAGCGTTTAGTGCTGATTTCTGCCACCAGAGTGCCAGCGTTCGATTTAATGTCAAATTAAAGGACGAAAATAATGGGGCAGTTGCAAGGGTCTGAAATTCGGTGTTTTTTATAAAGAAAATGATAGTTCTTGATGAGCTGAGAACAATGGTTCCTTTGGTTTTATCATAATAAGTCTTCCGGTTTCGGAGATACACACGTGAAAAGTTGTAAAAATTGAGTGCGTTGTGACGTCACTACGCGGAATTCCCATTTAAAACATGTATTTTGGGCTGAAATATCATCTCTGAAACAATGGGACTTAATTAGAAACCAAAGGTACTTTTGTTCTCAGCTCATCAAACAGTACTTTCATTTTCTTTATATAAAACAACATTATTTCAGACCCTTGCAACTGCCCAATTCATATTTGAGAAAACGGGGTGTCACGTTACTAGGTAATCATCTGAAGAACGCCTATGCAAAATATATCGTCAATAACTTCAACAATAAAGCTGGAAGTACCAAAAAATGGAATATCGTAAGTCGATTCTTGTATCGAAATGCGATATTTTATTTTTTGGTACTTTTCAGCCTTATTTTT
Source organism: Trialeurodes vaporariorum (assembly GCA_011764245.1). Taxonomy (NCBI): domain Eukaryota; kingdom Metazoa; phylum Arthropoda; class Insecta; order Hemiptera; family Aleyrodidae; genus Trialeurodes; species Trialeurodes vaporariorum. The sequence goes on along the minus strand of VMOF01000369.1, from coordinate 3,329,072 downwards.
GAAGTTTTTGATGAAATGTTTTGCAGAGACGTTCTTCAGATGATTATCTAGTAACTGACACCCCGTTTTCTCAAAAATGAATTATTTCCAGCCTTTCATTTGACATTAATCGAACGCTAGCGCTCTGGTACCAGAAATCGGCACTAAACGCTGAAGAGTCACTTTTAAAAAAATTATGTTATAAATATTTTCTTGCACAAATTACGGAGTTTGACTCATGTTATGCTCTGAAATGAATGATGTTACACATTTCAAGCAATTTTGCTGTTTACTATTCGTCTATATTTTTTTTTTTTTTTTTTTTTTTTTTTTTAAATTATGTCCAACAAATTCCAAGTTTCGATTCTCAGTGCGTTGGTTCATGTCTATCATACTCGTACTTGCTTCACGACAAATATCATTGGATTAGTGTTGCCAGATCGAGGGTAAAAAGCCGTATCGTCCCCATTTAAATCAATGTAAAACGTACGGCTTTTTCACCCCAATCTGGCAACACTGCATTGGATATAATCACGAGCAGATGGCGTGAAGGAGGGCTATCTGCCCCTCACCCTCCTCAGCCCCCCCCGTCAGCAATCCACTCTCGGTGAAAAATTGAACGGTCAAGTGAAAATGGATAAAGTATTTGTCGTATCGATAGAACGAAATGTATGAGAGAAGGCTGTCTGCCGTTCACTAGCCGATTTTCCCTTCACCGGATTTTAAAAGTTGTGATTTATGAAATAAAACAAGAGAAAATTTGCGTGTAACCATTGCGTGCCCCAGGCAGTGGCGCTAGCGTGCAATTTGGCAACCATGCAGTTCGTCCATTTGAATGTATGAAAAAGATCGAACTATTGGGTGTTCGGTGAACACCCTCGCATTCGACCTTTTTCATGGGTTTAAATGGACACATTACAACGTTGCCAAAGTGCACGCTACGCCACTGGCCCCAGGTGTTTTGCAGCTTTACACTTTCTGGTAAACAGGGGGAGGGGGTGACATTTTCACCCTTAACTTAAAACTTTTAAGGAGGTACTGAAAAATATTTTTTCTTCCCTGAAGCATCTTGCAGTCTGAAAGTTTGCCGAAAGATTGATCCTACTTTCAATATTTCCCAAAAAAATGGTGAGGCTGGTTGCATATCTGCTCCTTATAAAAAAGGATTATTAGACAAAAGATAGACCTTCACAAAATTTGGAACTCCTCTGGGTCTAATCAATCAAATCACTTGATCTTTGGCTCTTTTAAAAGGCTAAGGTGTCTTCTAAATTCTGTAAGAAGGGATTTTCAATGTTTTGAAGTACTGAAATTTTTGTTTTTACTTTCAGTAACCATTTGAAGAGTTCTTTGACACTCAACGAACTGTGGAAAAATAACTAGGCAATATTTTAAAAAAAGCTTCCTTGAAAAAATAGGTCTGGAAATTCCCTATTTAAAAAAAAAAAAAAAAAAAAAAAAAAAAAAAAAACCGAGGTCTCTAGCTATCATAGAACAAAAGTAGTTCAAACTTTTGCGTCAAACAATATAGGAAAATTGCATCACACTTCGAAAAATTGAAAACAAAAACAAAAACCAAAACCAAACCAAATATATAAAAAAAAAATTATAATTTTTTTTTAAAATATATATATTTGGTTTTGGTTGACAAAACCAAAGGTATCAGGCTACAAAATAAGTGAAAAAAAATCCAAACAAATTGAGAAAATTGGATATTTCAGAGTGGGGTACCCCCTTAAAGGACCCCCTTAAGGAATTCTAAAATTCATCCCTTCATTGTCTCGATGCAGAGAAGATTATGAATATAGCAGCACCTTTCAATGTACATTCATACTGCATCACAGTATGATGTAATCTTTTTTGCTCGGATGCAGTAAATGGTTGAATTTGTTGAATTCTAGAATGCTACCATTGTATTCAATTAACCCTCAAGGCGTCTGCGAATTTAACAGCGCGAATTGACTGCTTGAACCAATCGGCTTCTTTGTTGTCTATACAAATCGGACTCGACCTATCAACTTCAAGGCAGCTCATTGCCTCAATCAGTTTATTCGCGCTTTTAAATTCGCAGGTGCGGAGAGACCCAAGGTACTTATATTTAACAGTTATACTCGACTCGCTTCCCGCGGCATCTCCAGTGGCGCGAAAATCAAAAACAGAATCCAAGATGGCTGACAAAAGAAGAAAACACTGGACAGTTATGTCGAATTCACAGAGAGATAATCAAAACAATTAAAATCAACCAATTAAGCGAGAAAACACTGAATAGTGAGTTCCATTTCTATCCATCTTCCAGTGGCGGCTCGTTTAATTTGGCAACAATGTTTTCCTCTCCATTTGAATACATGTAAAACAATCGATTGCGCGTGAAGCGCTGCTTCACTATCTAATCGATTATTTTGCATTGAATCAAATTGAGGGAAAACATTGTTGCCAAATCGCACGAGCCACAGCTGACATATACCAGGAAAACTTGGAGTCAAACATCAACTGTTCGGTCATTTCTGCTGTGGAAAATTAGTTTTCAGAATCGCTCTCGCGACTTCGATTCGTAGCAATGTTCTTCCACCGCTTACTCACTTACTTTCTCTTCGATGTAGAGTCATCAGTCAACTCTCGTCAGTTTTTAAATGTGTTAATTTTGACAATTTGACAATCCTACCCACAGTCACCGGGCCCGCACATTTAAGATTGATCGGTAAGGCCGGGAGGGGAAGGGGGGAGGGGGGATGGGGAGGGGGGAGGAGGCAAAGTGGCCATAGGAAGGAACGCAAAACGAAATTATTTTGAGGCATCGCTGGAAATGTCAAAATCGGTCGCTGCATGGGCAGACACCAGCAGACAGCGATGTCATTCTAATTGATAATGTCTGTTTTCTTGACCAATCCCCCCCCTCCCCCCTCTCATCCGGGCACTCAGTACTCACTCTGATACGAGGCTAGATCTTGTAATTAATCGCTCTTACGTAATGTGTCAAAAAAAAAGAGGAAGAAGAGGAAAAAGAAGAAGAGGAAGAAGAAGAAAAAGTGTCAGTCATCTCTATACCCTGTTCATGCCTGCTCGATGGCTGATGTGCGCGCGGCCGCGCGCTCTGTTACTTTCAAATACTTTCTCCGTTCACGTTCTCGTTCTCGCGTTGATGTATCTTTATGTAAATGGCCACGGATTGGCCCGCGCAGGCTTGTGCTCTGCATTGTATTGTATGCAGAACAATTTTTTTTTTTTTTTTTTTTTTTTTTTTTTTTTTTTTTTTATATATATATCTCTTTCATTTTTCATTGTATCAATTATAATCCTCCGTTACGAGATAGAATGGAAGAGAAGGAGACCCGAGCAGAAAATTTTTGTGGATTTTAAATCTGAATGATTTTTTGGCTTTTAAACGTGGGGGCGATACGTGGGTGTCCACAGGGGGTGAAGGGGGGGCGAGGAAGTTGAAGCTAATAAATAAATGGTTGAAAAATTAGGGGAATAGCTTATAGTGGGGACTCGTGAAATATGGCAACCATAGGCGGATGTAGCAAGCTGGAAAACTGCGCATTCCTCTCATTTGAATGTATGATTAACAATCAGTGGCGCACCGAAGGGGGTGGTTTTAGGGTCAAAACCCCCCCTAAGCATCAAGATTTTGCCCTAAAAAAGCTCATCTTCGGCCAAAAATCCTTTCAAAACCCCCCCTAAGGCCTCAGAAAATGGAAAATTTGCGGTGAAACCCCCACCAAACTAAAGCTCTCGGTGCGCCACTGTTAACAATCGATTCTTGGAGGGGCTGCAGCCCCATGACAAATCGATTATTTCTCATGCAAACAAATGAGGAGAATACACTGTTGTCAGATTGCTGGATCCACCAATGATGGCAACAACGGATTTTCGCCATAGTTAAACCACAGAATAATACAATCAGAACGGAAACTCCCATAAGAGCCAATGGAAGCAAGTTTGGAATTTAACGGCACCAATAGGCAACGCTGTGGTCCTATATCCCAACATGGCAGACGAGTGTGATTTGTGTTGAAACTAATTTATTTCTGTAAATTCTGGAAATAAATCTTAATTTTCCGGCCTCCCTTTTATTCTAATGTCATTTCAGAATGAAAATTTCGCGAATCATGTACTACTTTTTTTTTTCGCGTGCGAATCCAGATGTAAACATCCTATATCCCAACATGGCGGACGCGAAATGAATTTGCTTCAAAATCCGATAAAGTTTCCATTCTGATTGTATTATTCTGTGGTTAAACCAAAGCATTTTTATTTTTTATTTTGATGACATCCAGGTTCTGGCGCAGGAGAAAAAGTACAACGCTAGAGCTGTGTTAGAAATGATTCATATTCTAAAAAAACAGAGACTCCATATGCAACTTATATCGGGCAGACGTGGAAAAGTTGAGTGTTGCGGGTTGCCTACCTCCAGTTTTTCCAAACATTAACAACTGAGTGACGCTCTGTTTGTGTTTAGCAGCTGATCTGTTTCGTTTGTTTTATCTAACCAGTGTCGCGGTATTCGTTAATCAGTACCTCTTCTAACTTGAGTGGAGTTTGCTCTTCGTTTTAAGTATTTCTTTATTTTTATTATTTTTCCGATTGAAAATAGTGTTGTGAGTGCACCGAAACATCTCGGAAGTTTTAATTCGTTGTTCGTCTCGTTCCCATTTTTGTCATTTATTTGTACTGTGATCAGTAGCGGCTCGTGCAATCTGGCAACAGAGCTATTTTGCCATTTAAACCTGTGGAAAAAGATCGATTGTAGGTGAGGCACGGCGCCTCACCAAAGAATCGATTATTTAACAAAGGTTTAAATGGAGGGAATCCACTGTTGCCACATTGCACGAGCCGCCACTGACTGTGATAGTTTGTTTCAAACAGATGATATAGCTTATCGAATATAGTGGAGGGATACTTGGTTACACAGACAGCTCTTATTTTTGATAAACATTTTAAAGGGACCAATAGCAGACCTTCATCGATCTAGTCTACCGGCATGATCTCATGATTTCAAAGATCGGCCCGCAGAGCAGTGGCGTAGCGTGCAATTTGGCAACGTTGCAGTTCTTCCGTCTGAACCCATGAAAAAGATCCAACGATTGGGTGTTCGGTGAACACCTTTGCATTCGACCTTTTATATGGGTTTAAATGGACACTCTACAACGTTGCCAAAGTGCACGCTACGCCACTGCCGCAGAGACGAGTTTGGAAGAAGTTTTAGTAAAAATTGTCTCCATGGTAATTTTCTCAACATACACTGAAAAAATTAATTCCTAAATTCTAGTCATATTATCAGAAGCACAACGATATGTAATAAACCACAGAAAGTCTAGTATACTTTGACCAGAAAATGCAGGTGTTAATACCAGAATATGGTTACGGATCTAGAATTTCCTCAACATTTTCAAGAACTGTGGTACAAACACTATAGAATTCTGGTAATTGTACCATCCCTTTACATCGGTTTACATATCGTCATACTTCATGGCAATCTTATTTTTTTTTTTCAGTGTACTATCAACGAATTAAAGATTGTCGCGAGATTTTCACACATTTTCAATTTATTGGTGTGAGCGAGGGGCTGATCTGCAACGGCTTTCCCGCCCCACCCGCACTCGCCTCTCACCTGCAAGGTATGATGAGTATGAATAGTAGTCGAACCTGAACCTTGAAGGCAAAACTTAGCTCGTTAAAATCTCGCGACAATATTTAATTCGTCGATAGTACTAAAGAAAGTTGCTGAGACGCAACTTCCAACGCCAATCCCATCACTTTAAAATTAAAAATCTCAAATAAAATCAATTATCAATGAAATCACTGAAAAACCGTCAACTCATCCCATGCAGGAAGTATGTGCGCTGACTTCCTTCGCCGTCAACTGGATCACGGGTTCTTTGAATTCGGTTGCGCGTGAAAAAGTATAGCGCGCGTCGGATAAAGAAAAAAATGAACAGGTTGATGGCAAGAAAACGGTATCAGCATGATTGGTACATGAAAAAAAAGAAAAGTAAAAATGGGGACATTTATCACTTTAAATGGGCAGATTAGTCGTAGAGGAATGATATGAATGAAAGCTAGGAATTTTTATTGCTTTTTGATGAAATAAATGTGATCCTCAAACAGGATTCCGACCTAATCGCGGCGCACGCGGCTGTTATAGCACGAGCGCGCGTCGATCAAGGCGATCGCAACCGGGCAGATTATTACACGAAAGAGCACGCACACGTCGAACAATGTTGCAAAATTTAAGAATTTCATGCGCAGTGTTGCCAGATTGTAAGGATCTTAAATTTTTCCGCATTTTAAGAGTCCTGGATCATTATTTTGTAACGAGTGGGACATTCAGACGACTTTTTGAAGTAATTTTTGTGAACTTTTTAATCATTTAAAAGAAAAAACTATCCCACCAACAGAAAGGTCTTAACTTCTAGACAGTGATAGGATTTTCAAAATTTATAAAAAGTCTATCCAAAGCTGAGAAATGAGCAAAATAAGGGTGTAACGGGTGGGACAGAAAATGAAAAAGGTTTTTGAATCACTTCAGAAAAAGTTGAAACTCTGCGAGTTTTGAAGAGATAAAAATTTGAAAAAATATATGTTAAAGGTGAGGTTATAAGCTTTAATCCTACATAAAGTTTTTTTCATTTGCTAAATTATTTTTCTCTAAAAAAAATTAAAAAGTAGCGTAACGGGTGGGACAGCTAGGTTTTGTAACGGGTATGGGACGCGTGTGATTTCGTCATTGAAAATACACATCAAACCTGCTGTAACATCAACACGTTTGCCCTTATTAGATTTAGATAATATTTTCGTCTCTGGTTGCATTTTAATGCAAAACAAGACTGCTGGGCACTAATTTTTAAATTTAAATTTTTGCATATTATGTCCACTTTACTGTAGAATGGCCCTCCTAAGAAAATCCGTGTGAACTAAATGCATCATCCAAAAATATCAGAGTATCAGAGTAACGTTTGGCGAAGAAATTTCTATTGGAGGACAAAGTTAAAATACGAGTATTACACAAAAAAACTGTAACAAACGTTCCTTTATGATTTCTTTGAATTTTAAAGTTTAAATGCATCTTACACGTAAGACATTTGTAAAAAAAAAAAAAAAAAAAAAAAAAAAAAAAAAAAAAAAAAAAAAAAAAACCCAACACATTTTCTAAAACTACAGAAAATAAGCTATAAGATCATCAATGAAGAACAGTTTATCGTTTTCATTTGAACTATAGGGTTTAAAATACGTGGATGCCAAAGGGAGGGTCAAAGTTTCACCCTATCGATTCTGTGTCCAGATACCACCTCTAAAACTCTTGCGCTTTTATTTAAAACCAATGTTTACTTAATTAATTACAATTTGTGAATAAGGATAAACAAACCGAATCAAACCGTCCATATTCTGATGTCACAATTTGGGATAGGACTTAGCACCCCTACACTATACAGGTAAACTATAGCTCGTTCGTGGGGACCTGATACTTATAAAGATTTACATCAAGAACCGTTGGGAACAGAGTTTAATCTAACCCCCAGCATTATAGCTTACAGTCACGGTTCCCAACAACAGCCATAATCACAACCAGGTTGCTTTTAAATGCAAGTATTCTCTCCGGTTCCTCCATCCAGCAATTACTTTACAAAAGACCTACCTTCGGTCTGTATACCAGAGTCACTCCTTTAGCTCCGCGACGCGACGGGTCATTGGTCACTGATTGTACGACGATCAAGGGATGTGTGTGACGGAGAGGACAGAAGACAGAGTGTATGAAGAATGTGTGAAGAAAAGAGAGAAGGAAGGAGAGGAAGTGGAGTATGTATACTTACTGGTCGCATCACAGGTCATTATCAAGTGCTGCTTTTCAACGGTGCGATGGTGCAGTGACTGAACGCGGGATTTTTTTTTCTGTCAACAACAAAAAGCGAGGTTGCGCAATAGGTTCGGTGCAGGTCAAGGTATATGGAGAACAGGTATGGACAACACTTGACTCAGGGGGCGTGGCCATACTTGGGAAAAAGCGACTTCGCCGCCATCTTGTCTCCTATTTACACCGTGTATCTTGCATTGTTGTTTGTGGTTAGGTTTGAAGGGGAAGTTTATCTGAAGCAATACTTTATTTATTTGAACAATGAAATGTAATTTTTATATTTAAATGTTAATTTTGTCACTTTAGAATGGATTAACATCATCAAGTACATTGTTCACTTTCCTTTTCAAGATGTGAAATCTAAATTTGAATCGCGTGGTCAGAAAAATGGCGGCGGAGTCGCTTTTTTCACAACCAATCAGAGCCAACCTCAGAGTGTTGTCCATACCTGTTCTTCATACACCTTGGGTGCAGGTCCACGAGTACAGATCAGAGCTGCCCTATTGCGTATGATTAATGGTATTTGTCAATTCAACGATGATTCCACCGGTTGAGAAAAGATTACACAGTTCAGTTCAGTACATGGCCGTAATGCACGAAAAACTCGTATCTATAGTCTTTTCTCAATCGGTGGATTCGTCGATGACTTTAAAAAACTTGCGGATATTATAATAATTAAACGGCAATTGCACCAATTGAGAAAAGATTACAAATCAGAGTTTTTTCGTACAGTATAGTCATTCAGAACTGAACTGTGTAATCTTTTCTCAACCGGTGGATTCATCGTTGAATTGAAAAATTACGATTGATTATACGGAAAACGACAGCTCTAGTAAAGATAATGACTTGTAAAAGAAAGCATATCCGAGTAAAGTCAAAATACGTATTGATAATTGTCTCCGTTGTTTTAAATAGAATTTTTGATTTTTCATGAGGTACTAACCAACGCGAAAGTTTCGACAGTCAACAATGAACACAGACTAGACGAGGGAGAGGGTTGCTTTGCTTACCTAAGGATTCGTGACTTATCACAAATTCTTGACAACCAAAACTTTTGCATCTGATAGTACTTTAAAAGGGGCGTTCTGCTTATTCCTTGAAAACCGCAAAATTGTTTGAAAGTTGCGAAGAGATAAAAAAGTAAAACTTAATTTTGACGAAAGAACTTTCGCATGAGAAGCGAAAAATATAAATAAACTATGACCATCGGGATGCCAGTGCAAATTTGTGGGGGCAATGTTTTGTACACATTATTTCCTTCGGTTAGAAACCTTCATTCTCTAAATTTGAACCGCTTTCTCCCTAGCTTCGTGAGTCATACGTGTGAGCCGACGTTTTGAGATGGACCAAATTACAGAGGGGGGGGGGATTGCTCCCTGTCCCACAAATTACGCTACTGGAACCCTTGCAGTGGGAATATAAAGCGCTTTCAATCTATGATAAGGTTAAGCACAAATTTTGAATATTTCAGAATTTTTGAAACATAACAATAAAGAATCTGCCGGGAAAACAATCATCGATGGTTGTTGGATCCGATGATGGTTGATCAAATAAAAGCGAACCGCTCAAAACCTTACGTTCGCTTCGCAACAAACTTACTTATATTGAGTTTCAGGAATCGGGATGAATATATGAATTAATAATAAAGCTTCTACAACCCGAAATGAAAATTTTAATTTTGATGCTACTGTTGATTTGAAACCAAGCAAAAGCTGTAGAGATAAACTTAAATTACTACGTCCCAAACTGGTATTTAACGGTTAAAAGAACAAAGGCGTCATAGGAGCACCTTAAATAATGACTTTAAAGTTTACATTCATGCCAACATGGCTTTTCTTCTTGTATTTCAATTAAAAGTCAATGACCGTTTGATGAATCTGAAGAGCAGAACGGTAACTTGATTGAGTAAATTTATTGACAGGAAGCTCACAACAAGATTGCTTCTTTCATTGGAGCTAATCCAATTTTATTAATGGTGCGGCCCGTGGTTCTTGAGACATTGAAAATGAATACTTGGTTGTCACAATTCACAATGGCTGTATAGAATGAGGAGAATAATGTTCTTGCACCATGCAATCAATTTAGTCAGGATAGATTTAAAACCTAACTGAAAGAGCTGACAGGGATTGCTCAATGCACAAGATAGTTAATAGCTAGCTGTGATAAGATAAAATGAATCAAAGGTTTAATTTGTAAAACCCTTTCAGACGTGATGTTCATTTCACACGGAAAAAATGAACTGGTAAAATTTACCATCTGCATATAGCTGATTTTGGAGTCAGCTATCAAGTATTTATTTATTTATTTATTTATTTATTTATTTATTTATTTATTTATTTATTTATTTATTTATTTATTTATTCATTTATTTATTTATTTATTTATCTATTTATTTATTTACTAATTGGTATATTAAGTCACATGTAATGGTAGTTATTATACACAGGTCACAGAAACTACATAATATTAAATTTATACATCCTCACATAGACAATAAGGACCGACAACAAATTGTACACTAACAAATTAAGATCAGTTACACGGACTATTGGGAATGAACTCATCTAATTTTTCAAAAGCACTATTGTTCAGGAAAACGTCTAAGTTAGAGTAGAAGGAGCTGTAGTCACTAGTCAGAAAGTCGAGCGAAGTATGGCAAATTTCACTAAATGATGATAAAATGCACCAACAAGTTAATTTAATTTACCATAATATGTACGTTGCATTTGCCATCCTTTTGATAGCTGGCTCCAAAATCACCGCAAATGGTAGATTCTACCAGTCTTTTTCTTCCGTTCTATTTACATCTGAATAACATGGAATCTATCTTATGGAAAATATGAAAATATAATTTGCATATCGTTTTATATGAGGAAAGTGTACCCAGCCCAGTTATGAAGTGTTCTGTTCAAGCGTGGAGTGGATCAGTGGCGTAGAGTGCAATTTGGCAATGTTGCCGTTTGTCTGTTAAACCCATAAAACAGTTCGGGTGTTCGATGAACACCTTTGCATTCGACCTTTTATCTGTGTTTATATGGGCACAATGCAACATTGCCAAAGTGCACTCTACGTCATGCTTGAACAGAACACTTCACAGTGTGCAATCACTGATTCTTAATTGAAAATCTGCTCGAAGAAAAGCTCTTTAGGTGGATACGTATTGACTGCGAATTTCGTCATTTACTGCGGTGCCCTTACATAATATGAGGCTTTAATTAATTCCGAGATGAGCCTTGTTCCTTCAATTCTTTACCGTTATTATTGCGTATATGTACCTGTGGTGGTCGAAGAAGGCAATTAATGAAATCAGGGAGGGGTTAATGACCAGCTTTTGTCTTTGACTGGTTTATTGCTCCTTCCTCCGTTTGATCAGCATTTCTTTCGCGCGATCAGCAAGCGGCGATGAGTACCGGAGCAGCATCAGCAACCAGCATGCAGCGTCAGTCTGCTGATCAAGAGGCTGAGGAGGTTTTGCAAGGGAATGCTGCTCCTTCTTCTCCTCTGTTTTGCTGCGAGGTCGTTCACCAACAGTGTTGCCAAATTTATACTCAGCAAATTTTCGCTCGAGAGATTTTCGGTATGAAGTTAAATGAAGATTGCATTTTTAGATTAGTTTGAGCATAACGAGGGGCATTTTTACGAGACTCAGCTTGAAAGCAAGTTTTCTTATTTCATAACCTCAACAACAAAACATGATAAAGCAATGGAGCAGTTGCAAGGGTCTGAAATGTTGTGTTTTTTTTATAAAGAAAATCATAGTACTTGATGAGCTGAGAACAATGGTACCTTTGGTTTGTTCCTAAGTGTCCCGGTTTAGGAAATACACTCGTGTAAAGTTGTAGAAAATCGTGTCCCTAGTGACGTCACTACGCGGAATTCTCATTTAAAACAATGTATTTTAGGCCAAAATCTCATCTGCGGAACAACGGGACTTAATTAGAAACCAAAGGCATTTTTGTTCTCAGCTCATCAAGTACTTTCATTTTCTTCGTAAAAAAACGCAACATTTCAGACCCTTGCAACTGCCCCATTTGGTAAAAAAAAATTCATTCGACGGCAAATTGAAGGTACACTGAAAAAAAAGCGATATTCATTATAATACCAGATTGTAGTCATAATTATTATCACCCAAAGAACAACGATAAGTGGACGACAGAAAGGCTAGTACTTTGAAGAAAAAATCAGAATATGGTCATAGAACTAGAATTTCCTAACAATTTTCAACATTTATGGTACAAACACTGGAATTCTGGTAATTTAACATATTCTTCACGCATAGGTTTACATATTATCATGCTTCTGGTCATGGCCGTAGCCAGGATATTGTCTTCCTCTCTCTCTAGGCCCATTTGAATGCATGTGTTAGAAAAGGACAGAAACAGGGGCTGAAGTCACGTGACAGCCCCTATATCCATCCTTTTCTAACACATGCATTCAAATGGGGAAAGAGAGAGAGACAATATCCTGGCTACGGCTATGACTTTGTCTTTCTCTCTCTATGTCCATTTAAACGCATGTATTAGAAAAGGACAGAAAGAGGGGCTGAAGTCACGTGACAGCCCCTATATCCATCATTTTCTAATGCATGCATTCAAATGGGGAAAGAGAGAGAAATTCAATATCCTAGCTACGGCTATGCTTCTGGTAATCTTTTTATTTCAGTGTAATATTGGTTTAATTTGAAATGAAAACACCCCTCTTCCTCACGGTAGTTAGAGCATTGAAAAAAAGTTCGTGCACTCAGTAACTTTTCACCTTGAGAGCCACGCTTATAGACAAAGAACCACAATTTATTCCAGAGAATTTCAACTCTAAAAGCAACATAATCTTTTGCCTCCAGACTCTTTGATGATGATGCATGAAATTTCCAGAGAAGAAAACTTTTTCAAACTTGGAAATTCGTAACGACGGTCATTGAAACCGCGAATTGGTTGGGCCCATTTTTCTTTGAAAGAAACAAGCCGAGTGTGCATGTCCGCTTGTGATGTCTGGAAAATATTATTTGCATGACGCAAAATATTGGTTCTTGGTCAAAACCTACTTCGAAAAGAAATTAATGCTCTTATTTATTCTCTTTCTGTTCCAGGTGAGCGGGTATCCTGATTTTTTTTTTTTTTTTTTTCCGTCGCCAATAATTTAATAGGTTGTTTCAAAAAACCAATCAAGGTAAAAATTTTCCAATACACTTTAGTTATTGAATCTAACTCATCAAGTGAATCTAGATTAAATTTTGCTCTTGTGGACATAGTTTAACCAAAAAAGGTGGACTGCAGTTTTTGATTTGGTGGGTTAAAGTGTCCTTTCTTTTTTTTTAAAAAAAAAAAAAAAAAGAAAAAAAAAAAAAAAAAAAAAAACATACTTGCATTTTAAACTTTAAATAATAAGGTTAGACATTTTTGTCCAAAGGGGAGGAAAAAGAAGAAGAAGATAAAAAATGGTCAATACGGCATTTCACAACGGTTTCAACCAGTATCTTCAGACCTTGCAAATGATCACATCCAGTAATGGGGGTCTTGCAAACTTTTGCTACAGGGGATTGAAGAGTTGCTTCTTGCATAAAAACCTGTAAAAATGACGATGAGTACACTGAAAATTCACGAAATTCACTCTCAGAATCGGGCATAATGGCGGTCCAACGCAGGTATCATGGGAGATTCCTATCTAATTTCGTCGTCCATATGACATATAGGCGTAAGTCGAATCCAAATTTCCAAACTAATTTTCATTTTTTCAAAAGCGACCACATTCAATTATTTCAATTAATATTTTTCTCTGTTTCTATGAATCATGAAGAACAAAGGAAAAAATAATCACTATTATTTGTACTTATGCATTGTCCTCTGAAAAATTGAAAACGTGAAAAATTATCATGAAACGTTGGATTCGACTTACGCCTCTACGTCAGATAGACGACGATTTGAGACATATCTCTGTGTTTTCGTGGAGAAAGTGACAGATTAGACAGGTCCCATGATACCTGCATTGAAGCGTCATTACAATATTGCCATTAAAGCAGTTATGTGAGTTCATTACCAAATTTTTTAGACTTCTTTAGTTTGATTTTCTTGATTTTTGCTGGTCATGACATCAGATTGGACCATTTATTTGCTTATATTGCAAAAGTTTGCAAGAGCCCCATTAGGTACATTTTGCAAATCAATTATAAAGAGTAGGTATAATTGAAATAATGTCACCTTGAGTCTTTCTAAGGTAAATTCTTCTCTTTGACATCGGTATTTGACCCATAAATACCACATTATTCACTCGCTCATATACACTTTGGCATGTGCTTACATCGCAATTATGACAAAATCAGTGAGTGCATCCTCTCCAGTGTTGCCATTTTTCCGATCATTATCCAAGTTTTACCATTTGACTTAATGTATAAATTGGTAATTGATAGAACAATCTGGCAACATTGATCCTCACATACAAATAGATCTGAGGTAAATATAATGCCAGTAAATGGAACACAAGTAGCCGTGAAGCATACCACAAGTGTACAGAAGTTATACAAAATAGTGTAGTAAGTTTACTTATCTCGACTGTCTCTCTCATTCTTTCATACAACTTAATAATGAACTCATTACTCACGTGATTACTTCGGCCTTGGTTTTGTTTAGTTTTTTTACACAGTCAATGAAGAGGTGTTGCTGAAAATTGCGAACATTTCTGGCAATTCTACCCTCCAAATGCATGGTTTAATCCAAAGAGTAAACAAGAGTCGCAATTGAATCGAAGGCCTGCGTGGTTAACGCAGATAAGGGATCAGAACGCGGGCCGGCCTCTGATTGGCTGCAAGCGTGGTGCAAAAATGTCTTAGGGCATAGGGAAATTAACACGGGACGGGACGTTTATCTCGAAACCTGTGCAAAATTGTCTTTGAACAATTTACGCGAGTCGATTTAGCAGAATTTTCCAAACAAATTGATAGGTCATAAGTGCCACTTTATTGTAAATTCGAAAAGACTGTTTCAGTTGAAAAGTACGCACAATGGTGAGTTACTCAAAGACTGCTCAAACACACGTCAAGCATGTAAACACACTATTGTGCGTACTTTTCAACTGAAACAGTCTTTTCGAATTTGCAATAAAGTGGCACTTATGACCTATCAATTTGTTCGGAAAATTCTGCTAAATCGACTCGCATCTATTGTTCACAGACGATTTTGCACAGGTCTCGAGATGAACGTCCCGGAACGAAAACCCCGTGTTAATTTCCCTATACCCTAAGACATTTTTGCACCACGCTTGCAGCCAATCAGAGGCCAGCCCGCGTTCCGATCCCTTAGCTGCGTTGACCACGCAGGCCTTCCATTCAATTGCGACTCTTGTTTACCCTAAACCCTTGTTGATTAATTGGCAGTTTTAGCTGTGGAATCATGCATAAATTAGCATTTTCGAAGACGTAGAATTCATAATCACAAAAAGGTCGCGTCGATTTCTTTGATTAATAATCAAAATGTCCGTTCAAGAATGTGGTGATGAGGATAGAACATTGAATCGGAGTTCGTTTGGAACCAGGGGGCTGATTCTGCTCTTTTGAACGAGACAAGATAGCGGGAATCGACCAGTCCCATTGGTTTAAACGGCGTCACGTGACCGATTTCGAATCATCCGATAGGCGGAGGAGTCTTTTTTTTCTGAAATGAACGACTCAAACGACTTTAAATCTGTCACGTGATACTGTTTGAACCAATGGGATAAATCAATTCCCGCAATCTCGTCTCGTCTCGTCCAAAACAGTAGAATCAGACCCCAGAGGTCAGTGGCGGCTCGTGCTACTTGGCAACAATGTCTTCACTCCATTTGATTATACAGGGTGTTTCTAAAACTTATGTCATCCTTTCTACCACGTATTTTTGAGGTCAAAATAAGACTTTTTTTTCCTATAAACATGTGTCCGAAAATGCCCCCCTTTTGAGCTACATCCCCCCAAAGTTTTAAAAAATTGTTGGTTTTTTTGGAATATCGACCATAATTATGAACCAAATGCCATGAAAATTGGTGTTCCGAGGTAATTTTACGTGTAGAATCCATTAATGACCTCGAAAAATTCATGAATGAGGTCTGACTGTACTTTTCAGGCAATCTTATTCCTTCAACGACACACATTTTATGTTACGGATCGAAAATTTGAAAATTGGAAAATGAAATCAGATGAGAAAAACTCTTAAAAAGATATTTGGTCCACTTTGTTTTGGTCGATACGACGCGTATTAAGCGAGATAATCGCTGCACAAGGTGGAAAAGTCAGCGCTTTTACTATAGCGGGCGGCCCGAAGTAGCAGCGGAGTGGCGGGTTGCATACCTTACCGCCGCTCTTCATGGTAGAAACGCTGACTTTTCCACCTTGTGCAGCGATTATCTCGCTTAATACGCGTCGTATCGACCAAAACAACGTGGACCAAATATCTTTTTAAGAGCTTTTCTCATCTGATTTCATTTTTCAATTTTCAAATTTCCGATCTGTAACATAAAATTTGTGTCGTTGAAGGTATAAGATTGCCTGAAAAGTACAGTCGGACCTCATTTATGAATTTCTCAAGGTCATTAATGGATTCTACACGTAAAATTACCTCGGGACACCAATTTTCATGGCATTTGGTTCATAATTATGGTCGATATTCCAAAAAAACCAACAATTTTTTAAAACTTTGGGGGGATGTAGCTCAAAAGGGGGGCATTTTCGGACACATGTTTATAGGAAAAAAAAGTCTTATTTTGACCTCAAAAATACGTGGTAGAAAGGATGACATAAGTTTTAGAAACACCCTGTATATAAAACAATCGATTTGAAAGTGAAGCAAGCGCTTCACCAGCAATCGATTGTTGGACATAGATTCAAATGGAGTGGAGACATTGTTACCAAGTAGCACGAGCCGCCACTGCCAGAGGTCCCCGAGCGACAATCGATACGGTATATATCGCTATTCGCTTCGCCAAAGCAGCCTGTTTGTATACTGTGCAGGGCTGCCGTTTGGCGTATAATCAATGCTATTTTTCTATTCACCGATGATTCCACCGGTTGAAAAAAGATTACACAATTCAGTTCAGTGAATGGCTGTAATGAACTAAAATACTCGCATTTGTAATCTTTCCTCAATCGGTGGAAACGCCGTCAATTAATTAAAACTATCCGCGAGTTTTTAAAAGTCATCGATGACTCCACCGGTTGAGAAAACATTACAGATGCGAGTATTTTGATTCATTACAGTCATACACTGAACTGAACTGTGTAATCTTTTCTCAACCGGTGGAATCATCGGTGAATAGAAAAATAGCATTGATTATACGCAAAACGGCAGTCCTGATCCTGTGATCAAAGAGGGGGGGGGGCTAACCGAAAAGATCCTACTTTGTTTGTTTATGAGCTTTTCTTCCAGAAACGACCTTGAATTATGGTCTAGTTCGATACATCGTATCATTGCCATTGAGGAAATTTCTGGCTACAGGGCCCGCTGAAGAGCACACCCTCTGTTTTCTAAGCCTTTTCACGAGAATGTCTCCAATTATGGTTAACTGGACTAGATTCGATGAATTATATCATTCACTTGGAACAGGATCTCTAGTTTTGTGATTATTATTCGCATTCGCGTTCAAGACCGGCAGTGCCAATCATGGGCGGATACAGAGAATTGTCTTTCTCTCTCTCCCTCCATTTGAATACATGTGTTAGAAAAGGACAGCAGAGGGGGCCATCACGTGACTTTGGCCCCTTCTTCTGTCCTTTTCTAACGCACGTTTTCAAATGGGAGGAGAGAGAGAAAGACAATTCCCTGTATCCGCCCATGGTGCCAATATCGGAAGCGATCAAAATCGCACTCTAACCTCATTCCTATAAATCATTCGCTCGATCAGATATCACACGATCAGAATTCGTAATTCTCAATCCTGCAATATGTAATTATCGACCTATTAAACGGGCGATTGATTTTTTCGCATCGCATCGCGACCCGGCCATTGTTTATTGTGAGCTAATTTAATTAGCATTTATGAGTTCGCGGTCAAGGACGATGTATCCAACATTCAACATTCAACCATCCAGCTCTGTGTTGGAACGGAACGGGGACGCGCAGAACAAGACGTCGCCGTCGCCACGCAACTCGACGCAACGTGCCAGGAGCCGAGCCGGCTCTGAATTTTTAATTACTTTCTTTTCACTTTGGTTCACCGACGCTATATACTCAACATCGACTCTGCACACAGTGAACTGGAGTCAACGAGCTTTATGTCTCTTTCCCTCTCAAGTAACCTCCATGTACTATTATTTCCCACTCATTTCAAAAATCGTATTTAGAGACATTTTTTGTAACATTTGTCGGCAGAAAGATTAATTCTTCAAGGCATTTTAATGCAATTTTGATAAAAGTACGTCGTTAACCCTCGAGTAATCGCGCTCGCATTTGTGACACGAAACGTCGCGTGGATGACATAATTATGTCATCCACTTTTAAAAATGGCTATAAGCCTGCAAATTTAGGCCTTAAAATGCATGTATGTATACTCAATCGATAGGGAAACCCCTCCTCAGTAACTTGAATGACAGAAATTTCAAAAATTCCGACCCATTTTTTTTGCAGATGGCGAAAAACTAAAAAATGGGAAATTCAGATTTTGCCACTTTTGAAAATACCAATATTTTAGGATCAACATTTTCAATGATGATTTCAAAGAAACAATATTTTTTTTTGTTTCTCTCGTAGGATGTATATTCAAGTTCAAATTTCAGAATTTTGTGGAAATTTTATCGTGCAAATCCTTCTAGAACAAACAGTTACATCAATTTCTGCGTCTAAATAGCCACGCTCAAACTCTTTGTAGCGAAATCTACAAAGACAAAGAAAATTAAATACATCGATGTTTGCAGTTTATACCCAACTGTTCAGTATTATGATTATTATTCTGTGGGACATCCTATAAAGATTTACAAACCAGAAGAACATGATAGAAAATGGTTTGGATTAATAAAATGTAAAATTTTACCTCCTAAGAACTTATACCATCCTGTATTACCTGTTAAGGTTAAAATGGGTAAAAACGAGAAGTTATTATTCCCACTTTGTTTGAAATGTGCTGAAAAGAAACTAAGAAATTGTCCTCATAGTGAAAATGAAAGATTTCTTACAGGAACATGGTCAACTGTGGAAGTTAATAAAGCAATTGAAAAGGGTTATAAGATTCAAGAAATATATGAAGTGTTGCATTTTGAAAAGATAAGTAATACATTATTCAAAAATTATGTGAAGAACTTTATGAAAATAAAATTAGAAACCAGTCCTCATAACTATAATTCGAACGAGGAATATATACAGGATATAAAACAGAAATTAGACATTGATTTGGATCCTGGAAAAATTGAAAATAATCCTGGTAGAAGGGCTGTAGCAAAAATATGTTTAAATAGTTTGTGGGGGAAATTTGGGCAGAGACAAAAGATGAGTCAAACAGAGTATGTGACCGATGTAAAAAGATTTTATGAAATACTACTTGATGATAGATTGATAGATATAAATGTAAATTATCTAACGGAAGAGATTGTACAAATGAGCTATAAATTTAAGGATTATTATGTTGAGAATAATGCTAGCACTAATATCTATATAGCTTTGTTTACTACAGCGAATGCGAGACTAAGGTTGTATGAAAAATTAGATGTATTGGATGAGGCCGTGATTGGTTGTGACACCGATTCTATATTTTACTATGATAATAAGTTAAATACTGTGAAAACAGGTGATATGCTTGGTGAGTGGACTGATGAGCTCAAAAAAGATGAGTATATAAAGCAATGGGTATCAACAGGTCCTAAGAGTTATCACTATGAAACTAATTTAGGAAAAAGCGTAACTAAAATAAAAGGGTTTACATTAAATTATCAGAACTTGGAAAAATTGAATGGTAATACAATGATGAAACTAATAAAGGAGGGTGTATCTGAACTCAAGCAGAATTCTGTAGCATTGGTATATAATACAATAGAGAGAGACACGAAAACTAAAAATTTAGTGAATAAATTAGAAACGAAAAAGTTTAAGTTTGAGTATGATAAGAGAGTAATATTACCAAACTATGATACTGTACCATACGGTTATTGTTCATAAAAATAATTATAGGTTGAATAAAATTGAGTTATTTTATATACATATATTTAATCATACTCTATATCACGTTCGATGTTTAGTTCTTTTTCAATAATTCTAGACAATACGCTTAAATGAGCGATAATATTTACCATTTGTTTAGTGTATTTTATTCTCTTAGATTCAGGTAGGTGTTGAATTTGATCAGAGAGTGGGTCCATTAAAACCTCATATTTTGGCCGTGTCCGTTCAACAGGGTTCTTGAAATACGGTATTGTGTTTTCAAAATCAAACTCATCTTCTTTAATGAAAGAATTGAAGACTTCCATTTAAAAAGAAAAAAATTATATAAATAAAACAGTTTCTAAAAATCAACCAACAAATAATAAAAAACAGGTAAATATTAACTTTAAAAAATTTATATCATGGGTGCACGCTTGTGCGCAATGAAAAAATACGGGGAGAATACTTGAAATAAGTCTAAAAATAATGGAAAAGTGAAGGTTTATTTTAAGATTTATTTTTCAAGAAATTAAGACTTTCGTTTTTTTGGGTAAAATTGATATTAATTTGAGAGTTAGATGGACTGTCTTCAACGTACGCCCTTACTACTTATTTATATATCAATAATGAAACATTTTTTAATCAAAACATAAAAACTTATCATGTTCAGAGAAAACCAGGTTCTCGACCCACTGCGTGATAATCGCTGCGCGGCGCGAAGACTCCAGCGACCGCGTCGAAGCTTGCTTTCGACGCCAGCTGTTCAGACAAGAGGAAGAAATTGCATAATCGATCATAAATCAATATTCACTTCCGATTTGGACTCCTTTACCTTTTTGCAGACGCGCTCGGCAAACTTAATTGTTATGACATAATTTCAATCGAATTTTTTTTTATTGTACTCCAGATTTTGCTCTATTCCAACAAGAGAATAACCTAAGGAGGCTCTTGCTTGATTAGAGTCGTGAGGCGCTAAAGAAATACTAACGTAGACTCGCAATCAACCAGTGATGGCTTCACTAGCGAATCCAATACATTCTTCGTCTTTATTATATTCATTAGAACGCACATGTGTTGGAAGAGGAACGAAGGGAGGGGGGGAGGGGGGGGTGCGAAAAATCATGTAAATGCACCCCTGATCTATCCTTTTCTAACACGCACGTTCTAATGGCAAAAGAGAAAGATGGATAAAGTGCCAAGTCCGCCAGTGAATGGCTTAGGAACAATCCATTATATGGTTTTCCTCCTTTAAATGTCCAATAGTCCATGCAAAAGTATCGATGTCTTAAGACAAGTGCAAAAATGGGCACCGTCATTGGATGCGTTTTTCCGTATTTGTTTACATTTTACGGGCCAAATCGTTATTTAAAAAATGATTTTTCTTCAAGCGCCATCAATCCATTGTGTATGCAAAATCACCACGGTGGTGTAGGAACATTTAACTATACCCAATTACTTAGGTATCTCGCGAATAGTGAATGGGACTCTTGCAAACTTTTGCAGTGTGCAAATGGATATTCTAATCTGATGTAAAAACCAGCGAAAATCACGAAAATCACGCAATAGTATCGATGTCTTCAGACAAGTGCAAAAATGGGTACCGACGCGACGCGATGCGACGTTGGATGCGTTTTTCCATGTTTGTTTACATTTTACGGGCCAAATCGTTAAAATTTAAAAAATATTTTTTTTTTTTCAAGCGCCTTCAATCCATTGTGTATGCAAAATCACCACGGTGCCGCGGTGTGGTGGTGTAAGCACATTTAACTACACCCACCTAATTTTATCGAGCGAATAGTGAATGGGGCTCTTGCAAACTTTTGCTGTGAGCAAATGAATATTCTAATCTGATGTAAAAACCAGCGAAAATCACGAAAATCACGCTTAGGAAGTCTGGAATGCAGTAATAAACTCACATAACTGCTATATAGGATGGGAGATTCCTGTCTATTATGTCACTTTCTCCACGAAAACACCCAGAGATGTGTCTCAATTTAGATACGAATATCTCCCATGATACCTGCGTTTAACCACCACTAAGCCCGATTCTGAGGGTGAGTTTCGTGACTTTTTAGTGGTGTAGTAATTTTTACAGGTAATGCAAGAATCAACTCTTCAATCCTATGAAGCAAAAGTTTCCAAATTTGGTAATGGAAGGGCTATACTCTTGTAAAGGGTCACATCTGAGAGTTTTTATTGCATAGTCAATAGAACGATATTCTTCGTAGGTCTAATTAAATTGACACATTGCAACGTTTCCCCATTGCACGCTGCATCACCGGTTGGTGAATGCCGTAGACTTTGATAGGCCTTCTATGGGGCAGTTTGCATGGGACTAAAATTGTGTGGTTTTTTTTTTATGAGGAAAATGATAGTACTTGATGAGCTGAGAACGATGGTGCCTATGGTTTTTTCCTAATTGCTCCAGTCTTTGAAATACACACGAGGGGAGTCCTAAAAAATTGTGTCTGCAGTGCCGTCACTCCATGGAATTCCCATTTCAAACAATGTATTTTGGGCCAACATCTCATCTCCAGACCAATGGGACTTAGATAGAAACCAAAGGCATCTTTGTTCTCAGCTCATCAATTACTTTCATTTTCTTTATAAAAAAACACAACATTTCAGACCCTTGCAGCTGCCCCAACATCAATCATACTTGTCTGCATTTTAAGCGTGCCGTATATATACGGTACGCTTTTTGTTTTCATTTTCATATCTAATATATAGGTTGCATGCTTTGCTTATGGCAAAACCTTGGCGGGAAAGGTTTGAAAAATTTAAAACGTGTTTTCATAAAACTGGTTTCATTAATTGTTAATTTATTGCTGCAATCCAGGAGGTCTCGGCGTCTATTTTCTTAAAATTGTAAAAGTTTTGGTATTCCTGTTAATTTCAATAAGTTATTAAGCGTCAAAGTCGAATTCCTTTGAACGAGAATTCCATACAGGTCCAGCAACCTAAGTCATTTGTGCCAACCGATGAGTCAAAATTCAAAGGCAGGAGGAGGGTGGAAACATCTCCCGCAGGAACCCTCTTTGCCCCTCGCCTTTGGGCTCCACCGGTCACAAGATTTCTTCACGGTGCATTAAGCGGTCGTAAATGTGTCAAAATCTGTTTGACGAGGGTTTCGGAAAGAAGTGACGGCGAGGTATTGATAAAGAGCGGGTGGGGAATAGAAAAGAGAGGGACTCGTTCATATCCTTAAGTAGACCTGTTTAGTGATGACGTCACGATCAGAATTGGTTCCAAACAAATGCTCTATCTCTCACTCTCGTTGATTTACCTATAAGAAATCAGATCCAAATTTTCGAACGCAAATTCATGCGAGTTAAAGAACAGTTTTCTCAAATTTTATTGCACCATTAGATTCCACGTATTTTAAAGTATCTTTTCACTCTAACATAATTCCTAAAAGATCACAAGCGAATTTACAATCAAGCGAATTTACAATCACAGTTATACCGAAATATGTTCTACGTTTTGTCCTCGTCTTACTCACGGTCTCTTATGGGACTATCACCGCCATGACACTCAATCATTCTAACTTCTCTTCGTATCGAAGCTATTGTTCGAGGTATAACACATGTCGTGATGGTGCTGATGAGCCTATATCCTAGAATTTTGTGCTCAAAAAAAACTGTGAGTGTGACAAGGACAAAGTATAGGACTTTCTTTGATATAACTGTGATTGTGCATTGATGCGCGATGTTTCAAAAAGTTTGTGGTATAGCGGGCTCATATTTTATCACTGAAAAAAAAGTGGCTGTTAAAACTGTAAGAATAGAGCCATGGATGATTTCGCCTTATTTCAATCATGAAACCTATCGTTGCTATAGTCAGCGCGCTTGAATCTACACGAATTCCGATTGTCTCTATGGAATTTCGATTATTTCTATGGGGAAAAAAGCGCGGGAATATATATCATATCGGAAAATTCATTGAAACAATCGGAAATTTTTATACGGGTTGTGGAACCCAATGGTGTGATAAACACAACTGGTGCAAAGAACGTGTAGTTTACTAGCACTTGTATTTGAAAATTTGGATCGTGTTTCATATGGGAAAACCCACGAGAGCGCGAGTGAGGCGGACCCTTTTTTTTGGGAAACCCAAATTTTTTTTCATGACGTCTCACTAAACAGGTCTTGGTCATTGGAAACATTTGAAATTCTGGGGGATCGGCAAATTGAAAACCCCTTTATGAGCGTCTATGCAATCAAGGGATTTTTGAGGAAATTTTGGGCGTTTTGTTGCGAAAAAAAGGTTTCTAAAATCCAGAACAAAGGGACGGGGGTAAAATTCGCATTAATAGCTCTAAAAAGTGAGAGGGGCTGTCACGTGTCTTCCACCCCTGGACAGCCTTCTTGCTGCGGCTATGGAATTGACTCTGGAATAACTTATTTACCTATCCTAAAAAGTTTCTCGCGTGTACAGTATTTTTTACTGGAAGCTTCTTCAAATTTTGGAAATTATAGGTCCATATGGAACTTTGCTTCTCCAACACGAAAAATGATATCGACCGATGGCAACAGAAAAAAAATAAAATTACAATGAGTTGTAATGAATAATGGCTTAGTTTTGACTGTAAACTTTCGATACTTTTCAACAAAATAAATGGGGGAGGGGGAATGGGTCTGTTGCAGACTTTTGCTCCAGCGCTATAGAGTGTTCTGTATCATGTAAAATCGCGTGAAAAGTCCATTGGTGGCATCAGAAAGTCATGAAATGCGATAATAAACTCACAAGAGACGTTTAATGAACTCCAAGTTGGCAGTAAAATATCGAGCAACCTGTATGTATGCACCACGAACATCCAAGGATAGCCAACCTCACAATATCGATCACACCCAATCACAATGTAAATAAAACACATAACCTCTGACGCTTTGAGGTTGTCAACGTTGGCAATTCTTGGATGTTAAAGGTACGTGCATACGGACTGCTCGATACTTTACCGCCATCTTGCATTTCATTAAACATCTCTTGTGAGTTTATTATCGCATTTCATGACTTTCTGATGCCACCCATGGACTTTTCACGCGATTTTACCTACGATGAAACACTATTTATCGTTGTAGCAAAAGTTTGTAACAGACCCATTAAAATCCACAAACGCCTTAAACCTCCACACCTACTAACCTATACCCCTAGAATGCTTGACGTGTAAAGGGCACCTGAAATGGTTAGTTCTGTATATTAAAGGATTATTTTTTCATGAATTCGCAAGTGTTCCATTTATGTATTTTACATATCTACATCGTGACAATCGCAATAAGTGCTGACAGCACCTAAAACGGAAAAAAAAAGAAAAAAAAAACTGTTTATTATTTAGAATCACGGCTTTTCCGAAAATGACACTTTTTGATTTCAAAAGAACGCAACCTCATGTTTGATCCCTGAACAAGCCGTTTAAAATGTGGAGGGATTTAGAAATATCTATTGTCTATATTTTATGTGGGTAAAAAAGATCGAGCCTTATCAAATAATTTTCTTTTTTCAGCTTTCAATAGGTTTGTTGCAAACTTTTGCTACAGCGCTATAGAGTTTTGATTTTTATGTAAAATCGCCTGAAAATTACATTGGCGGCATCAAATAGTCATAAAAGCCATTCATAAACCCACAAAACGCATTATAAAGAAAGCCAAAATGGCAGTCGTAAAGCCGAACAATCTGTGCACGCACATACGACGAACATCAAAGACAGGCGATCAATTTTCCCCTT
Source organism: Trialeurodes vaporariorum (assembly GCA_011764245.1). NCBI lineage: Eukaryota > Metazoa > Arthropoda > Insecta > Hemiptera > Aleyrodidae > Trialeurodes > Trialeurodes vaporariorum. The sequence continues at coordinate 3,303,430 of VMOF01000369.1, read as the reverse complement.
TTTCGTTATAAGGGGGGGGGGGAAGAAAAATCTCTACAGTCAAACTGTGATTTTAAAAATTTGCATGGTCAAGATGTTGTGTTCTGTGAAGGGTGGCGGGGAGCAAAATATCAAGAATATAGGGTGTTGCAAAACTTAAGTGCCAAACTTATGGAGTGTATTTTTGGGGTGAACATGTACCTATATAAGGCTTTATTTTTCTACATGAATATGTGCTACAGATGTTTCTCTTCTGAGCTAAAGCCCTCCAAAGTTTTGAAAACAAAAACAAAAAACAAACACAAAAAACAACGCCTTTGACTCATCTCCTTATAGATACATCTGATCTAAATTTATTTTTTTCATCATTTCTCACCAAACAAGCTCAATTGGACAGCACTTCTCACAAAAGAACTGAGTGACATTTATGATAAAATTGAGTTATTGATTGATAGACGTAGCAATACTGAATCTCGAAGCAACAAGTGCTTCTTCTAATGACAACTATTTCCCGTCAAAATTCCAGGTAAAAGTGAGCTGGTGAGCCTCATTGAAGTCATTGTCCATATGATGAAATTAAATGAGAACTTGGTTCCTTTTTCTTAAACCTTAATCCGAGTCACGTAAGGAACCAACTCCGACTTGGTTCCTTTTATAGAATTGGGAACGGACTTAAGTCCGGATTAACGGATTTTAAAATATCAACAGTGTAAACCAACTCTGCCGTTTGGTTTCTCTTAGAGATTCGGTTTTGGTGATTATGCCAAACAAAAAGAAGAAAGGAACCAAGTCACTTTAAACGCTAAAAATTAAGTAGGTACCTTTCCTGCATAGGAAATTCCTTTTTTCCGGTGTTGAATTGCAAAAACATAACACGGTAGTTGAATGAAATCAAAACGTAAGTAATTCCGAGTTTTTTTTTTAAATGCTAGCTCTTCAACTTTGGACTCAATTTTCTCGAGATCAGCTCCATGTCAAGTGGTTCCTCTTTGATGAATTATCATTGCTAGCAAAAGCATTAAAGCTGTTCAGACTTTAGTGGCACGCTTTTCCAACACCTGCGTGTTGGAATTTTCCCTGCTTGTTTTTTTGTTTTTTTTTTTTTTTTGTTTTTTTTTTTTTTTCACGAATCCCTTAGTGTATCGTTCACATGTAAAAAATCTTCAATTTACTGCCGAGTACTCATTATTTTAATACCTAAATTATGAGAAAATACAATTCAATAAGTCAGAAAAAGACCAGAATGGGGCTGTTGCACAATTTTCTCTAGGCGATTTAAAGGGGATATTCAGATGTCCCTCCAAGAATGGCGATGGTATAGCTTGTCCCAGAAAAGATTGGATTTGACACTTCTATGGTTTTCATGAAAACATCAGCTTCTTACGGCTCCTAACCAATCAGGTTGCTCTATCTGAGTATGAAAGCTGATGTTTTCATTCAAAGCTACAGTTGTCAAGTCCAATCACTCTTGGGACAGCCTATAGCACATTCATTGGTGTAGCTCTTTTCAATTCAGCTCGATTCATTTTCAATTTGAAGTATTTGTTGGGACAAAAATCAGTCTTATTGACGGCATCGCTATAGATTCTATTCTTCAGTATGGCAACGGCGAAGAATCGAAGAATATACGCGTGACTTTGTTTTTACTTTTTGTAAAGAGATTCGGGAGAAAATTTCTCGGGTTTTTAGTCCTTAGCGTTTCTATAGGGTCGCTTGGTTTGACTGCTATACGTGACCAGGGTACAACTTAAATTTATACCTACAGTCCTACAAGTATATAGAAGTCAGAAACTTGATGCGCCTGATATTCTTCGCCACTGGCGGATCCATGAATCTATCCTTCTGTCTCTTCTTCCATTAGAACGCGTATGATAGAAAAGGACAGATTAGGGCAGTCACGTGATTTTCGCCTCGTCTTCTATCCTTTTCTAACACATGCGTTCTAATGGGAGACGAGAGAGAAGGATGGTGGAGTTAGATGAGCGCGTGCCATGCGATTTTCGGTCAAACTTTCAGGGATGATAGAGCTAAGCATCATCTTTCAGAATATCTGCAGTTTTTTTAATTTGGTCAACTGGGAGCGGGAACTTATTTCTGCAAAACCCAGCAGAGCAGAAGACCAAATGAAACAACTTATGCGCAGATTTTTATGTTTACAATTCACAGGCACGCTTTTCCAATACATGCAATGTATCGGAGCTTCCCTGCTTGTTTTTTTTTTTGTCACCTCTATATTTTTTTAATAAAAAAAAATACGCCTTGTCTCCGCGGTGGAAATAACAGCCCCCTCCCCCCCCCTTCACCGCGACAAAGATCTGATGATTTGTGTGATACTTTCCTTGCGAGGTGGAGATAGAACTCGGTATAAACTGAATGTTAGTAGAGACTAGCGCTGAGATCCGTCTGATATTTTTGAAGTCGTTTATTAAAAAATGTGACTCGATAAACTTATGGTGGTTGTGAAAGGATTTTGAGATTTTTCGATGCTTTCAGTGCAAATTTCGGACGGATTTCCCACCGAAATTGGTCCTCCTTAATGCTGTAGTAAAAGTTTGCAGCAGACCCATATTTCCTAAACGATTGGTTAATAGTCCAATGAGCTATAACAGATAAATGTTAGAAAGGCTACGCTTTGTTATAATTTCTATCTGAAAGTGAGGCAGCATGGACGACTTGTTTTTGGTTACTATGCCTCATTTTTTTATAACGTTAACTCAGATTCAGAAGAAATTAGTGTTAAACTAAATTGCAAGTGCTTTAGAGTGGCAATCTGGACCAATCATTCTAGTCAGTAGCGTCATTGGGGGGGGGGGGGGGGGGGCGGGTGGGGGCAACTGCCCCCCCAAGGGTCGGCCAAAAGTGAAAAAAGTGACCTTTTTCTTCTTTTTTTTTTTTTTTTTTGAGAAAAAAAAGTTTCGAACTAAGATTTGGTGGTCAATAACGAGTTTTGTTGGAATTCAGGGCCTAAATACAGGATATGCAGGGCTGTAGGATGTCCAAAATAATATTCATGAGCAAAAAAAAAAAAAAAAAAAAAAAAAGGTCATCACATTTTTGCCCCCCCCCCCCCCAAGCCGAACCCGAAATGACGCGGGGGCGCCATTTCGGGTAATTCATTTCGTCAATCAGGGGATTCTAGTACAAGATAATTATTTCTAGGTGAGACAATTTTGCGTAGTTCTGTCATGCGTTAGATTCTTTAAAATGGAAATTCTTCCAAAAGGATCAGTTTGATAGATTTCTATGTCTGACAGCCACTCTAAAACACCTAACCTAACCTAACCATCGTTTAAAACCAATTTCTACTGGATTAATTACAACTTTTTCATTTAAGATTAAAATATTGAGGCAAAACAACCGAATTCAGATCGCCCATGCTGTCACACTTTGAGATAGGACATATAGCTTGTATCAGCAAGGCCTTAGATCCACCTCTGAGGACCCCGGGGAAAAATGCATTTCAGGGGGCCCCTAAAATTGGGGATAGTGACTGGGGGTGTGAGGAGTCAACTAGACCCTCTTCCTCTTCAAACAAGAAGCAAAAAGCTTCCATGTCCAAATGTAATATAAATGCAGAAACATACTCTCGAGCAGACCTGTCTTATTGGAGGGCTTTTAATCGCTGAAAAGGCGCAGGGCTCTAAAAACGTCCCCCCTGCTCTTCCGGGGCACCGTCAATGTTATTCTAATTGGGAAAATAGACTTACGAGCGGACTTGTCTTTGATGTGGGTTTTAAACGCTGACAAGGCGCAGGGCTCTGAAAACATTCCCTCTGCTCTTCCGGGCACCGTCAATGTTATTATGAATGGGAAAATAGACTTACGAGCGGACCTGTCTTTTATGTGGGCTTTTAATCGCTGACACGGCGCAGGGCTCTCAAAACGTCCCCTCCGCTCTTCCGGGGTACCGTCAATGTTACTTTAAATGGGAAAATAGACTTACGAGCGGACCTGTCTTTTATGTGGGCTTTTAATCGCTGACAAGGTGCAGGGCTCTGAAAACATCCCCTCTGCTTTTCCGGGGCACCGTCAATGTTATAATGAATGGGAAAATAGACTTACGAGCGGACCTGTCTTTTAAGTGGGCTTTTAATCGCTGACACGGCGCAGGGCTCTCAAAACGTCCCCTCCGCTCTTCCGGGGCACCGTCAATGTTACTTTAAATGGGAAAATAGACTTACGAGCGGACCTGTCTTTTATGTGGGCTTTTAATCGCTGACAAGGCGCAGGGCTCTAAAAACGTCCCCTCTGCTCTTCCGGGGCACCGTCAATGTTACTTTAAATGGGAAAATAGACTTACGAGCGGACCTGTCTTTTATGTGGGCTTTTAATCGCTGACACGGCGCAGGGCTCTCAAAACGTCCCCTCCGCTCTTCCGGGGCACCGTCAATGTTACTTTAAATGGGAAAATAGACTTACGAGCGGACCTGTCTTTTATGTGGGCTTTTAATCGCTGACACGGCGCAGGGCTCTCAAAACGTCCCCTCTGCTCTTCCGGGGCACCGTCAATGTTACTTTAAATGGGAAAATAGACTTCCGAGCGGACCTGTCTTTTATGTTGGCTTTTATTCGCTGACAAGGCGCAGGGCTCCCAAAACGTCCCCTCTGCTCTTCCGGGGCACCGTCAATGTTACTTTAAATGGGAAAATAGACTTACGAGCGGACCTGTCTTTTATGTGGGCTTTTAATCGCTGACACGGCGCAGGGCTCTCAAAACGTCCCCTCTGCTCTTCCGGGGCACCGTCAATGTTACTTTAAATGGGAAAATAGACTTCCGAGCGGACTTGTCTTTTATGTTGGCTTTTAATCGCTGACAAGGCGCAGGGCTCCCAAAATGTCCCCTCTGCTCTTCCGGGGCACCGTCAATGTTACTTTAAATGGGAAAATAGACTTACGAGCGGACCTGTCTTTTATGTGGGCTTTTAATCGCTGACACGGCGCAGGGCTCGAAAAACGTCCCCTCTGCTCTTCCGGGGCACCGTCAATGTTACTTTAAATGGGAAAATAGACTTACGAGCGGACCTGTCTTTTATGTGGGCTTTTAATCGCTGACACGGCGCAGGGCTCTAAAAACGTCCCCTCTGCTCTTCCGGGGCACCGTCAATGTTACTTTAAATGGGAAAATAGACTTACGAGCGGACCTGTCTTTAATGTGAGCTTTTAACCGCTGACAAGGCGCAGGGCTCTAAAAACGCCACCTCTGCTCTTCCGGGGCACCGTCAATGTTACTTTAAATGGGAAAATAGACTTACGAGCGGACTTGTCTTTTATGTTGGCTTTTAATCGCTGACAAGGCGCAGGGCTCCCAAAACGTCCCCTCTGCTCTTCCGGGGCACCGTCAATCTATATATAATTTCCAAGCTTAATGGAAATTCCCGTCGATCCTTTGGACCGTTCGGGGCGGTTGCGGTATCGATCGATGCGGCTCAGTACCAGGATTGTGGGAAAAATACCAGCGGTGCTGTTCAGAGCCATCTTCGGCCTCGAAAATGCCAAAAACTATGAATATCATAGGCGTAATGAGTGGGAGGGAGGCAGTCGCTGTATCCCCGCAATGTGTGCGAGAGAGAGGTATAATATTTGTTTTTAAGCCCTTGTCGGTCGCCTGGCGACGCTAAATTTTGTTTACGTCGACAGCTGATATTTTGCTTTTTGGGTGCATCGATACTGTATGTACGTAGAGAGGTGACTCCGTGGACTGTAGATCTGTAGGCATGATCTTCATTTTTAAGGTTATTTTTTTACCCTTGATCATTACTTGACATGCGTTTGTTGATACTCTCAGCTGATGCTTGTGATTTTGTGCGGTAGGTCGGTCTGTGATATGTATGTCGATGATAAGTTTTTAATATTTTTTACAGAGACAAATAAAGAGCTCCAGCACCAGAGACAAATGAGACCCTGCACAAAGCATGCGACAGGTGTCCACTTTTCTGGCTCAATTTTTGTCGGAACTCATCGAAACAACAGCCAACATTCGCCTATTGTTGACTGATGAGCGCGTAGTTAGCATTCGCCAAGCAAAACCTGTTTCCGTTTCCGGGACCGCGGACCGCGGACCGGGATCACAGCCTTTTGTTGAGCTCACCATCCAACATTAGGTGAAGGTTGATTGTTGAGGCCGATGAGTCCCGACAAAAGTAGTTCAGGAAAAGTGGACACCGCGCGCAACCACGGGAAAAATAGGGAATGCACGGTCTCTATTTGTCTCTGCCCAGCACACCGTATGCTTCCCGTCTTAAAAAATTGAAGCAAGTTTAGCGTTCACAGATTTCTTCGGGAGTCACCGGCTGCAACGATAAACAGTCGAAAACTGTTGAACTGTTGTTTTAATTAAATTATTAACAAAAACAGGTAACAATGGCCGCGAAGCGGCCACCAGCCTCTAGTGTTACTTTAAATGGGAAAATAGACTTACGAGCGGACCTGTCTTTTATGTGGGCTTTTAATCGCTGACAAGGCGCAGGGCTCTCAAAACGTCCCCTCTGCTCTTCCGGGGCACCGTCAATGTTACTTTAAATGGGAAAATAGACTTACGAGCGGACCTGTCTTTTATGTGGGCTTTTAATCGCTGACACGGCGCAGGGCTCTCAAAACGTCCCCTCTGCTCTTCCGGGGCACCGTCAATGTTACTTTAAATGGGAAAATAGACTTACGAGCAGACCTGTCTTTTATGTGGGCTTTTAATCGCTGACAAGGCGCAGGGCTCTATAAACGTCCTATCTGCTCTTCCGGGGCACCATCAATGTTACTTTAAATGGGAAAATAGACTTACGAGCGGACCTGTCTTTTATGTGGGCTTTTAATCGCTGGCAAGGCGCAGGTCTCTCAAAACGTCCCCTCTGCTCTTCCGGGGCACCGTCAATGTTACTTTAAATGGGAAAATAGACTTACGAGCGGACCTGTCTTTTATGTGGGCTTTTAATCGCTGACAAGGCGCAGGGCTCTAAAAACGTCCCCTCTGCTCTTCCGGGGCACCGTCAATGTTACTTTAAATGGGAAAATAGACTTACGAGCGGACCTGTCTTTTATGTGGGCTTTTAATCGCTGACACGGCGCAGGGCTCTCAAAACGTCCCCTATGCTCTTCCGGGGCACCGTCAATGTTACTTTAAATGGGAAAATAGACTTACGAGCGGACCTGTCTTTTATGTGGGCTTTTAATCGCTGACACGGCGCAGGGCTCTAAAAACGCCACCTCTGCTCTTCCGGGGCAGCGTCAATGTTACTTTAAATGGGAAAATAGACTTACGAGCGGACCTGTCTTTTATGTGGGCTTTTAATCGCTGACACGGCGCAGGGTTCTCAAAACGTCCCCTCTGCTCTTCCGGGGCACCGTCAATGTTACTTTAAATGGGAAAATAGACTTACGAGCAGACCTGTCTTTTATGTGGGCTTTTAATCGCTGACAAGGCGCAGGGCTCTATAAACGTCCTATATGCTCTTCCGGGGCACCATCAATGTTACTTTAAATGGGAAAATAGACTTACGAGCGGACCTGTCTTTTATGTTGGCTTTTAATCGCTGACAAGGCGCAGGGCTCCCAAAACGTCCCCTCTGCTCTTCCGGGGCACCGTCAATGTTACTTTAAATGGGAAAATAGACTTACGAGCGGACCTGTCTTTTATGTGGGCTTTTAATCGCTGACACGGCGGAGGGCTCTCAAAACGTCCCCTCTGCTCTTCCGGGGCACCGTCAATGTTACTTTAAATGGGAAAACAGACTTCCGAGCGGACTTGTCTTTTATGTTGGCTTTTAATCGCTGACAAGGCGCAGGGCTCCCAAAACGTCCCCTCTGCTCTTCCGGGGCACCGTCAATGTTACTTTAAATGGGAAAATAGACTTACGAGCGGACCTGTCTTTTATGTGGGCTTTTAATCGCTGACACGGCGCAGGGCTCTAAAAACGTCCCCTCCGCTCTTCCGGGGTACCGTCAATGTTATTCTAATTGGGAAAATAGACTTACGAGCGGACTTGTCTTTGATGTGGGTTTTTAAACGCTGCCAAGGCGCAGGGCTCTGAAAACATTCCCTCTGCTCTTCCGGGGCACCGTCAATGTTATTATGAATGGGAAAATAGACTTACGAGCGGACCTGTCTTTTATGTGGGCTTTTAATCGCTGACACGGCGCAGGGCTCTCAAAACGTCCCCTCCGCTCTTCCGGGGTACCGTCAATGTTACTTTAAATGGGAAAATAGACTTACGAGCGGACCTGTCTTTTATGTGGGCTTTTAATCGCTGACAAGGTGCAGGGCTCTGAAAACATCCCCTCTGCTTTTCCGGGGCACCGTCAATGTTACTTTAAATGGGAAAATAGACTTACGAGCGGACCTGTCTTTTATGTGGGCTTTTAATCGCTGACAAGGCGCAGGGCTCTCAAAACGTCCCCTCTGCTCTTCCGGGGCACCGTCAATGTTACTTTAAATGGGAAAATAGACTTACGAGCGGACCTGTCTTTTATGTGGGCTTTTAATCGCTGACACGGCGCAGGGCTCTAAAAACGTCCCCTCTGCTCTTCCGGGGCACCGTCAATGTTACTTTAAATGGGAAAATAGACTTACGAGCGGACCTGTCTTTAATGTGAGCTTTTAACCGCTGACAAGGCGCAGGGCTCTAAAAACGCCACCTCTGCTCTTCCGGGGCACCGTCAATGTTACTTTAAATGGGAAAATAGACTTACGAGCGGACTTGTCTTTTATGTTGGCTTTTAATCGCTGACAAGGCGCAGGGCTCCCAAAACGTCCCCTCTGCTCTTCCGGGGCACCGTCAATGTTACTTTAAATGGGAAAATAGACTTACGAGCGGACCTGTCTTTTATGTGGGCTTTTAATCGCTGACAAGGCGCAGGGCTCTCAAAACGTCCCCTCTGCTCTTCCGGGGCACCGTCAATGTTACTTTAAATGGGAAAATAGACTTACGAGCGGACCTGTCTTTTATGTGGGCTTTTAATCGCTGACACGGCGCAGGGCTCTCAAAACGTCCCCTCTGCTCTTCCGGGGCACCGTCAATGTTACTTTAAATGGGATAATAGACTTACGAGCAGACCTGTCTTTTATGTGGGCTTTTAATCGCTGACAAGGCGCAGGGCTCTATAAACGTCCTATCTGCTCTTCCGGGGCACCATCAATGTTACTTTAAATGGGAAAATAGACTTACGAGCGGACCTGTCTTTTATGTGGGCTTTTAATCGCTGGCAAGGCGCAGGTCTCTCAAAACGTCCCCTCTGCTCTTCCGGGGCACCATCAATGTTACTTTAAATGGGAAAATAGACTTACGAGCGGACCTGTCTTTTATGTGGGCTTTTAATCGCTGACAAGGCGCAGGGCTCTAAAAACGTCCCCTCTGCTCTTCCGGGGCACCGTCAATGTTACTTTAAATGGGAAAATAGACTTACGAGCGGACCTGTCTTTTATGTGGGCTTTTAATCGCTGACACGGCGCAGGGCTCTCAAAACGTCCCCTCCGCTCTTCCGGGGCACCGTCAATGTTACTTTAAATGGGAAAATAGACTTACGAGCGGACCTGTCTTTTATGTGGGCTTTTAATCGCTGACACGGCGCAGGGCTCTCAAAACGTCCCCTCTGCTCTTCCGGGGCACCGTCAATGTTACTTTAAATGGGAAAATAGACTTACGAGCGGACCTGTCTTTTATGTGGGCTTTTAATCGCTGACACGGCGCAGGGCTCTAAAAACGTCCCCTCTGCTCTTCCGGGGCACCGTCAATGTTACTTTAAATGGGAAAATAGACTTACGAGCGGACCTGTCTTTAATGTGAGCTTTTAACCGCTGACAAGGCGCAGGGCTCTAAAAACGCCACCTCTGCTCTTCCGGGGCACCGTCAATGTTACTTTAAATGGGATAATAGACTTACGAGCGGACCTCTCTTTTATGTGGGCTTTTACCCGCTGACAAGGCGCAGGGCTCTAAAAACGCCACCTCTGCTCTTCCGGGGCACCGTCAATGTTACTTTAAATGGGATAATAGACTTACGAGCGGACCTGTCTTTTATGTGGGCTTTTAATCGCTGACAAGGCGCAGGGCTCTCAAAACGTCCCCTCTGCTCTTCCGGGGCACCGTCAATGTTACTTTAAATGGGAAAATAGACTTACGAGCGGACCTGTCTTTTATGTGGGCTTTTAATCGCTGACACGGCGCAGGGCTCTCAAAACGTCCCCTCTGCTCTTCCGGGGCACCGTCAATGTTACTTTAAATGGGAAAATAGACTTACGAGCGGACCTGTCTTTTATGTGGGCTTTTAATCGCTGACACGGCGCAGGGCTCTCAAAACGTCCCCTCTGCTCTTCCGGGGCACCGTCAATGTTACTTTAAATGGGAAAATAGACTTACGAGCGGACCTGTCTTTTATGTGGGCTTTTAATCGCTGACACGGTGCAGGGCTCTCAAAACGTCCCCTATGCTCTTCCGGGCACCGTCAATGTTACTTTAAATGGGAAAATAGACTTACGAGTGGACCTGTCTTTTATGTGAGCTTTTAATCGCTGACAAGGCGCAGGGCTCTAAAAACGCCACCTCTGCTCTTCCGGGGCAGCGTCAATGTTACTTTAAATGGGAAAATAGACTTACGAGCGGACCTGTCTTTTATGTGGGCTTTTAATCGCTGACACGGCGCAGGGCTCTCAAAACGTCCCCTCTGCTCTTCCGGGGCACCGTCAATGTTACTTTAAATGGGAAAATAGACTTACGAGCGGACCTGTCTTTTATATGGGCTTTTAATCGCTGACAAGGCGCAGGGCTCTATAAACGTCCCATCTGCTCTTCCGGGGCACCATCAATGTTACTTTAAATGGGAAAATAGACTTACGAGCGGACCTGTCTTTTATGTGGGCTTTTAATCGCTGGCAAGGCGCAGGTCTCTCAAAACGTCCCCTCTGCTCTTCCGGGGCACCGTCAATGTTACTTTAAATGGGAAAATAGACTCCCGAGCGGACTTGTCTTTTATGTTGGCTTTTAATCGCTGACAAGGCGCAGGGCTCCCAAAACGTCCCCTCTGCTCTTCCGGGGCACCGTCAATGTTACTTTAAATGGGAAAATAGACTTACGAGCGGACCTGTCTTTTATGTGGGCTTTTAATCGCTGACACGGCGCAGGGCTCTAAAAACGTCCCCTCTGCTCTTCCGGGGCACCGTCAATGTTAGTATAAATGGGAAAATAGACTTACGAGCGGACCTGTCTTTAATGTGAGCTTTTAACCGCTGACAAGGCGCAGGGCTCTAAAAACGCCACCTCTGCTCTTCCGGGGCACCGTCAATGTTACTTTAAATGGGAAAATAGACTTACGAGCGGACCTCTCTTTTATGTGGGCTTTTAACCGCTGACAAGGCGCAGGGCTCTAAAAACGCCACCTCTGCTCTTCCGGGGCACCGTCAATGTTACTTTAAATGGGAAAATAGACTTACGAGCGGACCTCTCTTTTATGTGGGCTTTTAATCGCTGACACGGCGCAGGGCTCTCAAAACGTCCCCTCTGCTCTTCCGGGGCACCGTCAATGTTACTTTAAATGGGAAAATAGACTTACGAGCGGACCTGTCTTTAATGTGAGCTTTTAACCGCTGACAAGGCGCAGGGCTCCCAAAACGTCCCCTCTGCTCTTCCGGGGCACCATCAATGTTACTTTAAATGGGAAAATAGACTTACGAGCGGACCTGTCTTTTATGTGGGCTTTTAATCGCTGGCAAGGCGCAGGTCTCTCAAAACGTCCCCTCTGCTCTTCCGGGGCACCCTCAATGTTACTTTAAATGGGAATATAGACTTACGAGCGGACCTGTCTTTTATGTGGGCTTTTAATCGCTGACACGGCGCAGGGCTCTCAAAACGTCCCTTCTGCTCTTCCGGGGCACCGTCAATGTTACTTTAAATGGGAAAATAGACTTACGAGCGGATCTGTCTTTTATGGGGGCTTTTAATCGCTGACAAGGCGCAGGGCTCTAAAAACGTCCCCTCTGCTCTTCCGGGGCACCGTCAATGTTACTATAAATGGGAAAATAGACTTACGAGCGGACCTGTCTTTTATATGGGCTTTTAATCGCTGGCAAGGCGCAGGTCTCTCAAAACGTCCCCTCTGCTCTTCCGGGGCACCGTTAATGTTACTTTAAATGGGAATATAGACTTACGAGCGGACCTGTCTTTTATGTGGGCTTTTAATCGCTGACACGGCGCAGGGCTTTAAAAACGTCCCTTCTGCTCTTCCGGGGCACCGTCAATGTTACTTTAAATGGGAAAATAGACTTACGAGCGGACCTGTCTTTTATGTGGGCTTTTAATCGCTGACAAGGCGCAGGGCTCTAAAAACGTCCCCTCTGCTCTTCCGGGGCACCGTCAATGTTACTTTAAATGGGAAAATAGACTTACGAGCGGACCTGTCTTTTATATGGGCTTTTAATTGCTGACAAGGTGCAGGGCTCTCAAAACGTCTCCTCTGCTCTTCCGGGATCAGCCTATCTTCCGCTATAGCTCGTTGGCGAAAACGCATCCAACGTCGGCGTCTATGGTTTTCACTTGTCTTTACTATCTACTTATAGGGACTCTAGGTTAATCTATGCCTCTCATTTTTCTGCTCTCGTGAAGGTGGCATCACTGTAGGAAGTAGGTACTACGGTACGCACGGTACCGTATTACCTTTCCGCGGTAGTCCTTCCACTCCTTCCTCCGTATCATCCCATCTTTCGAGCCGCCTCTGCCTCTCCATATCACTCCCGCAATCGAATCCGTCGCTATTCACTACCTTCGCATCGCATCAGAGATCGGAGCCAGAGCCGCGTAGGTACCATTTTTTCGGGAGCCGAACCGAACGCCGACGAGCGACGCGGCCGCGGCCGCAGACGGGCCACCCCACGCCCGCCGCACTCTCCGCTTTGCAGCGTACAACACACCGTCCGTGATGCGGCTTTCAACAGTCAACGCTCAAACAGCGGAGAAGCGGCGCGGCGTTTCACGAGCGATATCTCTCCGTGCTACCATCTCTTCCTGTTCCACGTTCGACGAGACTCAGCACCACTTCTCATCGTTGCCAGATCTCCGGAGATATTGATTGTCCTTATACACCAGAGTTGGGCCCACTGGAAGTGTAATCGATCATGCGATTACTAGGCAATCGGTAATCGTCAATCCTTTAGATGGTAATTGAATGTTATCTGAGAAAAAGCGATAGTCATAATACCAGATCCTAGTCATTACTAGAAGCGCAACCAGTAGCGTACGCAGAAATTTGTCTTTCTCTCTCTTGCCCCATTAGAGCACGTGTGTTAGAAAAGGACAAGAACAGGGGCTAAAACGTGACTTCAGCCCCTATTTCTTTCCTTTTCCAGCACATACATGCAAACGGGAGAAGAGAAAGAGAGACATATTCCTGCGTACGCTACTGAGCACAACGATATATGAACGACAGAAAGTATTGTACTTTGACAAGAAAATTCTGGTGTAAATACCAGAATATGGTCCTAGAACTAGCATTTCCTAAAAATTGTCAAGAAGTATGGTACAAACACTAGAATGGGTCTGTTGTAAACTTTTGCTACAACGATTGAGAGAGTAAAAGCTAATGTAGAATAGCCTGAAAAGTCCATTGGAGGCATCAGAAAGTTATAAAATGCAATAATAAACTCACAAGAGGTGTTTAATGAAATCCAAGATGGGGAAGAAATATCGAGCAATTTGTATGCATGCTCCACGAACAATCCAAGGATGGCCAACTTTGACAACCTCACTGGAGGTGGAGGTTATGTGTTTGTTTACGTTGTGATTGGTGGTGATCGATATTGTGAGGATGGCTATATCCTTGGATGTTAGTGGTGCATGCATACAAATTGCTCGAAATTTCTCCACCATCTTGGATTTCATTAAACGCCTCTTGTGAGTTTATTATTGCAATTTATGACTTTCTGATGCTACCAATGGACTTTTCAGGCGATTTCACATTAGACTAAACACTCTTAATCGTTGTACCAAAAGTTTGCAATAGACCCATTCTGGTAATCGTACCATATCTTCCATAGGTTCACATATTGCCGTGCTGCTGATAATTTTTTTTCAGTATAGTCTTTATAGATAGACAGGAGTTTTTAAGCTGATTTTGATTAGAAGTAGTTCTTCTACAACTTAGCAGCATTTTAGAAATTCGTACAGTGTCTTGCCAAAATCTTGGTAAAATAAAAACCGAAAAAGGTTTATTAAAGAATGTTGTTTTAAAAAAAGGTTAAAAACTAGACTCATTCGCAAAACTGTTGATGTACTTTTTCGGTGCGTAGATCTTGCAACATTGATCAATGCGCCGGAAAGCATAACTTCGCACGAAAGCTCAATCGTGAAGGATCCAAGAGACGCGTCGAGCTTTTAAACGCACAAGCAGATATCATTCGCGCTTCTCATAGCCGCCGAAACATCTCCGTCGCTTCGATCCGAACTTTCTTCCTCGCTATTTTCTTCGACTTTTTTTTTCTTTCTCCTCTCCTTTCTTTCATCCTCTATACTTTTAGTGGAACATTTTTTTCACACCACTTATAGAATAGAAATAAGTTCAACTCTACAAATACAGAGTCACGTTTCTTCGGAAGGATTAGAAGAATAATATGACTTTCGCTTGCATTACATTTTCTTTTTTTTCTTAAAATCATAAAACGGCTTGGACTGAATGCAACCTTCAATGAACGTGAGACATAAAGTGATACTTTGATGGAAAAAAAGGATTTGGTTGGGGACTTTTGGATCCATAAAAAATACATTGAAAATTTTTGCTTTCGTCCATATGGGCCAGAAAAATGTTCGGGTGGAAAGGCTTTGGGGTGTACAGTTGTACACTGTACACAGTGCAGTCGACGAATTGAATAGATAGTGTCAGTTGACTCCTCAGATTTTAATTTAGGTAGGCAACCTGCACTACTTATCACAATGAATTGAAGCTTTGCAGTTGGCCTCCCTTGCAAACATTTAAGGAGTCGATTGACATTATTTACTTCATACATTGAACCTAAAATTGGTGAATCTATAACCTCACATTTTTTTCACGGAGCATCCGAATTTTGAGAGCGCTCACAATCTTACGTTACTTAAGGTGATTCCAGGCGAAACTTTTCCAGATTTCAATTCGATGGATGGCGCCACTAGTAGCTTTTCGGTAAAGTCGTGGTTTTGACGTTTTAAACTGAAACCATAAAAAAATGCAAAATATAATGACGTCAGCACCTGCAACAATTTGTTCTCTACTTTTTGAGCCCATAACGAGCAAATTTGGTTTAGAATTGAAGCAGTAAATTATGAAATTCATTTTGCCATAAGCTTAGTGAGTGAGAGTGAGTGCGAGTGATAATATGTCTATCTACCTCACTTGCACTCATTGCGGCTTACGGGAAGTTAATAATAATGCTATATCGGACAGAAATCGGCATTTTCACTTCGTCTCACTATTTTATTCGCTCGCGTGTGCTCTGTAGTTCAATTTTTTTTTTTTTTTTTTTTTTTTTTTTAAATAAAGATTCAAGAGCCTAAAGATTTGCCTTTTAAGACTACATAGAAATATTTATAATTTTGCTCAGTCGTTTTCTCAAAAACACGTTATTGCGTGTCACAGTATATCCATAGGTAAATTGTGTATTGTGATTACCTGAACACGCTCGAAAGCGAACTAATGGTATTTATGCCTACTCGCTATCTGGGAACAAATTATGAATCGTGCGGCTTTAATTTCTCTAAATCATCTCATCTCTTTATAAAAGTTCTACATAATTTTTAAATGACTGCGCGCTTCAATGATTCAAAACTCTTCTCCGTCTCAATAAGGACATTGATTTTTAGCCTGCCTCCACACACATGTATAGACAGTTCGTGGATTATCTCGAAATCATTGGCTACGCTGCCTTTTGTGCACGACTTTAAAGGGGCGTATTTTTTTTTTTTTTTTTTTTTTTTTTTTTTTTTTTTTTTACCGAACTTCACGCAAGGCACGGGGCACGGAAGATACGGGAAGTAATAAGAAGGGCCCCGGAACGTAAGCGCACCCTCCCCCCTCCCCCCCCCTCAAAGCGCCACTATACAGAACACTTTCACCGGCCTCCTTGAGACTTGAGAGGCCTGTATAACATCATTATCACTATTATCACATGAGTGACCAGACCAGACTACTGACTAGAGGCTAGAGACAATCAGTTGCCAAAATACTCATTATATGATCACGTCATGCTACACGCGGTACGCCGGTAACCACACAACGGCATCGCTTTGTTCATGACTAAGTAGCCTCTTAAACCCGCTACTTTTTACTGGTTGCCAGATTGCTCCCCCCCAAAAAAAAGAGATAGGGAAAAAAAACTAAGTGGAGCGTTTGAAATAGTTTGCCGAGTTTGAAATAGTGGAAAAAGAAGAAGTATCACGTTTTTTTTGAGCTTTTTTGGATTCCACAGCCTTATGAAAAAATTTCTGGCGAAGGCAGTGGGAATAGATGGTTTTAGTGATGACTTGGTGATGACGTCATCTGGTAATGAGTGTTTCAAAGAAATACAAACTGTCTCTCTTGCTCTCACGTAACTCCTTTGTACTGCTATCTCACTCACAGAGAAAAATACTTGATGTAAAATTTGATCACCAAAGTTTTCGGCTGCAGGAACCAAAAGGTTCGGTCCTGGTTCTGAGTACCGAATGCATCATTAGTGGTACCGAAGACTTCGGTAAGGGCGGAATTTGGGTCAAACTATATACCGGAATATACGGTACTTAGGACCGAACACTTTGGTTTCTTCCACTGAAAACGTCGGTGATCAAAATAAACCGAATGTTCAGTTCAAACTACCGAAGCATTTTTTCTCCGTGCTCTAATTTCAAAAATCGTAGATAAAGACACCTTTTGTGTAATTTTTTTGGCAGAAATGAATTCTTTGAGGCATTTTAATGCGATTTTGATTATTATAAGTCGAAAAACAAGGCCCTGTGTGCGAATTTCGAAATTATCAGAATATGGGTATACATGAGGATCACGGGAGAGGGGAGTGAGATGGATGGTCTGGAGTGCTACGCGAGTTTTGTCACAACCGCAGATTGCAACCGATGAGTTTGATTGTTGGCTATTAACCGTTGACTTCGCACTAAAACCGTCTATCAGCGACGAACTAAACAAATGTCAGTTGACTCCTTAGATTTTGACTCAGGTAGGCAACCTGCGATACTCATCCCAATACGTTTGAGCAATTTGTTCCTGGTACATTAATTTTAATATAATCTATCGAATAGTCTGGTAACCCCAAACCATCACAAGTAACTCGAAGTCTTGGGGGTATGACGCAGCAATTGTGCAGCAAGTTCGAAGATGCGTCGCTCGTGGGTGTGATATGGTTGTAAAAGTCAAGCCGAATTAGTTAAATGGCATTCTATACGGATCGGCGAGTAAATAACAATACATACTATTTATTCGAATTTCACACCTATTACCTATACTGATAACCAGATCTCACGTGTATCCAAATGTACTGCCAGAAATACTCACTCCCACTACGGTTACGTAAAAGCTATGCTTTCTCCCGTGATATTGTTTTCGGAATAAAATATTTGTGGAGTGCGGAACGGTGCAAAAAGGCAGAAAGAGGTAAATAGTCATAATTTCCACTTCTCTTGAGTTAAAAAAAAAAAAAAAAAAATGACGATTCTTCTCCACCTAGGAGGCATATACACTGGCACAACCAGGATCTCCTCCATCTCTCTCACTTCCCATTTGAATGTGTAGGAAAAGGACACAGAAAGAGGGGGTTTTATCCCGTTGTCCATCCTTGTCTAACATAGTTTTTTAATGGAGAAAAGAGAGAGATGAAGAAACTCGGGGTGCGCTACTAGGCATATACACATACCCTCCTCGATAGTATTTTCCAATGTCTACTCCCGGAACTCCCGGTTTTGACTGCGCACGAGAGTATAATGTACTCTCAATTTATGAAAATTTTAAATTTCAAATTAAAAAAAAAAAAAAAAAAAAAAATTAATTTAAAAAAAATTAAAAAATTAAATTTAAAAAAAAAATAAACAAAAATATTTTTTAATTTTAATTTTTTTTTTAAATTTTTTATTTTTATTATAATTCACTCCAATTTTCACTCCGGATCGTTTGGCCAAGTTTTGACTGTGGGCTGCAACTTAAGGTTGGGGGGGAGGGGGGGTCGTGGGGCCCGTCCAATCCAATCCGTAGCCAGAATATTTTCCTTGCCTCTTTTGGTCCATTTGAAGCATAGGGATAGGGCTGTCGTTTCATGTATAATTAATGGCATTTTTCAACTTACCAATGATATTCCACCGATTAAGAAAATATTACACGGTTCAGTTTGGTGAATGACTGTAATGCACGAAAATACTCGCATCTATAATATTTTCTCAGCCGGTGGACACGTCGATGACAGTAAAAAAAATTGCGGATATTTTATTTAATTTATTTATTTTATTTAATTAATCTGAACTGTGTAATCTTTTCTTAATCGGTGGAATCATCGGTGAATTGAAAAATGCCATCAATTTTACGCAAAATGACAGCTCTGATTTTAATGCATGTGTTAGAAAAGGACAGAAACAGGGGCTGCGAAATCACGTGACAGCCCCTATAATCATCCTTTTCTAACACATGCATATAAATGGGCTAAGAGAGAGAAAGATAGTGTTTTGGCTACGGCTATGGAGTATGGGGCCCGCGGCACGTGTCCTTCTCCTCTCTCCCTCACTTTCCTAAACCCTCTCAGTTATATATTTTTATTTATTTAATTTTATTTTTTTTTAAGGTAACCTCCGAAACTTGCTTGCCTAAAGAGGTACGTAATTTAAAAGTCTTGAATTGTTTCTGTAATTTTACATTAATTGATTTAATTTGTCTAGTTCTATAGTTTACCTAATTTATTCAATTTAATTTTTTTTTTTGCGTTTGTTTAAAGACTGAAAATAAATCATTATTATTAATCATTATTAACCCTTCTCAGGAGCCTCGAAAATTGCATTTTTTTCAAAAGACAATATAGTTTCCTATGACTCTTCGAATTTAAAAATTCCTTGGTGTGACTCGCCAGAGATATATTCAAACAGATTCTCGAAATTCATCGATTCTTTTAAAAAAATCGCTTTGATTTAACGTCAATTGCCACCGACGTACGTAAATCAATCAGTAGTGGTTTGTGCTATCTGGTAACCACATTTTTTTCTATTTGCTTTCGTGCAAAAGTATCGATTTCTCAAGGATTCAGTGAATCAATGAGGATCGATTATTTTACGTAGGTTTAAATGATGATACTTCGGTGTTCCCACATTGCACGAACCGCCAGTAAGGAGGATTCACATTAAAAACTCAAACAACACCACACATGAATCACACAAAACGACTCCCATGCGAATATTTCATCATTTAACATTTTATGCTTGATTGAAGGACGATTGGCAATTTTCAACAGATATTCTGAATTCGTATCGGTAAGGAGTAGCAACCGATTAATTTGAATTAAGTGATGTCAGCTTCGAAACTGTAGGATTCTCATCGTTTCTTTGTTCTATTCTCCATCAACGATTCTATCGCTGATTAACTATCACCAAGCTCTTTGATATTTGAGAGTTCTAAATCTTTTTGAACTGTGTCAAGGTAAAATTATCGATTATTGGCTTGCCAATTCTAATCGAAATGTTTTTAATTACTATTTTTTCTCTATCTCTATCGGAATACAATAGAGACTTCTAATAATTTGATTCGACTTTATGTTTTTTGTGATACACGCAGCCTATAACTGCGGAACGTCATGAATTGATGAACTCATCATACTTCCAAACTATAAATGCACTTACGGGATTTTATCTTGCTGAGATTTGTGTTGTAAAAATTATTTTACTAGGATTGGACAATGGGACGGAATAATGTTTGGTCCCGAGCGTAAATTACGCACAATCACGTGACGTGCGTAGGCTCTAGAATTGGTCTAAACCGCACCCAATTCATTTTTCGCACACACTGAGATAGTTCTTTTTTTTTAATTCGAGGTGTATTTCGTTTGTGTTAAAGAGACTGCACAGTGAAACATTGCCTACGGGGGAATTCCTTTAACCCAAGGAAAATATCTGCTGCTACAAGTAAAATATATCCCTTGTTGTGACAGTGATTCTCCTTCATGCAATCATCAGAACTTTACTTTGCGCAAGGAAAACTATCACAATGAAACGTGTTTCTTTGTTTTTAAAGAAGTGGTTTCTCTCAGTGCACTGTCGGAACCATACATTTTTTGGTCTCTGGACCGTAGCGTGCGATTTCGCAACGTTGCGGTTCGCCCACTTAAACTCATGACAAATATCGAAGTATTGGGTGTTCGGTGAACACCTTTGCATTCGACCTTTCACATGGGTTTCAATGGACACACATACAAAAATGCCAAACTACACGCTACGCCACTGTCCCTGGACATCGAAAGAATCGTTTCACCCCTGGCATATCTCATGACTATTGAACATGGTCAAAGAGGTGATCTTACAGAAACCCCCCGTGTGACCCCTCTATCGATTCAGCTTGACAAATGGAGTTGATCGCCCTCAAGGGTTTTCTTATCTTTTGCAACTCAAGCCGTTTCACCTCTGGCATATCTCATGACTCTTTAACATGGGCAAAAAGGGTGATGTCACCGACAGGGGCGTGGCGTAAGTGAGGGAGGGGGGGGGGGGTCATGTGGGTACCCTTACCCTTGCGACACTCTTTGAGGGCGCAAAAAAAAAAAAAAAAGTAATCAAAATTATAATTTGGGGAGGGGGGGTGCCAATTCATGGAGGGCGGCAAGATTGCATTCTTCCCACTCCCCCCCCCCTTGCTGGAAACCACGGCACGCCCCTGAATGATGCACATACAAAAACCTCCAAAAATATGATTGTAGCACTAGGAACTTACAAAATCTACTTCTAAACTCAGAAAATACTTTTTAAACTCGCGATCGTAATGGAGGTGTTGGGTCCTAAGACTAGGAAATTTCTATCTTAGTTTCGTCACTTTTTCTGTGCTGAGCAGGAAGATTCACAAAGTAACCAGTCATTAAAAAAGTGATTATAACCAGCCAATTCATGGCACCGTGACACCTAGTGACACCCGGTGCCGATGGAAATTCCTCTCTTATTGGTCACTTCTTGATGAAGTGACAGTATTTTATTAGATGGGAATCTCCAATTATTAGTACCCAATACTGTCTTTACGATCATGCGTTTAAAAGCTTTTTATAAAATTAGGAATGGGTTTCGTAAGTTTTAAATGATATCATTGTCATTTTCGCAGGTTTTTATATCTGAATTGATCCTTAAATTGCTTTGAGCAAAAGTGCGCAACACCTTCATTCTATTCTATTGGTTTAACCCTTTCACCGGAAGTTGTACACATGTGTACAGTAGCGCAACGAGAGTTTCTTCATCTCTCTCTTTTCTCCATGAAGAAACGTTAGACAAGGATTGACAAGGGGATAAAATCCCCTCTTTCTGTCCTTTTCCTGCTTATAGGTACATTCAAATGGGAAATAAGAGAGATGCAAGAGATCCTGGTTGCGCCAGTGCATGTGTCCCATTTTATGTAACATGGGATCCGATGGAATTTATATGCATATATTTTGCAAGAAAATTGTGTGACCCATAAAAATTCTAATATAGTAAATTTTCCTCTTTTGAATGGTCTAAAAAAATCTGTAAAAAGTCAAATCCCAAAATGCGTGCATCAAAGGGTTAAATGATCGATCGATAATTTTCAATCACAATCAATACATTGCAAAGACTTGATGTATTGCAAAGACTTGATGTATTGCAAAGACTTGATGTATTGCAATGCTCGAACCTCCATCTCTTATAAGATGCACGTGCGGTGCTGAGCCATTTCTGAAAAGAGCCGGCGATTGGAATCACAGAGAAAATTTAAAATCTAAAGACAAATGTATTCCACCCATACGATCTGCCCGACCCCTCTTTCACCCCCCCCCCCTCGTTTGAATTGCATCATTTATAGTTATGTCAGGAAGGAAAGGTGGGGAAAGAAAGTTCAGAGTATGACAGTAAGACGCGCGAATCAGCCGGCGAACGTGGCAGAGATAATTATGATGTAATTAAAGAGCACTTTTGGACCAAATTCAGACCATATGATGAGCCAAGAAAATTGTGTAATCCGAGTCAGCGTGAGGTGTGCGAGGTGTGCATGGAACGGTGGTATAATTGTCTTACACAGAAGGTACTTCATTTTCTGTCGGAGGTCAGACGAAAAGTACGTTATGGTCTAATCCCGGTTATGATTTGAAGAGCAGCGTTGCCAATTCGTGTGAGTTAAAAGGAAATTCCGTATTCAAAAATAAACCCAGCGTACCGGTGCTACACGCACGGACACGGTGTTTGTGTTTCCCCCTCTTATGGAGGATGGGAAAAAACACCGCACGCAACTTTCTGTTGTCATATTTAACGAGCCATAGCGAAAGAGGGGTCCATACATTTAGTGGCGTCGCGTGCAGTTTGGCATCAATGTATTATATCCATTTAAACTCATGTAAAAGATCGAAATTAGGGGGTGCACAGTGCACAAGAAAAATTCGATATATTTAACGAGTTTAAATGGAACTGTTGCATTGTTGCCAGGTGGCACGCGACGCCACTGCATACATTCAAAGTGAGGCAGCATCGCACAAAGTGAGGTTCGTTTGTTTCACTTTTTTTTAACCTTAAATTGAAAATTGTTATTAATCCAGAGAAAAGTGATTTTAAACACGGAAAAAAAGAAACTACGGTGAAAATAACCATACGGATACCTGATTTTGGCACCTGCTAGATGTTATGGTAATGTTAACCATAAGTATACTATGTTTTGACTAGGTACTAGGTGATGTTACCCGATTGTATGTTGAATTTACTCAAAGTATCAGTGAATGTACCATACTTCTGGTAAATTTTACCATAACATCTAGTAGGTGCCAAAATCAGGTATCCGTATGGTTATTTTCACTAATCCGTTTTTCCGTGAACGAAAGTGCAAGTGTTTAAGAGTGGCTATCTATAGACAGAGAATTCTAATCCAACTATCCAGATGAGACTTTTTTGCATATTTCTGTTATGTGTCAGTTTCTTTAACGTGCAAATCCTTCCAGAAGAAACAGATCTGAAGAAGAAACAAAAGAAACAGAAATTCTGATTTCCACCGAAAAAAAACCGAGCTTTGCAACCAATGTAAATGCAAAAATTGCCTGAAAGAATCATCGTAGTCTATTATAGTTTGGACCCTTAGGAACCAATATTATTTTTTGTAACTTTCGGGAAGTTTTGATGAGGTTAGGTTACAAGAGGTTTTTTTGCGCCAAGGAAGCACTGTGCGACGTGCATTGTGGACCACGCTCAGTCTAAGCAGTCTATATTAGGTTAAGAAACTCAAATTTGTTATCTCTTTGCCTGAACCATTCTTTTAATGAAATCACTATTAACCCTTGCCAGCACGCATTATGGATTTTGACTTTTTTTGAGATTTTTTTAGACCGTTCAACAGAGGACGATTTTCTAAGACTTTTGATGGGTCACACATGTTTATGCAAAATATCCATTTAAATTCCATTGAAACCCATGTTACAGAAAATGGTACACATGTTGTACCACCTTGCTGGAAAGGGTTAAATTTCTGGTATTTTATTAAAGTCGCGGCAGAACGGCAACATGGATGATGAGAGTGCTCACTCGCATTTGAAAATAAAAATTCATAATTCTGTTGAGTGTGGCACGCATGGCGAACGAGTACAGTTCTATAGCAGTCCCTCCGTTCAGAAGTTACCTTTCTCCTCGTGAGTGACATAAGTTTTTCTTTCTTTCTTTCCTTCCTTAATATCTTCGCTAATATACATGAGTGTTATACATTACAAACATGTGATGCCCTCCACGTTTGCTTTAATGACATCGAGATATTATTATCAAATTCAATGAACGATTCTTTTAGGATTTGGTCACCTGCAATGTTGTTCATTGAGCCAAGTACAGGTACAATAAACATGGATGTATTAGGTACTCTACCTTCTTTTTTTATGTATACTAGAGGTAGTTTCAGAAGTGTAGGCGGACCAAAACCATAATCTTTGGCGAATTTTCAACTTTCATTCCTTCAAATCAATACCGAATTTGCTCCTAACTTTATTCGTTTGTGTTTAAAGTTTTCCTCATTGAAAAGTAAACACCCAATTTCATTTTTATTCATTTTCATCGAGTAATATCAGAAATAATGTTGACAAATACCAAAGATTATCGGTCTAGGTCCGCCTACACTTCTGAAACTACCTCTAGAGACCAGACCTCGCACCAGTCGATTGCGCGGTGCCTAATCTTTTTTTTTTTTTTTTTTTTTAGAGACTCTACAGAATATTAAATCGGAAGCAACATCAAACTGGTGATCATACGTTGAATTGTGAAACTCCGATGCTTCGATATCGAGTTATTGGCTACTGGCCTCAACATCTTTACTCAAATAGTAAAGAAGAGTCGCAATTGAATGGAACGCCTGCGTAGTCAATAAACGCAGATAAGAGATATATCGGAAACGCGGGCTGGCCTCTGATTGGCTGTAATCGTGGAGCAAAACTGTTTTAGGCCATATGGAAATTAACACGGGGGTTTCGTTCCGGGACGTTCACGTGCATCTCGAAACCTGTGGAAAATTTCCTCTGAACAATTCATAAGAGTCGATTTAGCAGAATGTTCTCAACAAATTGATAGGTCATAAGTATGCTACTTCATTGCAAATTCAAAACGACTGTCTCAGTTGAAAAGTACGCATAATAGTGTGTTTACATGCTTGGCGTGTGTTTATGAGTAACTCACTATTATGTGTACTTTTCAACTGAGACAGTCTTCTCGAATTTGCAATATACTGGTGACCTATCAATTTGTTCGGAAAACTCTTCTAAATCGACTCGTATTAATTGTTCAGAAACAATTTTGCTCAGGTTTCGAGATAAACGTCCCGGACCGAAAACTCCGTGTTAATTTCCACAAGGCCTAAAACAGTTTTGTACCACGATGTCCCTCCATTTCCAGCCAATCAGAAGCCGACTCTTATCAGCATTGACCACGCTGGCTCTCAATGCAATTGCGACTCTTGCTTACTATTTGTCTTTACTCATCAGTTAACGCATATTCCCGTTGGAGGGTCCATGTAATTTGGGCGACGGTCAGTTTCTCGCGAGGAAAAGAAGGGTCAGTGTAACCCTTTTCCAGGTGCGCTGGACAAGTGCCGAGCACATCGCCCTGCGGAGATCAGTTCAAGTCAGGGGCTCCCAATTACGTGAAAACTGATGGAGCCAAATCTACAGAACATGGTGTTCCGCGTACTTACCTTTCTTAATTATGATTTAATTTTATTCGAGGACCACTAAACAGCTACCATAGGGCATAAATAACAAACAAATAAATGCGGAAACTCGAATCATTGTAATCTATTAATAACCGAACCTTACAAAACACTAACCTAACCTCACAGGTTCCTTGTCCGTTTGGCTGTTCCTCCTACTTAACCAATATTTCAGTGAGGTTAGGTTAGGTCAGGTTCGGTTCTTGATAGATTACGATGACTGCTCAAAACATGCTATGGCAGTAAAGAAAATGTTCTAATCAAACTGTTATTTTTTGCGTTTCCGCAGTTATTTTCTTGTTATTTATGTCCCAAGGAAGCCTTTCAGTGGTGCTTGAATTAAAGTAAATCATAATTGAGGAGAGTGCGTACAGTAAATAATTATCATTTGGGTTGATGCATGTCCTTGTAATCCTTTCATCAGCTAGACACGCATCATGATGCGGTTAAATTTTGGGGACCACTTAATCAGGGATTGAGCGCGCTACCTGAATGAGGAGCTAGTCGCACAGTACTCCTCGGCCGAGTGGTACCTTTTTCGCCACTGCAGAGATTGACCGTCGCCCAAATTACATAGCGCGTTTTTAAAAACCTTTGTACACGCTCAAATTAGAACCGTCAAATTGACATCGATGAGCCGAGATCCACCACAAAACGGCAGTTGGATATCAGTACAAAAATAGCACGCGCTACTTCACTGCACTGTGGCCTGAGATCAGCAAAAAGAGGCCGAAAATCAGAAAGAAAATTTATCATCGATTTGTCATTTATAAATGTTTAAGACGAAATTTAATCACAAAGAGGTCACTTTTAATCTGTCGACTAACGGCCCCTTGATCCGAAATTTCATCCATTTTGCCGTATCTATGAACCGCTTCTAATGGAGCTGTTGCAAACTTTTGCTACAGGCTTATTAATAGTTGAATATGGGATAATACCCTGTAAAAATAACGATTAGCAAACTAAAAAATCACGAAATCCACTCCTAAACTCACAAAATTCTTTTAAATGTGAGACCGTAATGGCGGCCGAGGCCGCGGTTTTCTTACGGCAATTGTATGCTTCTTCTTCTTCTTGTGTGGTGTTGCGAGAACACCTCGTGTAGATGGCGCTGATTGAAGATAGGGAACCCCAATGAAAACCGCGGCCCCGGCCGCCATTACGGTCTAGCGTTTAAAAGCATTTTGTGAGTTTAGGAGTGAATTTCGTGATTTTTTAGTGCGCTAATCGGTATTTTTACAGAGTATTACCCCATTATCAACTATTAATAAGCCTGTAGCAAAAGTTTGCAACAGCTCCATTAGACTTAAAATTCATAGTGTCAGGCGATTCTCGATATTGCTTCGTCCCGGTGGAGGTTCGAGTCAGTGTTGCCAGATCGAGGGTAAAAAGCCGCACCATCCCCCATTTAAATCAATGTAAAACGTACGGCTTTTTCACCCCAATCTGGCAACACTGGTTCCAATAGAAGTTCTACTCGAACTCGAGTAGAAGTTTCTACTGCAGAACAAAGCCCTCGTGAGCGCAAATGCTTGAATTCAAAGGTTCGGCGTTGCGAAATTTTAAGTGCGTTTTTACCTGACTCGTCAAGTTTCTTCTTATCTTGAACATGAACAGAGTATAAGTCAATTCTGATACACTGACAAATCTTTACAGTTTCCATTCATCAGCTGCCGTATTCATTTCAAGAGTGTATCCTCAGATGGAAGGGTGAGCGAGTAATTGAGTATTTGACTACTGCCCCCTCCCTCCCTCTCGCTACCTCGCCGCGAGTTTAAATTCAAAGACTTCTAATACTATCTAGACTGGACATAAGGCCGATTTTAAGGCGGGGAAAGTGAATATGAGGAATGGGACAAAAATCGCATGTTGCGCCTGGCTACGCCGCATCCACGATTACAGTATGTGCTAAGATTTTCAGAAATACATTGATTTAAATGGGAAAATGACTTTTTTTTTAAAAATTAATTAAAAATACTAAAAAAAAATAGTTTTCCAAAAAACTTGGTACCATTTGAAAGCTCATGATATGCAGATTTCGGTTCGGGCCGGTTGTATATGTGATTTTTGAACGAGAAACATTCTACAGGGGCTTAAAGTTGGTTACCGATTTTCCACAGGGTGTTTCATAAAATTGTTTTCTTTGCACTTTTTTTGAATGGTTACAGCTCAGAAAATAAAAACTATGCGATAAATTATTGAGATACACAATAATTATAACTTTAATCATAACATAGATTTCGTAAAATTGAGTATATACAGCTGTGTAGATTGTCTCAGCGGGGTACCGAAACGGTGGAACACCCCGTAGAATCGAGGAAAATTGACCTAACTTTGAGCCTCTGTAGAATGTTTACGATTGAAAAAACGGTATAAAAACCGGCCCGAACCGAAATCTGCATATCATGAGCTTTCAAACGGTACCAAGTTTTATGGAAAAATATTTTTTTTTAGTATTTTTAATTAATTTTTCAAAAAAGTCATTTTCCCATTTAAAGCAATGTATTTCCGAATATCTTAGCACATACTGTAATCGTGGTTGCATATCGATCGGTTTCAATGGGCAGGCGTTATGTCCAGTCTAGATAGTATTAGAAGTCTTTGTTTAAATTCATCCATGACCGAACTTCTAGGTCCACAGATAGTTTACCTGCGCGCGCTTACATTTCTCGTGCTGCTCCGTCAAGTTAGCGAGGAGGCGGAATAAGGCGGAAGGACGAAACCGAGAAAAGGAAGAGGAGGAAACTGGATCGCTTTTGATGAGCTCGATCGGCAAGAACTCGCGTTTTAAACACCGTATCTCTTCGACGGAAGATTGACTGCGGGAGTCGGTACTCAAGAGCAGTGTTGCCAGATTGGAGTGAAAAAGTCGTACGTTTTACATTGATTTAAATGGGGGATGGTACGGCTTTTTACCCTCGATCTGGCAACACTGCTCAGGAGGCACTGGCAAGGGAGGGGGAGTGTTGTAGGAGGGGGTGGGGGGCGGCGAGCCAGCCAATGAGCGATCAGAGATCTGGTCGCGTGTGTAGAGGAATAGAAGAACCGATCAACGGAAGAAGACAGCGATCGCTCGCTGCGGTGCAGTACGAAAATAAAAGTAACGACGATTCGCAGCGTTGCCAGATTTCAGATTGACAGTCTGTTCAACTTGCATTGATTAACCCCTTATGGGCCAAACCCGAGTTCACTCGCTTTTCTCCTCCAGTCTATTTCACATTGTTTTAAGGGGTGTCTCCACCTGCGAATTTAAAAGCGCGAATAGACTGATTAAGCCAATGAGCTTCTTTGTTGTCGATACATCGAACTCGACCTATCAACTTCAAGGCAGCTCATTGGCTCAATCAGTTTATTCGCGCTTTTACATTCGCAGGTGGAGACACCCCTTTAGTCTTCATTCCGGATAAACGCAATTATAGATAAAAACACTACAAAAGAAGAGGTCTCGTTGGGTGCCTTCAATTTGTCGGATAGGCAATTCCAACTCCACCGAGTACGAACAGTTACCTACCTTCCCTCTAGAAACGGAGGATTGGTGTTCTCTTGAATTAACCTGGTCTTTAAAGGGTTAATAACCTTTTCATGCACGCATTTTGGAATTTGACTTTTTTTTGAGAATTTTTTTAGACCGTTCAAAATAGGATAATTTTCTAAGACTTTCGATGGGCCACACAAGTTTTTGAAAAATTTCTATTTAAAATCCATCGAAACTCATGTTACATAAAATGGTACATATGTGTACCACTTCGCTGGAAAGGGTTAAAACATTGGTAGGCATTGGTAATTATAAGACAAGCTGATCTCCGAGAAAGCACCATTCTGGTACCTTAATTTTGAGCGGATTTGTTTTAATAGGAATCTGGAAATATGCGTATAATGTTTTTTGGATGTTAAATTTTCTGAAACGGTGGTTTTTATCTACTAATCTAATCTATATTTTTAACCTGTTTACTTACTTTCCTGGCAAGCATGGTCCTTTGCGACATAACTGTCCGCGAAAAGCACCATGCATCAGTGTTCTTTCCAACTAATTTTTAATACATTTCAATGATTTTTCTCATTTATTTCATTTAAATTGTGCTCCTCAACGGCATTAGAAACGCTGATCTAATAAATGATATAATTTTCTACTTAGCTCGTCCCAATTTTACGCATATTCTACTTTTTTGCAGTTTTTGCTATAAAGTTAAAATTGTATAAGGAAACGAAGATATTTCGATCGAAACTAAGGCCAAATTCGAACTTGGCAGGTCTATTTACGTCAGACGCCGTGTTTACCACGCAAATAAATATGGGTCTAATCAATATAAAGAAACCCCTATTTTTGTATCTAGGGACCCTTACTTTGGTGTTCGCTGGGGGCGGACATCGATATCGCAAAAGCTTAAAAATTATGACTGGTGCTTGCTGTTGAGGTTTTTGGGGCGGACTTTAGGTCAAAGAGCGTCCGTATTAAACATTTTTTGGGCCCGAGTACAGCAGCGGCTCGTGCAATGTGGCAACAATGGATTTCCTCCATTTAAAACTGTGTAAAATGATCGATTACTTGGTGAGGCGCTGCGCCTCACCTAGTATCGATCTTTTTGCATACGTTCAAATGGCAAAATTGCACGGTTGCCAGATTGCACGAGCCGCCACTGCCCGAGTATTATTTTTAGAATGTAGAGATTATTTTTTCCTGTGTATGGTCAATGGGTCTGTTGCACACTTCGGCCAGAGCGTTTTAAAGTATCAATTCTTTTGTAAAAAGCTGTAAAAATAACAATGGCAGCATCAGAAAATACCAAAATTCTTTAATGAACTCACAAATTGCGAACAACACTAGACACTATTCACCCCTGTATCTTTCCACCACGTGCACGATATTTCGCAAATTTAGCGCGGCACATTCAAATAAACACGGCCGACTGCGTCATCTCAGCGAAAAAATAAACAAATAAACAAATGAAACAATAACACACAGGAGTTTCCTAGTATGATTCCAACTTCAATCATCATCTTTGGAACTCCTGTGTGTTATTGTTTCATATTGATAAGTTTTCGACACTAATATCGGTCTCCGTACCTTTCACAAACTTTCGTGAGGAATTGAGGATATTAGGACGTAGGAATTCAAACATCAGACGCCGTCCGTGTATACTGTTTATTATATGTTTATGAAGTCAGTTGTGATGACAGTCAGCCGTGTTTATTTGAATGTGCCGCGCTAATTTTGCGAAATATGGTGCACGTGGTGGGAAGATACAGGGGTGAATAGTGTCCTGTGTTTTTCGCAATTTGTGAGTTTATTAAAGAATTTTGGTGTTTTCTGATAATGCCATTGCCATTTTTACCGCTTTTTACACAAGAATTGATACTATGAAACGCTCTAGCCGAAGTGTACAACAGACCCATTGTAACGTACTTTTTTTTTTTAGTGAAATGATTTTACCACCATGATAAACCCATTTTTTTTTTTATTATTATTTTTAAGGGAGTCATTGTGCCTTCAAAACGTATAATAATCGAATAAAATGCTAAATATACGATATTTAGACGTAGATTTGGCAACGCTGACTACTCGAGCGTCGAGCGCATGTCCGATGAAGAAAGTAAAGGTGAAGAGCCTTGCTTACCTTGCCCGTCCTCCCTGCCCAGCCTAGCTTCCAGTGATGCCAAATTTAGCATAAAATAGACACATTCTCCATTAAATATCAATGCAAAGTGTGTATCTGTTTTGCCAAAGCTGGCAGCACTGTTATAGCTCCGTCCGTCCGTAGAGAAAGTAGAGGAACATAAAGTACTGTGCGGTGAGATAACACTTTGAGGCTCCTCGATACGTTAGACGTCAAATGTTTGACAGTTGATGTTTGATGAATGTCAACTTGAGATAAATCTGCGAACGATCAAACAATAAGAGCTTCAGAGAAGACCTCTGTAAGTGGTCCGTTTTATGAAGTTCACATCATACACCTTTGAGAATATTTACATATAAATGCAATAAAAGCCATTTCCGGGAAAACAAAAGGTGTGCTCTTCACGAAATATTCTCAACGCGCAATCATCAAATGCTGTTTTCTTTCAGAAAGCTTGAACTTGTTTTATGGTTTCTTTTTCCTGAAATGGCCTTTTCAATGTTACATCCTTCAAAACCTTTTGTGTATCAATGGAGCAGTTGCAATAAGGGCAGGGCTGCCGTTTTGCGTAGAATCAATGCTATTTTTCAATCCACCGATGATTCCACCGGTTGAGGAAAGATTACACAGTTCTGTGCAGTGCACAGGGTGTATTTATCTCTATACATAAATATTGATTCAAGAACACAAAAAGGTTCGATTTTTATTCTGTTCGCGTCTGAAACCTGTTCGTAGATGGCCAGGATTTTCGGACCGCGTTTTTCGATGTAGAATAACAGTGCGGCGAAGCGCGCAATCTGGCAACGTTGCAGTTCGTTCATTTAAAGCCACGAGAAAGATCGAACTATTGGCTGTTTGGTGAACACTTTCGCATTCGACTTTTCACAAGGGGTTGAATGCTTAAAATTCAACGTTGCCAAATTGCACGCTACGCCACTGTTAAAATAGAGAATGCGCGGAAATTTTCAACCTTTCTTTTTGAGCAACTTAATGTCTCTCTATTGATGACCGTCTAGCAACGGATTTTGGAAGACGTCTTTTTGCGTAACATCAGAGTTAAACCCCCCGCCAACCCCCCTCCTCCGGGTCCGAACGATAACTCGTTTGGTCATCGTGCTCATATAAGTTAGTTTCCATTGCATAACTTGTCCTTCCTGAGAGTCGATTTTATGGACAGACATCGCCGGCCTTTTTAACATTGACCGTGCGTAATAAAGTTGAACTCGTAAAGAAACTTCGAGAGTGAGGTATCCAGAATTCAAGATAGACTGATTTAATAATGATGACGTCTCGAATGAACCTCCAATGCATAGCTTGAAGTCAAACTAGGTATCTCTTAAACTGCTACATTTCCAAAACAAATCAATGTTCGCTCGCTTAGATTGAAAGGGTAGTAACATTTTTTAACCCCCCTCCCAATTCCTTCTTATTCGTAGACGTTAATATCATGAAATAAACAAAATAAATTGTTCGATTTTGCGTCACTTTTAAAGAGTTAGGAAAAACAAAATGTTAATAGTTTAGTTGCAGGAAAAAAAAATTAATAATTACCTTAATTTAAGAAAACTTGGGGTGAAATGACTCCGCGTCATAAAAAAATAAAAAAATTTATTTTGACGTGTATAGCAGCCCTGATAGAGAGATATACTGAGATATGATACTAAAACAGCAAGGATGCAACCATGATGGAAATATCTTCAGTGGCGTCGCGTGCAGTTTGCCAACAATGTATTATATCCATTTAAACTCATATAAAATATCGATATCAGGGGGTGCACAGTGCACAAGGAAAATTCGATATATTTAACGAGTTTAAATGGAGCTGTTGCATTGTTGCCAGATGGCACGCGACGCCACTGAATATCTTACAGACATTTTCACATAGACTCGGGTTGTTTGCCTCATTTAGTTAACCTTGAAAATTGTAAAAACAAAAATGTTGTGGCAAATCCATTAGAAATTGGTTTAAAACGAAAAAGCAAGCGTTTTGGAAGCGTTTCGATTTATTTTGGAAGGATTTACACGAGAAAGGAAACTAACACTTGATAGAAACGAGCAAAATTTTCTCACCTTTGCATCAAAATTATATGTGTCCAGATAGCACTATATAAAACAACTGCGCTCTCGTTTAAAACCAATGGGTCTGTTGCACACTTCGGCTACAGCGTTTTAAAGTATCATTTCCTACGTAAAAACCCGAGAAAATAACAATGGCAGCATCAGAAAACACTAAAATTCAGTAATAAACTCACAAATTGCGAAAAACGCTAGACACTATTCACCCCTGTATCTTTCCACCACGTGCACGATATTTCGCGAAATTAGCGCGGCACATTCAAATAATCACGGCCGACTGTCATCACAGCTGACTTCATAAACAAATAAACAGTAAACACTGAAGGCGTCTGTTCGAAATCTTACGTTTCAATATCCTCAATTCCTCAAAAAAGGTTGTGAAAGGTACGGAAACCGATATTTGTGACGAAAACTTATCAAAATGAAACAATAACACACAGGAGTTACAAGCATGATGATCGAAGTTGGAACTCCTGTGTGTTATTGTTTCATTTTGATAAGTTTTCGACACAAATACCAGTTTCCGTACCTTTCACAACCTTTTGTGAGGAATTGCGGATATTGAAACGTAAGAATACGAACAGACGCCGTCAGTGTTTACTGTTTATTTGTTTATGAAGTCAGCTGTGATGACAGTAGGCCGTGGTTATTTGAATGTGCCGCGCTAATTTCGCGAAATATCGTGCACGTGGTGGATAGATACAGGCGTGAATAGTGTCTAGTGTTTTTCGCAATTTGTCAGTTTATTACTGAATTTTAGTGTTTCCTGATGCTGCCATTGTTATTTTCTCGGCTTTTTACGTAGGAAATGATACTTTAAAACGCTGTAGCCAAAGTGTGCAACAGACCCATTGCTATCAAATTTATTAAGTATATTGTTTTATTTAAGGTTACAAAATGTGAGGCAAACAAGCCAGAATCAAACTGTCGAAACTGCCAAACATTTCGGTATAAAGGATTTTGTAACATGTTTTAGCCCCTCCGTTGTTATAACTAGTTGGAACTATTAACCATCTCGCTCATACACGTACCTTCTCAGAAAAAGAAGTTGTGGGGGCGTTCAACCTGGCCAGTACAATTTTAACAAAAAATAGCTTGATAAGAGTGAAAAAAAAAATTAAATACAATTTATCTACCGAAGTACGCAGTTACAAATTAAGTCTGTTGGCTGGATGGGATGAAGAACATTTTTCATCACAAAAAAATCAAAAAAGTAGGAAAAGGTCCACTTAAGTTACCATCACATTTTTTTTTTTTTTTTTTTTTTTTTTTTTTTTTTTTTTTTTTTTTTTTTTATATATAAAAAAGGAGAGAGGAACCGTCATTTGGTACCAACTTTACAATAATTCAAACATTTATTTTATTAAAATGTATTCGTTTATTTGTCCTTTTTTTGAAGATGTAGCGGGGTCCTCTCCGATGTCTTGCATCGTCATCGAGCCAGGTCATCGGTCGATAAAAACGGTTGTCATGCTGAAAAAAAAAAAACAAAAAAAATTCTGCCTACCTATTTCACATTTGGTCAAATAGGAAGTAGGCGAGTCTTCCTCTACAATCCGGCAACATCGATCACTGGCGCAACCAGGATATCTTCCATCTCTCTCATTTCCCATTTGAATGTATGAGTAGGAAAAGGACAGAAGGAGGGGGTTTTATCCCCTTGTCCATCCTTGTCTAACATACGTGTCTTAATGGAGAAAAGAGAGAGATGAAGAAACTCTCGGTGCGCTACTGACATCGATGTAAACGGTGAGGAAAATACATTCTTTTTGTTGATCCATCCATGATACTGCATTAAGAGTGTGAGAATGACCTCTCTTGACCTTACCTACACCTTTTCTTTTTTGAAGTGACACAAATGAGGACAAAGCATTGAGGATAGATTCCCTCTCCAGACGCTTCAACACCCCGAACACCTTTTTATCATTTTCTTTAGGGCGTTGATTTAGGGGCTCGATGTTCTTTTCTTGTAAGGGTAAAATAAACGATGTTTGATTTCCTCTCTTACAGGTGCTCGATTGTGACAAACCGTAGGTTGAGGTAGTTGTTATTTATTCGTTGCCAATAAGACGACTGTAATCAAACGAGAATGTCCCCCCAGTCAGGAAGGGTTACAGGACATTATCTGAGCACAGCAGCACAGCAGTGTTGCCAGAATGGGGTGAAAAAGCCGTACACTTTACATTGATTTAAATGGAGACAATACGGCTTTTTACCCTCGATCTGGCAACACTGCAGCACAGTGGAGCAAGTCAATGAGAGCGGCCGGACATAGCGTCGCAGTTTTCTTTTTTATTTATTTATTTTTTTTTAACAGCTTTTTTCATTTATTTTATATTTACAAGTACAAAATCAATACATTTGCCAGCCATAAATACGAGTACGTGGCTATCGGCATAGCTTTTTGCAGTATAAAATCAAAAACAAAAAAACAAAAAACCAAGAAACAAAAAATTCACTCGCTTACAAATGGAAGAAAAAAAAATAAAACAATAAATTAAGTAGATTCCATGAATCTACTTATTGCGGAGGGTGCGATGTTGGATTTTTCGGGAAATTTTATCAAATGAGCACGTTTCATGGTCCCCTGAGTGAGAAAATACCACTCGTTGAAAATTGTATATATATATATATATATATATATTTATATGTATGTTTCAGCCAGTTTTACCGTTTTTATGTACCACGATCCTGTTCGTAATTTTTGGTTTTTGTTCTTGAAATTTTTCTCAACTATTTGTTGGGTTTATTTCTTG
This sequence comes from Trialeurodes vaporariorum, assembly GCA_011764245.1. Lineage (NCBI taxonomy): Eukaryota > Metazoa > Arthropoda > Insecta > Hemiptera > Aleyrodidae > Trialeurodes > Trialeurodes vaporariorum. The sequence continues at coordinate 3,267,664 of VMOF01000369.1, read as the reverse complement.
GATGAGTTCGAAGATGGTGTAAATCCGATTGTTAGTTTTCGCGCTATGGGCCGTGTTTGAGTCGTAAAATGTGTTTTTGAGGTTTGTTTTTAGGAGTGTTTGTATTGAGCGTTTTTTTTGGGAAAATTTATGTTGGCCGTTTTGTTACGCAACTTTTTTACTCGAGTCATTTTTTTGTGTTTTGCGTTGTAAGCGAGTTAAAGTGATGTGTTTTTCGGGTTTTTTGGCAGTGTTTTTATATGAAGAAATGGTTGTTTTGATTTGTAAATTTTAGTATATGTAGTGGTGAATGGTTTTAGTTCATATGCTCTTTTCCTTGAATTTTCCTTGTGTTTTACGTGTTTTACGAGCTATTTAGTTTCTTATGGGATTTTACAAGTGAAAGACAAGGATGGCGTATCGGTATAATTGCTCTTTCTTTGTTTTACACGTACACTGTTGCTTAGGTACGTTATTTATTTATTTTCTTGTTTTATCAGCTGCTCTTATTCAGATTTATTCCTCATTACCGTTACAAAGATTACACATTTTTCAATCTTTGTACTATAATCTTTTTCTCATGGTCATTTTTATTTAAATGTTGAACAGCTGATAAAAAAAAAGAAAATTGAATAATTCAAAGAAAATCATAACATAACCTAGCTAATCCTGCAATACCAAACGCCAAATAACCAAAGGAGCACCCGGGAGCTCACCGGGGCATGTAAACAGAGCCGATTGGGAGCCGACCGGCGTGGCACCTAGCGGCAAAAGTTTGAACTACGTACGTCCTGATGAGCTGAGTTTATATACCTGAGTTTTGACCCTCATCTCCATCGGTCGATTGCTGCCTAGTGGTACAGTGCTGGCTCCCGGACCAGAAGATTGCTGGATCGATCCCCGGCTAGTCTCCTTTTTGTTTTGTTGTTTTTTTTTTTTTAATTTTCACAAAAATGCTTTGATGGTGTAGTTCGATGAAGGGCCGTTCAATTTTGAGGTTCTATTTACGTGATATCGACGAACTCCCATTGTGGTCCACCAAAGAAAAGCGGAGAAACCTGCCACTATCCCCAAAAAAAACCCCTTTTCCGAGTGCAGACAACCCCAAGTTAGATTATAAAAAAGACCGGGAGCGAGCGAAGCGAGCGGGAGGTAAACGCAGCGCGGAGCGCGCGTATTCGCCCGAAGGGCGTTACAACTCCCCTAAAATGCCAACAAATGTTATTTCTTTTATATCAATTCAAACAGCCCGCCAAATCGTGGCTCCCAATCGGCTCTGTTTACATGCCCCGGTGAGCTCCCGGGTGCTCCATTGAATAATTCAAAGAAAATCATAACATAACCTAGCTAATCCTGCAATACCAAACGCCAAATAACTGACTGACTGACTGATAACCTATTTATTGAAATTTGTGAAAAACTTATATAACCTAGCTTTTATTTCTCACTTGCATTGTAAAGATTACGCATTTCTCTGTTGGTAATATAATCTTTTTCACAATTATATTTGGATTTTGAGCAGCTGATAAAATAAAAAAGAAAAATTCAGAGAAAAATTCAACGAAAATTATAACCTATATTTAAATTTGTGAAAAAATGATTTAACCAAGCATGGAATCTACTTCGTCTTACCGGCCGTCGTGCAGCACAGTGGAGCAAGTCAATGAGAGCGGCCGGACATAGCGTCGCAGTTTTCTTTTTTATTTATTTATTTTTTTTTAACAGCTTTTTTCATTTATTTTATATTTACAAGTACAAAATCAATACATTTGCCAGCCATAAATACGAGTACGTGGCTATCGGCATAGCTTTTTGCAGTATAAAATCAAAAACAAAAAAACAAAAAACCAAGAAACAAAAAATTCACTCGCTTACAAATGGAAGAAAAAAAAATAAAACAAAAATGCCTCCCGGCAGGCCGGTAAGACGAAGTAGATTCCATGCTTGGTTAAATCATTTTTTCACAAATTTAAATATAGGTTATAATTTTCGTTGAATTTTTCTCTGAATTTTTCTTTTTTATTTTATCAGCTGCTCAAAATCCAAATATAATTGTGAAAAAGATTATATTACCAACAGAGAAATGCGTAATCTTTACAATGCAAGTGAGAAATAAAAGCTAGGTTATATAAGTTTTTCACAAATTTCAATAAATAGGTTATCAGTCAGTCAGTCAGTTATTTGGCGTTTGGTATTGCACGGTATTGTTTGGTATTTGACTCGAGTAAAAAAGTTGCGTAACAAAACGGCCAACATAAATTTTCCCAAAAAAAACGCTCAATACAAACACTCCTAAAAACAAACCTCAAAAACACATTTTACGACTCAAACACGGCCCATAGCGCGAAAACTAACAATCGGATTTACACCATCTTCGAACTCATCCAAGAAATAAACCCAACAAATAGTTGAGAAAAATTTCAAGAACAAAAACCAAAAATTACGAACAGGATCGTGGTACATAAAAACGGTAAAACTGGCTGAAACATACATATAAATATATATATATATATATATATATATATATACAATTTTCAACGAGTGGTATTTTCTCACTCAGGGGACCATGAAACGTGCTCATTTGATAAAATTTCCCGAAAAATCCAACATCGCACCCTCCGCAATAAGTAGATTCATGGAATCTACTTAAAAGAACAAGAAATACAAAAAGGCTCTAGTAAGGAGTAGAAAAGAATACAAAGAAAAAGATTAATGTAAATAAATTAGATTAATAAAGTAGATTAAATTAGATTGAAATAAATTAGGATTTACAATTTTGTTTAACCCCCCCCCCCCCCCCTTGTTATTGTGGAATCTGGTGCTAGTTTCTTTATTTCTTATTTTTTTTTTCATCGTCTTTTTTTCCTTTTTTCATTTTCCCTGATTAATTTTTAATTACTACAATTTTAAAAAGAACAAAAAAAAAAAAAATATGTTAAGAATATTCCTGTGAATTTCTTCCCTCTCTCCGTTCTCAGAAACTGTATTATTTTAATTTTAACGCGTCTTTATAATACATCTTTGTATATCTTTGTTCATACGCAACTTAGAAGTTTGAAAAGGGTTTCATAGGTTTCATTGTAAAATTTCCAACACGAATCCTTCACTATAGTTTGTTTTTTGACAGTAAAAACATTCAAATTGTAATTTTTAGTAATGTATATATTCCATGTCCGACCCCTCGCATTGAATCACTCTATTGTGAGCCGTAGCCAGAAGTTATTATGTCCCTCTCTCTCTCTCTCTCTCTCTCTCTCTCTCTCTCTCTCTCTCTCTCTCTCTCCTCTCTCTCTCTCTCTCCTCTCTCTCTCTCTCCTCTCCTCTCTCTCTCTCTCTCTCTCTCTCTCTCTCTCTCTTTCTCTGCCCATTTGAACCCATGTGTTAGAAAAGGGAGGAGATAGGGGCTGTCACGTGATTTCAGCCCCTGTTTCTGTCCTTTTCTATCACATGCAATCAAATGGGGTGAAGAGAGGGAGAGAGAGAGAGAGAGAGAGAGAGAGAGAGAAAGAGAGAGAGAGGAGAGAGAGAAAGAGAGGAGAGAGAAGAGAGAGGGAGAGAGAGAGAGAGAGAGAGAGAGAGAGAGAGAGAGAGAGAGAGAGAGAGAGAGAGAGAGAAGAGAGAGAGAGAGAGAGAGAGAGAGAGAGAGAGAGAGAGAGAGAGAGAGAGAGAAGAGAGAAGAGAGAGAGAGAGAGAAGAGAGAGAGAGAGAGAGAGAGAGAGAGAGAAGAGAGAGAGAGAGAGAGAGAGAAAAGAGAGAGAGAGAGAGAGAGAGAGAGAAGAGAGAGAGAGAGAGGGAGAGAGAGAGAGAGAGAAGAGGAGAGAGAGAGAGAGAAGAGAGAGAGAAGAGAGAGAAGAGAGAGAGAAAAAGAGAGAGAGAGAGGAGAGAGAGAGGGGGGGGGGGGAACAACAAATTCCTGGCTACGGCTATATGTATCAAGAGGAAGGACCAAGAGAGCAACTTGCCAAGGGCCCCCAGTCCACTTCCTCCTGACGAGAGAGGCCCCATATTATGGTTTTGGTCCATTTTTTGTCCAAAGGCACACCGTTGGTTTATCGTTCATTTTAGTCCAAAAGGTGAGTTTGTCCACAGTTCAAATTCGTACAAGGTCCTCATAGAAAAATATCCAAATAAGTAATAAAACGGGCCAAGTATTTCTGAAACCAAAGTACGAGTACGTCCAAATTAACCCTTCGAGACGCGCAATAAGATAAAGGAGTCAAATCTATTTTGGATCCACGTCATTGAACTTGTTGAAATTATGTTATCTAAATTGACGAGCATCCCTACTTTTTTTTTTTTTTTTTTTTTTTTTTTTTTTTCAAAATCCCTTTAGACTCCATGTTAAATCCTGTACACATATGTGTACACTGCACTGTGACGGAAAGGGTTAAAGTAATTTTTTCTCCTCTGAAATTTTGTCAAAACAAAAATGAAACAGTAGGTCCAAGTTTACACGTAGATTCGGTTTTTTTTTTGTTTTTTTTTTTTTTTTTTTTTTTTTGTTTATGATTCGGTGCATTTAGAATTTCAAATCGATTCATATAAATAGATTTTTTTGTATTTTGTTCTTTTTTTCACTTTTAAAATTTCTCAGCAATGGATGACGAATTCCATTAATAATCACAAAGTCCATTATTGGTATAGAAAAAAAAAATCGAACTCCTACGGAGGGAAGTCTCAAATTAGACAGGAATCTCCCATGCAGTGGCGGCTCGTGCAATTTGGCAACAACGTGTGTCCTCCATTTGACTCAATGTAAAATAATCGAATGCTGGTGAATCGATACTAAAAAACCTAATACTCAATACGTAATACCTTTGAACCGATTGTTTTACATAGAATCAAATAGAGGAAAAACATTGTTGCCAAATCGCACAACCCGCAACTGCTTTAATGGTGCCTGCGTAGCTCCGCCATATACAGGGTGTCCGGTAAGTCCCGGAACGGCTGCGCCATTTCTTTATTTACGCAGATAAAAAAACCAAACTTTGGGAATGTTCCTAGATAAATAAAAACTACTTTTTGGGGGGGTCAAAATTTTGGTCGCCCCTCCCGGGGGGGCGGGGGCGCCCCTAACTTTTTTTTTCAAATGGCAACCCCTATCTTGTGATACCTCATTCAAAAGAAGGTAAAAAACTGAGCATTTTGGCGCAAACCGCATGTCGATATCTCTTTTAGTATTCGAGATATCGAACTTCAAAATCTATGGAAACCCATTTTAAAAAAATCGTAACTCTTATTCAGAAAGTCGCTATTTAAAAAACTAGGGGTCTAAACTACTCTACATAACAAGCTCTTTCCAGGGAAAAACACCTCTGCCCAAAAAAATTAACTTACAGTTATTGCTTTTTTCCCGCCAAAATGTTTTAAAAAATTTTGGCGGGAAAAAAAACAATAACTGTAAGTTAATTTTTTTGGGCAGAGGTGTTTTTCCCTGGAAAGAGCTTGTTATGTAGAGTAGTTTGGACCCCTAGTTTTTTAAATAGCGACTTTCTGAATAAGAGTTACGATTTTTTTAAAATGGGTTTCCATAGATTTTGAAGTTCGATATCTCGAATACTAAAAGAGATATCGACATGCGGTTTGCGCCAAAATGCTCAGTTTTTTACCCTCTTTTGAATGAGGTATCACAAGATAGGGGTTGCCATTTGAAAAAAAAAATTTAGGGGCGCCCCCGCCCCCCGGGAGGGGCGACCAAAATTTTGACCCCCCCAAAAAGTAGTTTTTATTTATCTAGGAACATTCCCAAAGTTTGGTTTTTTTATCTGCGTAAATAAAGAAATGGCGCAGCCGTTCCGGGACTTACCGGACACCCGGTATATCACACTGAACTTTAAAGTCATTTTGTAAGTCCATGAGTGAATTTTGTGATTTTTTAGTTTATTCTTCCTAATGGAATGTTGCAAACTTTTGCTACAGGCTTATTAATAGTTGATAATGGGGTAATACCCTGTAAAAATAACGATTAGCGCACTAAAAAATCACGAAATCCACTCCTAAACTCACAAAATTCTTTTAAACGCGAGACCGTAATGGCGGCCGGGGCCGCGTTTTTCATTGGGGTTCCCTATCTTCAATCAGCGCCAGATCACACGAGGTGTTCTCGCAACACCACACAAGAAGAAGAAGAAGCATATAATTGCCATAAGAAAACCGCGGCCTCGGCCGCCATTACGGTCTCGCATTTAAAAGCATTTTGTGAGTTTAGGAGTGGATTTCGTGATTTTTTAGTGCGCTAATCGTTATTTTTACAGGGTAATAGCGCATAATAAACTATTAACAAGCCTGTAGCAAAAGTTTGCAACAGCTCCATTGTAAGTTTTACTTGTTTTTACGCTAGAATGAACTACTCAATCGCTTGGGTGACAAAAGTTAGCGCAAGAGCCCAATAAATAACCACTGCCATTTCATTTTGAGCTGAAGATGCGGTTGGAAGAAAATGTGGAGAAGTTAGTTTGCAAATGAAAGTAATTGATACTGGATTGTTTCGCACTTTCCCAGTAAACGATCCATGGCGGGCTGGGAGTGCGAAGAAGCGAGTGCTAAAACCATAGACCATTTAGAAAGTTCATCGCCGTAAACTAAAAATGCATCATAACGTACGATGGTCGTAATTCACGAGGTGGAAGATCCTGTGTGTAGAGTAAAATAAATGAGTGCGAAGCTCAGTGAAATTGTTTGAATGAAATAGGACTCCAAGTCGTTTGTCTTTCGCTTCGTTTGTGACAGGATCAAACTACTATATATAAGCTCGTATGTTATTAAATTTAAATTTTTTCTTTTATCAGTTCTATGCAGAATAAATTAATTTCATTTTTAAGATTGGTTACAGTTTTATACTAACCAAAAATCATTTTTTTAATAACCATGAATAATTAACTAAAATTATTCTCAATGTACTCATGTTATTCACTATTACTAAATCAAAGTTTTAACACAACCAGTCATTCATTTTAGGACGGATGAATAGGGTGGTATTGTCAAAACTTTGATTTACTAATAGGAAGAACATTAGAATAATGCGAATAATTTTAGTTAATTATTCATGGCTATTCAAAAACTGATTTTTGCCCATCACTGATTCTAACTATGCATTTTTTTTCTTTTTTTAGAGAATGAAGATCTTTAAGACCATGCTTCTTTATTTCATGAACAGAAATAATTATTTTAAAGCATTTCTGCGAGGAATGCATTTGTTGCGTGCTTTTGCTACAGCAATGTACAGCATCTTGATCGATTCTTCCGCGGAAATAGCTATGCGCACATTAAATATTTGTACTTTCAAAATCCACTCATCACTCTTTGAAATCACTTCCATCTTAACAGCCCACGCTAAATCTACGCTATATGCTATTTGCACCGGTCTGTTACTGCATGTAGACAGAATCACCGTGTTCATATACCTATCTATACATTATAACCACCAAATCTTGGAATTTTCATATAAATGCTTGAAATATTGGCTGCATTTGCTGTATGGTCTTTTCTGGCTCATCAAAGATTACAAAATAATACAAGAAATGTGAGTATGTATTATAGCGAAACATCCAAATGTGTGCAAGCTCTGTTGATGTTCATACAGGGTGTTAATTAAAATAGGTTCCACTCAAGTTATCTCGAAAACGGTTGCGAATTTAGAAAATCGCTCAAACACGTGTTCAATGATTTCGAGGGGGACACCTTTTAAGGGGGTCGCCAATTTTGGGGCCCCCTCCGGGGGGCCCCTAGGGGGGGCACCACCCCCCTAAATCCAATACTTCAAATGGGGACTCCCATTTTTTATTCGATAATTGAAAAGAGGACAAAATTTTAAGACTTTCAGCACAAACCGGAAGTCGATATCGTTTTTAGTTTTCGATATATCGAAGTTCAAAGTTCGATATGGACCCATTTTCAAAAATTCACAACTTCCTTTTAAATTATCCAAATTTAAAAAACTTTAGGTTCAAAATGTTCTACAGAGCAAGTAATTTTCAGAAAAAAATACAAACTTTCTGGAAAATTTACCAAAAGGGGGTTTCTGAGCCCCTAAATTTTTTTGAAAATTTCGAACTTTTCAGAGGCTGTAGAAAAAAAACTACTTCAAATTTCAAAAAACGCTGAAACATGGGTTCGCTTATTCTAAGGGGTACATCTTTTCAGGGGGTCAAAAATTCTTAGGCCCCCCAGGGGGGGCGGGAGCAGGGGTCACGGCCCCCCAAATTTGACAATTTTAAATGACGATGTCATAAAAACCTATTGTGTGATACATCATTTGAAAGCACGTCTTAAGCCAAACATTTTTGCGCAAACTGGAAGTCGATATCGTTTTTCGTTCTCGAGATATCGAAGGTCAAAGTTCGATGTTGATCAAATGTCAATAATTCGCTCGAATAATTTCGATCTCGAGAACGAAAAACGATATCGACTTCCGGTTTGCGCCAAAATGCTCGACTTATAAAATAAGCGAACCCATGTTTCAGCGTTTTTTGAAATTTGAAAGGAAGTTGTGAATTTTTGAAAATGGGTCCATATCGAACTTTGAACTTCGATATATCGAAAACTAAAAACGATATCGACTTCCGGTTTGTGCTGAAAGTCTTAAAATTTTGTCCTCTTTTCAATTATCGAATAAAAAATGGGGGTCTCCATTTGAAGTATTGGATTTAGGGGGGTGGTGCCCCCCCTGGGGGCCCCCCGGAGGGGGCCCCAAAATTGGCGACCCCCTTAAAAGGTGTCCCCCTCGAAATCATTGAACACGTGTTTGAGCGATTTTCTAAATTCGCAACCGTTTTCGAGAAAACTTGAGTGGAACCTATTTTAATTAACACCCTGTATAAGCGCAGTGGTGGCTCGTGCAATTCGGCAACAATGTTTTTTATCCATTTGATTCTATGTGAAACAATCGATTCGATAGTAAAGCAGCGCTTCACCAGCATTCGATTGTTTTACATTGAGTCAAATGGGGGGAAAACATTGTTGCCAAATTGCACGAGCCGCCACTGCATAAACGCTGTGGTTCTGTCCTTACAGAGTTTTATTATGTCGGTGATAATATTAGTGTATAGTAAAACGCGGGTTGTTTGAAATGGAGTTTATTCTCTGAGTTAATAAAAGTGATGGATTTTGAAAGTTTCCAATGTGCTCATCGTTATTTTCACCAAATGTTACGTTAAAATTGATGGGTCATATTGCTGTAGCAAAAGTATGCAACAATTCTATGCTCTAAATTAATTATTTTAAAACATTATATGAAACTTGCCTCGATGCCTTGGGCCAACGCAATTTCTTACGAATTTTCCAGAATTCTAGCAATGTCTCTATTTCCAATGAGCATAAATGTAATTATTTCACAAATTCAGACTCATCATATGCCTTTGGTGCACGCCATGAGCGTTAATGCGTTCTCTCTTGTTGAAATGAATTTTATAATTTTTGTTTTTTACATTGGAAAAATATCACTAAAGTTTCAAGGCTCGCTTGTAGAATCATTTCGACAAAAACAAACTGTGAACCCGCTCTTCTTTCTGAGAAGGTTCGTCCGTCTCAATTAAAAGTTGTACGCAAGTATACTTCAGCTCAGTGTAACACTCGACGCAATATCAATCAAGGCTTTTTTCTCTTAGCTTTCCAAGTTAAACTTGGTTAAACAAACCATGCCGAATGTATGTTACCATGACAACAAACTTGTGGGTGTTGATTAAACTTCTTTCCTGCGCGGAGAGTGCATCTTGGGCACGCGCACGGTTAGAGACTAATTGCTCTTTCGTTAATAGGTTAACTGAGAAAATATCCTCATTTTCGTTTTGCGGTAAACATTGTTGCCATGAGGAAGGAAAAAGAAATTAACAAAAAAATAGGGATTTTCTAATAGTAAAATAAAAAAGTTCATTAGAACGAACTAGATAAAAAAAAAAGCTCGATGGCAGTGGTGACAACAACTGATTATCTACCTTTAAACGTAAGTAAAATAATCGATTTTGAGAAAGTTCATAGAGCCCCCAGGAAATCGACTCTTTTGCATAGGTTTAAATGGCAAAAAGCATGAGCTACCTCTGCTCGTTGAGATTAACTATTGGTATTGTAAAACAATTTTTTTTTTTTAATTTTCCAATGAGTCTGTTAGATAATTTCGGTACAAAGGTAAGGGAGGTCGATTCTCATGTAAACTCCACTGAAAATAACAATGAGCAGAAAGTACCGAAATATACTCACAAACCAGGTCGGAGTTTACGAATAAGGAATCAATCGGCACTCTACTACGCTGTTCCAAAAGTGTACAACAGACCCATTGTGAAAATAAGCTCTACAAAATATCCCACGAACTCTTTCTCACATTTAAGTTATTCAGGGGGACCCCCCAACCCCCTTTATTACTGTGGGGGAGACGGAGACCCCTAAACCCTCTTTAATAATTCTGACGGAGACCCCCCCCTATAATATGCTGGGGAAGACCCCCCGACCCCTTTGTGGAGTTAATTTTACAGTAGGCTGGTTACAGAGTGTTTTTTTTTTGTGGCAAATTATCGTCAAAATTTAAACCGCCATATTTGAAACATTCCATTTTTTCCCTAAATTCACCCATTTTACCCATTTTCATTGATTTAATGGACACTTTTTATCATCCATAACTTGCCTACAATGGGTCTGTTGCAAACTTTTGCTACAACGATCAAGAGAGATAAAGCTAATGTGAAATCGCCTGAAAAGTCCATTGGTGGCATCAACAAGTCATAGAAGCAATAATAAACTCACAAGAAGCGTTTAATGAAATCCAAAATGGCGGAAAAATATCGAGCAATCTGTATGCATGCACCGTGAACATCCAAGGATAGTCAACCTCACAATATATCGATCACAACCAATCACAACGTAAACAAACACATAACCTCTACCTCCAGTGAGGTTGTCAAAGTTGGCCATCCTTGAATGTTCGTTGTGCATGCATACATTTTTCTCAGCCATCTTGGATTTCATTAAACGCCCCGTGTGAGTTTATAATTGCATTTTATGACTTTTCTAATGCCACCAATGAACTTTTCAGACGATTTTACACTAGATTAAACACCCTTAATTGTTTGCAACAGACCCAAACATTTCAAAAAAACAAAAACAGCATTTACACAGCACGAAAGTTAATTCTGAAACATAACAAGATTCAGAGCTTTGGATCAACAGCCCCGTTCTCCATTAGAATGAATGTTCCTTTCATCTGTAACAAAAGTTTGCTTCAGACACAGTGAGATGAACATTCCTTAATGTGAAATGAAGCTACGTTGCTGTGTTGAGCCGTCATTTCAACGGAAATAGAAATTGATTGACTGTCTTTTCTCTGCGGCTTACCCCAAAGTTTGTTTCACGCTTGTTTACTTTCCGCTCCGGAATAAATATTCCATTTCTAACTCCTTCAAAAACCGCACATAGCAGCGCTCATCGAAAAGAGGAGTGGAGAAAGCTGAAAGAGAGAGAGAGAGAGAGAGAGAGAGAGAGAGAGAGAGAGAGAGAGAGAGAGAGAGAGAGAGAGAGAGAGAGAGAGAGAGAGAGAGAAAGAGAGAGAGAGAGAGACAGAGAGAGACAGAGACAGAGACAGAGAAAGAGAGACAGAGAGAGAGAGAGAGAGAGAGAGAGAGAGAGAGAGAGATGATTCACTTTTAATAGGAAATAAAGATATTCGCTTAACCGTGCCTTAGCTTGGAGCTGTATCAAACGCTCGATTATTGAGAGACTTCGACGCTGGGTAAGAAATGAAGAGATCGGAACGAGATGACGCCCGACGGTCATGGCGACGATGTGACCGCAGCCAGAATCGATATTTTTAATTTTTTTTTTGATACGGGATTGCCTGGAGAGATTATGAAATCTTTTCTTCCTCGTAAAAAAAAAAAAAAAAAAAAAAAAAAAAAAAAAAAAAAAAAAAGTTATTTTTTAGTTATGACGACAAAATATGAGATTGGTTAAACTGGTTCCACAAAACGCAAAGCTGTTTGCAACGAAAAAAAAAATCTCTGGTGTTTTGGGGGCTATAGTTTGATGAAGCTTATCGTTGGGATATCACAAATATTCAGTCCGTTGACATTGAAGAATATTTTGTCATAAGTACATGGCAGGAATTATCAAGGGCTAAAAGAAAATGCCCGAAAATAAATTTCCGCTCTAAAAATGTACACAAAATAAGTTCAATTTAAAAAAAAAAAATTGAAATAAAAAGATTGTCCGGATTGTCAAAGATTGACAGTCCGTTGACATAGAAGAATATTTTTTCGTGACATCGTGAGTACATGTCAGGGATTGTCATAGTGGCTAAAAGGAAATGCCCAAAAATTAATGTGTGCTCTAAAAATGTCCACAAATTAAATAAGTTCAATTTTAAAAAAACATCGAAATAAAAAGAGTGTCCAGTAGGCTTTAAAAGTCCAGGGGGGGACTACATACCAAATGGGTGATACTCGAAGTCGTCCGAGTGCGTCGGCGTGTTTTCTGCTTTTGACGGTCATCTTGGCTGCAGTGATTTTGAACTGAGCGCCACTGAGTCTGTGTTTTGATCGTGTAAAGGGAATTTCTCGTTGCGCTGCTGTTCACCCTGAATTTCCTCAAAATTTTCAATCGCTATGGTATAGAAACTCAATAATGGAGTTGTATTAAAGTTTTGCTACAGGCTTTTAAACGGTTGATTAAGGGGTAATACCCTGTGAAAATGACGATAAGGGCACTAAAAATTCATTAAATCCACCCTCAAACTCATGAAAAGCTTTCAAACGCGAGACCGTACTGACATTGATTACCGCCTAAATCGTAGGGCAATTGGGCTCATGCAAACTTTTGCTATTGGGGATTGAAGAAGTGATTCTTGCATAAAAACCTGTAAAACTGACGACAAGTACATTGAAAAATCACGAAATTAACTCTCAGAATGGGGTCTAATGGCGGCTCAACGCAGGTATCATGGGAGATTCCTATCTAAATTGAGACATGTCTCTGTGTTTCCATAGAGAATGTGACACAATTAGACAGGAATCTCCCATGATACCTGCGTTGAGCCACCATTACAAAGTTGCCGTTATAGCAGTAATGTGAGTTTATTACTGCATTTTAGACTGGCTCAGTGTGCTTTCGGTGATTATTGCTGGTTTTTACAACACTTTGGACTATTCATTTGCTCACAGCAAAATTTTGCAAGAGCCCCATTCCGTAATTCAAGACTTTGATATTTTTCGGAGTCATGAATGGATAAGATACAACCTTGCCAGATTGCGCGCTACGCCAACATCGCAATTGACATGCAAATTGTGCTAATTACTCGTGACACCAGTTTTGTGTGTTTTTTTCGCCGTACCGCGTTTGCCCTAGTTTCAGTTGCGAGTTATCTAGTTTGGCTAACAAAGATAACAAAGGAAACAACGCTCGATCTTTGTTTTTTTATTTACTTTTGAGCCATCACCTAAGTATGTCTTAAAGAAGATATCTCAACTCGGGGAACTACATCGTTACTCCAAATTCCAATTGAAAGGTCCTTCAACAAATCTTATCCATGTTTGATCGGAGGATATGGTAGGAGAGAAAGGAATATGTTCGAGATTGTTTACAACAAAATGTTATGTTGAAGGCTGTAGGCATGGATCTAGCTGTCTCGCGAATGTTTATAACCTTTCCAAGCGCCTTCAAAATATATGCATGCAACAAGCTTTAGTTAATACAATCATCACATTGCGAGTTTAAACGGAAGAATTGGTGACTTGCTTACCTTCCCTAAAAACTTAACGATGCGCACATTAAAAACATTCAAAATCCACTCATTAACTCAGAAAATACCTTCCATTTCAAACATCCCGCGCTACACTAGACACTATATCACCGACTTATAACTACATGGATGGAACCATCTCGTTTATGTAAACATGAACAGAACTTACAAACATTGGAATGTTTCGTTTAGATGCGTACATTTCTTATATTATTTTGTAATCTTTGATACACCGAAAAGACCAGACAGCAAATGCAGCTTATATTTCACGTATTAAAAAAGAAATTCCATCATTTTATGCACGGTGGTTCCGTCTATGCAGTAGTATACTGTTGCAAATAGTGTCTAGTGTAGCGCGGGCTGTTTGAAATTGGAGTGATTTCCTGAGTTAATGAGTGGATTTTGAAAGTTTTTAATGTGCGCATCGTTATTTTCGCCAAATTTTACATAAGAATCAAGGTTCTATTTTGCTGTAGCAAAAGTATGCAACAGACCCATTGCCGGATGGTTTATCATATAGCGAAAAATATCATGAACAGTTAACATTCGGGAGTCATTGTCCATCTGTCGTACTGACGTGCCCGACAATTCAATGTTTGCTCGGGAGACGGAATTACGGCGGTGGTGATGGGGGGGGGGGATGGTGGGGGGGGGGGGGGCTCGAAGCGGTACCTCCTTGACCGGAGCTGAATTTTTATGACCGAATGCTGACGGCTGATCCGCATGCATTATGGAAAAACCCTGCGATCGAAAATTGTTCAATCTCCGTCAGTTAACTCATGCGCGGACACCATTACTTTCAAGACCACCGCACATTGGATCGAACTTCCTCTTTTTCAGGACGAGAGAAGTTTTACATTTTTAAGGTTTAAACATGACCAGGGACGGCCCGTGCAATTAGGCAACAATGTATAGTTAACTCCATTTAAAGTTATGAAAAACAGTCGATTCTCGTAGAGGCTGACTGCCTCCAGAAATATTGATTGTTTTACACACTGTTTAAATGGATAACTCTTCACTTTTGCCAAAGTGCACGAGCCACCACTGAACATGACATTAATAAAATTATATATTGGTGTTTTCTGCTCTAAAACATCAGTTGAGATGTATGAATAACATGTGATGTCCAACGGGAAAAACTTACTTTAAATGGGTCTGTTGCAAACATTTGCTTCAGCGCTATGGAGTAATCAATCTCATGTAAAATCGCGTGAAAAGTCGATTGGTTGCAGCAAAAAGTCATAAAAAATAACAAACTCACAAGAGGCGTTTAATGAAATCCAAGATGGCGGCAAAATATCGAGCAACCTGCAGTATGCAAGCACCATGAACATCCAAGATGGCCAACTTCACAACATCGATCACAACCATTCACAACGCAAACAAATTCATAACCTCCGATGCTGTGAGGTTGTTAACAATGGTCATCATGGATGTTCACGGTGCGTGGACACAGGTTGCTCGATATTTCACCGCCATCTTGGGTTTCAGTTAAATGTCTCTTTTGAGTTTGACTGCATTTTATGTCTTTCTGATGGAATTTTTACGTGGTTTTACTTAAGATTGAACACTCTATCTTGCTGAAGCAAAAGTTGTGGGTGGAAAACTTCAAGAAAGGGTGAACATGTTCTTTCGGCTCTATTTCTCGCGGTGGACCACTTTAGTTTCGGAGACTCAATAAAATAACATAGGGAACAACATCCAACGGCTCCTACTTTGATTGATGAACACTCAAACACCAAAACAATGATAATTCGTTCTGATTTGGTTGCGGATATCAACATCTTTGCTCAACAGACCGAGTTGTTGTGACGTTGTATTGTTGCGATCCCGAAAATGAAAGTTGGCATTATGGGCCAACCCCCTCAAAAATTACGGGGGGCCAAAGATTTGTCAGCATTCCGCGTACCTTCAAATTTCATTCCGGCTAGCAAAAGGATGACCTGGAGGCTGACTCCCGCGAAGTTTTTACGTACAAAAGTACCCTTAATTTGCCGAAAGGACTGCATTTCTGTACTTTTTTTCTAGTCACAGTTAAAACCAGGGGTACGAAAAAATACTAAGAATCACTGGCTCCCCACACTTTTGATGGGAGGCTCGGATAGTTTTAAAAGTTGGCACAAAGTTTTTTTTTTTTTTTTTTTTTTGAAGGTTTAGTGCCCTCTTTCGCCAACTAGGGCCCAAAAGACGAAACAGAAGAGAGAAGAAAAGAAGAAAATATGAAAGAGTAAAGTTACATCCAAGTCTTTTAAAGATAGATCCGAGACTGTAATATCTTGTCACCCCGGCCGGGACTCAAAACCCGGGACCTGTGGGTTAGTGACCAGTTGCGCTGACCACCAGACCACGGTGGCTGACCTGCACAAAGTTTCTCCTTACAATGGGGCATTTGCAAAAGTCTGAGATGTTGTGTTTTTTACAAAGAAATTTAAAGTACTTGATGAGCTGAGCACAAAGATGCTGGGGATTTCGCGTAGTGAAGTCACTACGTTTTTTTACAACTTTACACGTGTATATCATCTCCATAACCGGGACACTCAAGAAAAAATCAAAGGCACCATTGTTCTTAGCTCATCAAGTACTATATCGTTTCCTTATTAAAAAACACAACATTTCAGATCCTTGCAACTGCCCCATTGCTTGCCTTACGATACATCTTTGCTCAACAGTCAACATATGAGCCGTTGGACGTTGTTTTGTTGCGACCACGAAAAAAAAAAGGTTGCCACAATCGGCGAAATGGGTAAAGCGTGATCTCCGTTAATATATCTGCCGGGTGGTGATATTTTGCTATAGTGGGTTAATTTTAAGTTCTTTCGTATACGTTTGGCTACGAAATCCATCATTTTTACCCACGGTGCTCCACCAAACTGCATTAGCATCCGTATCATACACACACGCACTCAATATTCACTGATTTGCTCCTGTAGCAACGCCGCACAGTGGAACGAGTTAACGGAAGAGGCTGGACATGGCGCGGCGTGGCGACTTTAAATGCGTATATCTTTGTTAATACTGAAAGTAGACGTTTTAAAGATATTTCATTAGTTTTATTATACAGGGTGTTTCTAAAACTTATGGCATCCTTTCTACCACGTATTTTTGAGGTCAAAATAAGATTTTTTTTCTTCTATCAACATGTGTCCGAAAATGCCCCCCTTTTGAGCTACAGCCCCCCAAAGTTTTAAAAAATTGTTGGTTTTCTTGGAATATCGACCATAATTATGAACCGAACGTCATGAAAATTGGTGTCCCGAGGTACTTTTACGTGTAGGATCCATTGATAACCTCGAGAAATCCAGAAATGAGGTCTGACTGTACTTTTCAGGCAATCTTATACCTTCAACGACACAAATTTTATGTTACGGAATGGAAATAATAATGAAGATAATAATGAAGTCAGATGGGAAAAGCTCTTAGACAGATATTTGATCCGCTTTGTTTTGGTCGATACGACGCGTATTAAGCGAGATAATCGCTGCACAAGGTGGGAAAGTCAGCGCTTTTATCACGAGGAGTGGCAGGAAGTATGCAACCCGCCACTCCGCTGCTTCTTCGGGCCGCCCGCTACAGTAAAAGCGCTGACTTTTCCACCTTGTGCCATGCGCGTCATTTCAAGTTCGGTTTGGGGGGGGGGGGCAAAAAATGTTATGACCTTTTTTTTTTTTTTTTTTTTTTGCTCATCAATATAATTTTAGAGCCAAAGAGCCGTCTTTTGGGGGCAATAATTGGATGACCTTTTTTTTTTTTTGCTCATCAATAATTCGTGCCAGTTTTTGAGCCTGACTTCAAATCCTTGGGGGGGGCGACTGCCCCCCCAGCCCCCCCTAAATGACGCCCATGCCTTGTGCAGCGATTATCTCGCTTAATACGCGTCTTATCGACCAAAACAAAGAGGACCAAATATCTTTCTAAGAGTTTTTCCCATCTGGTGTCATTACTTATTTTTCAAATTTCCATTCCGTAACATAAAATTTGTGTCGTTGAAGGTATAAGATTGCCTGAAAAGTAGTTGGTTTTTTGACCGTGAAAACATTCAAATTTGCATTTTTAGTCATAAGTTCCATGTCCGACTCCTCCCATTTATTCGACCCACTGTGCCCCGCTCGGCGCGAGTAGTCCACAAGAAGACGGGAAGAATATCAAACCCGGCACAAGGACCACAAGGTGTTTCGATGCCCGAACTCGGCGTTTTTATTGATCGCCGCCATCCACCGCGCGCCTCGCCGTGAGAGTGAAAGTTTCACGTGTAAATACCCCTATTAAGTCATTCCCTCTCTGCGGATCCTTACATCATAACCACTCTTTTCTGCGTATACGGAGTATATGCATACACGAAGTACGTATACATCGCTCTGCTTGTTTCCCGACGGCCCACAATGGAACGAAACATGGAGTTTTCTGGACATAAAAAGCTTTTGATTAGTTTCTTTAAAAATTAAAAATATTTTATAATGTTGGTATTTACTAGCATCACAGAATACTCTAATCAGAACGGAAACTCCCATAAGAGCCAATGGAAACAAGATTTGGAATTTACTGGCACAAACTGGCAACTGTGCCTACTCACTTCTCAAGATGGCGGATATGCTTTTTCAGGCTATTCAACCAATCACAACTCGGCCAGTTGCCGAAGATCTGCCTAAGATTGCCGAAGATGCTCACTTTCGAACATGGCGGCCCGAAGTAAAATATGTTTCAAAATGAATTAGAGTTTCCGTTCTGATTAGAGTATTCTGTGCTAGCATGAGCCATGGAATGGGTCCGTTGCAAACTTTTGCTACAACGATTAAGAGTGTTTAATCTAATGTAAAATCGCCTGAAAAGTCTATTGGTGGCACCAGAAAGTCATAAAATGCAATAATAAACTCTCGAGAGGCGTTTAATGAAATCCAAGATGGCGGATACATATCGAGCAATCTGTATGCATGCACCGTGAATATCCAAGGATGGCCAATTTTGACAACCTCACTGGAGGTAGAGGTTATGTGTTTGTTTACGTTGTGATTGGTTGTAATCGATATAGTAAGGTTGGCTATCCTTGGATGTTCGTGGTGCTTGCATACAAATTGCTTCATATTTATCCGTCATGTTGGATTTCATTAAACGCCTCTTGTGAGTTTATTATTGTATTTTATGAATTTCTGGTGCCACCAATGGACTTTTCACGCGATTTCACATTAGATAAAACACTCTCAATAATCGTTGTAGCAAAGGTCTGCAACAGACCCGCTATAGTCAATTTAAGCTCTGAAATGAATTAGTTTACACAGTTCTATTGAATTATCATGCAGCTATGAGGTTCATAATCTCGATTTTTTTTTTTTTTTTTTTTTTTTTTTTTTTTTTTTTTTTTTAACAATTAGTTTAATTACGACTTTGTAATGTTCTTATATTACAAATTGAATAAATTTCTCATACAAAAATGAATTCAGCCTATTTCTGCGACCAGAGCGCTCTCGTTCGATTAATGTCCAAGTAAACGCCGAAAGTAATTTATATTTAAGAAAACGGAAAGTCAGGTTTTAGTTAATCATCTGAAGAATGTCTGTGTAAAAAAAAAGAAAAAAAACACGTAACTAACTTCAAAAATAAGGCTGAAAGTACCAAAAAACGTAAGGTGCATTTCGATACAAAAATCGATTAGCGATATTCCATGTTTTGGTACTTTCAGCCTTATTTTTGAAGTAACTAACAAGATGTTTTGGAGAAACATGTTCTGCAGATGATTAACTAGTACCTGGCACTCGGTTTTTTTTTAAATATAAATTACTTTCGACCTGTAATTTGACATTAAGTGAACGGTAGCATTCTGGTGACAGAAATCGGCACTAAACGCTGAATTATCACCTCAAGAATTTCTATGGGTGATGATATTGGTCTAGATTTGTAAAACTTTGATGTTGCTATGGTAACCATCAGTGCTCATTTTTTAAAGCCTTTTAATGAATATATTTTAAGAAACGGGCACTTTAACGATGGTTACCATAGCAACATCATAGTTTTACAAATTTACACCAATAGACGGTTTTAGTGCGAAGTCAACGGTTACCAACAATCACAACAATGCACTCATCGATCGCAATCGGTTGTGATAAAACTTGGGTTGCGTTCCAAACTATATCTCACTCACTCTCCCGTGGCCCCCGTGTGTACTCATCTCTTTCTAGTTTCGTAATTCGTATACAGGGCCTTGATTTACGACATATTATGCTCTAATTCGCGTTAAAATGCCTCGAGGAATTCATTTCAGCCAAAAAATTTCACGGAAAATGTCTCTGTATACGATTTCTGAAATTAGAGTGAGATGGAGGGTCACGTGAGAGAGAGAGAGAGAGAGAGAGAGAGAGAGAGGGAGAGAGAGAGACAAACTGTCTTCGTTTGGAGCGCTCATCACCGGCTGCCACCATTACTAAAACAAACCCTCTATAACATCACTCATAGACACACTGACAAAAATCAATTGTTAAAGCAACAATTCAAACTTTGCTGATTTAAAAAAAATTGAAAGTTGCTAAATCAACCAGGTTTTTCTGTTATGTTACCATTTTATTTGTTGAGTTTACAAAAATAGTTGTTAAATCAACCACATAATGGTGCTCTTTTAACAAAATAGACATTGTCGATTTAGCAATTTTAAATAGTAAAATAAAATACAGAACTTAACCCAATTAGTTGATCAAACAATTCAGCTTGTTATATTATCAGCAAAATAAATTGCTGATTTTACTGACTGATTTGTTATTCCAGCATGAAAATTGTTATTTTTACTATTTGATTTGCTGGTTGGGCAAAGTTGGTTGTTAAGATAACAACATGAATAGCTGATTTAGCATTTGAGTTGTTAATTTAACAAAATTATAGGTTAATTTAGCAAATCATTTTGTTCTGTGCTTTTTTAATTATTTATTTTTTTCAGTGCAGCCTTGACGATCGCTTCATCGATATAGTAAATGATCGGCATCCTGAAATGAATTAGTTTACTCAGTTTTATTCAGTTATCTTGCTTCTTCTGGTAGATAATCTTCATTTTTTACTCAAAAAAAAAAAAAAATAAAAAGAAATAAATAAAAAAAATAAATAAAAAAATAAAAATAAAAAAAGTAAAATAAAAAAATAAATAAAATAAAAAAAAAAACAAACAACAAAAAAACAAAAAATAAAAATAAAAAAAAATAAATAAAAAAAAAAAAAAAAAAAAAAAAAAAAAAAAAAAAAAAAAAAAAAAAAATAAAAAAAAAATAAAATAAATAAAAAAACAAAAAACAAAAAATAAAAAGAAATAAATAAAAATAAAAAATAAAAATAAAAAATAAAAAAAAATAATAAAAAAATAAATGAAAAAATAAAAAAATAAATAAAATAAATAAAAAACAAAAAACAAAAAATAAATAAATAAATAAATAAATAAAAATAAAAATAAATAAAAAAAAATAAGTAAATAAATAAAAAAATAAGTAAATAAAAATGAATAAATAAATAAATAAAACAATTAACAAAAAAAAATTCATGGAGATTCTAGTCCGTTTTGGACCACGGTGCTGCTGCTGCGGCTACCGTCGCGCGTCGCGTCCGCGTCCTTCGTCCGTGTTCCTTATATGTTTGTTGTTTTTATTTCACTCATTATCATTTTTATGATCGGCGTTCACGTTATGTTATGTTATGTTGTGCGTCGTCACGTGATCCTGATTCGTGGTATGACTGTGGCGTGGCGTGCTTTCGCATGCAGTTTCGCTCGCATTGTTCTTTCCCGCTTTGAAAAATTGGCCCGGAGCAATTATCGTGCACGCCTTGATAATTTTGTAAACTTCGGTGAAGATGATCTATGGAATGATGGGCACGGTGCACCTAGGAAAGAGGGTGGGGGGTGGAGTGAGAGAGAGATTGCTACTAGAGTCCCTGAGTCCTTAAATGTTGGTAGTTAAGACAAGTGAAACCATGGGCGCCGTCATTGGATGCATTTTTGCACTTTTGTTTACATTCTGCATGAAGACAATTGTTGTGTTTTGGTTCAATCCAAAGACTACAGTGCCGCATAGAGTTTGTAACGGAGTAATTTTTGTAGGAGACTTGACTTGTAGATGTAGACTCAGAGGTTTTGAGATAACCTTAGCTTGAATTGAACCTTCTCTTTCCTTCTCTGGTCCAGAACAGAATATTAAGAAGTTTAGGTCAGGTCTATCTCAATATAATCAATGGAAAAAGTAGCCGAATGTTAAGATATTGCAGCAAATAAAGCGGATTTTCCTGGTCACCAGAAATAAATTGATTTAGTCCCATTTCTTGATTTATTTATTTGTTGATTTGTGTTCATTCATTATTCTGAAAAATCTTTTGTGGCAAATGAGCCATGTACATTTATTCGCTGCTGCCTTCAACTGATACCAGCAAGGTGAAAATCTATTCACATCGCGATATTGTTTGAAAAAAATGAGTAAGCAAAATTTTTGATATCCGGCCCCAATATTTTATTCTGAACAGTAGCGCACCGAGAGTTTCTTCATCTCTCTCTTTTCTCCATTAAGAAACGTATGTTAGACAAGGATGGACAAGGGGATAAAACCCCCTCCTTCTGTCCTTTTCCTACTCACACATTCAAATGGGAAATGAGAGAGATGGAAGATATCCTGGTTGCGCCAGTGATTCTGAACCATTATGAATTATACTGTGCATCAAATACTCACAAAGATATGAATGATAATATGAAGTGGTATGACCGATTTTTTTCCCCTTTATTTCACCAATTCAATCGATCTGTTGACAAAGCAAAGCGTAGCAGACGCTGTTTAGGCGATCAAAAATGATGCAATGAAACGTCAGCTCCAATCGATGTCTCGATCACAAAGTAAAGAAGGGGACTCGATCAGATCTGAATCAGTAGCGCACCGAGAGTTTCTTCATCTCTCTCTCTTTTCTCCATTAAGAAACGTATGTTAGACAAGGATGGACAAGGGGATAAAACCCCCTCCTTCTGTTCTTTTCCTACTCACACATTCAAATGGGAAATGAGAGAGATGGAAGATATCCTGGTTGCGCCAGTGATCTGAATTGCTTGACGCGGTTGCCGAATGGAGCGAAAAATCACCGGATCTCTCCGTCGGAGTTGCCGGACTATTCGATGAAATTTGAAATTCGCCTACTTCCCACTTAGTTTCACTGAAAAGAAGGCGAATTTTTACTGTCTCGCTCTCAAAGTTATAAAAGTTGAGCAAGTACATGGAAAAAAAGAATTTACCATCTGCGTAGCTGATTTTGGAATCTGGTAGCAGGTATGATAAACACCAGATTATGATAAAGTGTACCGACATGTTACCTTAATTTATCACGAGGTATGTTCCATTTACCATATTATGGTGGAGTTAAGACGCCAAAATTAGCTATGCAATGGTAAATTCGACCAGTTTTTCCCCGTGTATATTACGATGGCGAAGTGATTTTCAAGGTATTTTGTCTCGATACTTGGGCACTGACAACTAGGTCAATCATGATTTACACAAAATACTGGCGTATCTTATCACGTCTAACTCCATCCAAAATAACATCCTTTCATCAAGCTTCAACATTTCTTTACCGCCATTTCAAGTTTATAGGGTTTTATGCAAAAAAAAAAAAAAAAAAAAAAAAAAAATGGCTGTGGTGTCTGTCCGTCTGTTAGTCCGTCAGTTCATAAACTTACATAATTTTGCAATCTAGATACCCCAGCTAGGTTTCTTTTGTTTTTTTGAAATTTTAACTTTTAAGTTATGGTTATAGACATTTCTAAGTTAGTTTTAAAGGGGGGTCTGGTGGTCTCCTCCAGAGTTTTAAAGGGAGGTGGGTCTAGAGGTCTGCCTTAGATTAAACAGGTGGTGGAAAGTATTGGTAGAGTATTTCCTACAGTTTATTTTTTCCTACTGGTAACAGAGTTTAAATCAGGCAATCCATATTAAAACAAAACCAAAAACAAAAACAAACAAAAAACAAAAACTTGATCACCACAAAATTATTTGATCAGGACGGTAAGAAAATTAGTGAGTTCTGAAATATTTGGCAAAGATTATACTAAGATTTTAATCATGGCACCCGAAAAAATTCTAAGCAACTGAATTCTAAATGGGAGCACACGCTGTAGCTAATACCGTCAACCACTTGACTCCAGCTATCGACGATGGAAAAAAAATCGATAGAAATAATCAAGATGAAAAAGGTTGATAGAGTGAAAGTCAATAAAGTATACGTAACGGGAGAAGACTCATTTGTTCGCGTGCACTTACAATCGTTGAATTGAATTGCATCGTTGAAATTCTCTGCCGGATTTTGAGACTTTTCAATGACTCCAATGTGATTTTTCAAAACAATTGACCCTTCATTACGCCAAGGCAAAAGTTTGCAACGTACCCATTGAGTCATCACTGGAAGCTTGGTGATATATGATGATTAATCGTTTCCATCTGAGATCGATGTTGTTTCAACGAAATACGGTTCAACTTGGCAACTCTGTTTCTAATAGAAGACCGTAATCGAAGGCATTACTCGCTCGCCGTGGCCGTTTCTTTGGCCAAAATTCTGCTGCCGCCAGAAATGATTTACAGGTGTAACTAAGTGTGAAATAATTATTTTTCGCACTGAGAAAATGGTCTTGATTTTTTTTGTTTTGTTATTTTACCTTGTATCCTGAGTACTGCCACTTTTCCAGCGTGCGCACCCATTCGAAATTTTCAATGGAAACCGCCCTAGTTTTGCAAAAACCAGTTTGTTAAAGTCAACAAGCTAGATCGTAAAAAGTCAATGGGTCTGTTGCGCACTTCTGATATAAAGCCAGACATTGTTGAATCTACAGTCCAATTCCTTAAGAATACTAAAAGTAACAACTAATACTCATGAAACGTTCATCTCTAATGGGAGTTCCTAAACGTTCCTCTCTAATAAATCAATAAGTTAAGGATCACTGCGAAACAAATTTGAAAATGCCGCTGTAATAGCACACATCAGCCAATTGCACAATAGTTTAGGTCCACACCAGTGTTTCCAATTATAGATTAATTAATTCACATTACCGAAAAAAACTAAATTATGCTTACTGTAAATGGAATGATTTTCTTAAAATTCAGAGCTTTTCAATGGTCGCAATGGCACGTAAATGTGGACTACTTCCGGATACCGGTCACTGGATGCCCTAACCTATTAATTAATCACCATTTTCCCGCCATAGGCGAAACTTTTCAAATTGCTGGAAGTGTTCGTAAGATTGAAATCTTTTTTATTTACAATCCCCTGGTCAAAAAGAGGTATAAACAAATACTGTTATTTCGTTTCATCTAGCACTCTAAAAAAATGAAATGAAAAAAAAGTGCGCAACAGACCCATTTCTCGCTAAGAAATGCTTCAAAAGGCTGTTACAATGCTTTCTGATTGACCATTTTTTTCTTGCATTGAAAGTTCATGGTAATTAACGTTTTCTTTTTGTTCTCTTTGTTTCAGCTGGTTCGTAGCAGTTGGCGTGACATATTCAATACTAGTCTTATTATTCGAGGAGTCATTTTGTCAAGTAATGACGGTGACCAGCTTCCTAGATAAATCCAATTCTTCATCATCTCCACCGCGACCTAGTTGGAGCATGTTACCTCCACCCCTACCATCGTCGGAGCCCGAATCCTTTAGCGAAGACTCTCATTTGAGTTCCAAATTCCCACCGGAGCTAGACTCGATATACGACGAGAAAGGAAACCTTCTTATTTTGGGTAAACCCAGCAAATTCGATGCTCACGTAGACGAAGACCAGTATGTTGATAACCCGCTCAATCCTCACCAAAATCAACAGAACAAAGATATACCAACGAGTACGCCGCCAGATAGCGAAACGACTATCGTCAGTGAAAGCACTTCATCGATAACAACGTCAAACGGTAGCACAACCGATGATGTCACTGCCACATCCGGCGATCAACAAGACAAGACTGAAGAGACGACGACGCAACCCACCTCCCACTCTGCTTCCTCGCTCACCACCTCCTCCTCCTCCTCCTCCTCCCATCCCCAAACAAAAAGCTTTGCCACCCACAATCAAACTCAATTAGAGAGTAAACGAGCAGAATCAAAACACCCGAAATCATCAGGAACTACCTCATCGCACCAATCTACAACGGAGTCCTCAACGAGCATCGATAGAAAGACCGGGTCGATAAGCCGTGGGGACTTTTCCATCACAACGCCCGAACCATTGATCGTAGACGATACGACATACATCAGTTTCACCACGTCCAAACCAATGACCCTTCAAGACAAGAAACTTAAAAGCAGAAGCGGCAAGAACTACTGGAGCGTACCAATCGTAAGCAATGGTATAACTCCCAAGATGCCAAATTTTCAAATCCTTAGCGCGGGACATTTCCCCGCGAAAATATCAACGAAAGAGCAGAGATATCTCGGAGAAAAAACGTATCCTTTTCGGAAAAGGTTCGAAGGTAAGTACTTGGGGAAAACCTTCCTCGGAGAAAACACGACCATTATCAAGAAGGATTGGTTCAAAGGAAACAACGGGACTGAATTGAGGAAGTTACGGAAAAAGAGGTCCTTGGAATTTTCCTCGTCAGATTTGATCAAAGGATTAGATGTGACGCAGGTCAAGAAGAGTCGGAGAAAAAGAGCTATCATTCATTTTCCAACTACTTACTACCGAATCCCTTACAGGATGTATCATTTCAAGGATCGATGGGACACTTACGCGGATATGACCAACAAAAGGTTTATTCGCTTTCCAGCACCTGATCCAAATTTTAGGCAAAATAGACCGCTTTTGAATCCACCTTCACCTCCATTGACAAGTCCATGGTCCAATCAGCCACCAGCGTTGAATCCCGCTTTCTACCCTCAACAGCCACTGCCTCCGGTCCCTTCGATGGGTCCGCGAAGTCCACGCCTTGTTTTCAGGGATCCTGTTGAGCCTGGGACTCTACAAGCACCTTTCGGCCAAGGAAATCTACAAGACTTGACAGCTCCTGATGATAACCGTGGTAAGTCTTCTCTAATGTCGATTCAATTTTTTCCCTTTTCATTCCCAGTTTGCTCCTTTTTTTTCTCAATGAAAATTTATCTTACGCTTATTTTGAATCAGACAAATAGCTTTAAATATTCCAAGGCAGCCTCTTACTATTAAATGAAAAATAAGTAGGGTGCAGTTTAAAAACTTCCATTAAGATCTTCTTAACATGGCTTGAGAAATTTGAGAAATACTCAAACAAAGGCGAGTCAATTGACAAAATTTGCAATACAGAAATGGTCACCGTAAATCAGCAATTATTTAGAAATCTTGAGTTTAACTCAAAGTAGCTAATGACTAACGAGCAACCTTGAAATTTCCCCATGAGATCTACCGTGAGTGCATTAGCTACTGTGCATTTCCGGAGCGTCTCCAAAGTGTCAAATTCGTGTCTTAATCTCACTTGAAAATCCCTTGAAACTTCCTCTAAACATCTCAATGCTTTTCAGCTCAAGGTGTGTTTCTAAATTGCAAGTTTAATCTGGAGTTCGGTTCAAGTCCAATTCAAGCTAACAAGGGGAGGCTCAGAAGTCGCCGCCTCCGATTTTGAAAACAATTGCACGAAAATGTAGCTAAAGTAAAACTATTAGACCCGTGTTTCTCACTTTTTGCCAATGGGCCTTCCTAAAACGTCAGGAATTTTTTGAAAGTTGCCGAAATTCACGTAAATATTCGGAACGCTCTCCGCTCGGGTTTTTACGTGAATTTCGGCAACTTTTAAAAAATTCCTAACGCTTTAGGAAGGCCCATTGGCAAAAAGTGAGAAACACGGGTCTAATAGTTTTACTTTAGCTACATTTTCGTGCAATTGTTTTCAAAATCGGAGGCGGCGACTTCTGAGCCTCCCCTTGTAAGTAATGAGATCTCGAGATGAGTTTCTGAATTGCACCCTTAATAAAAAAAAAATCATAACTTTTTAGACAGAAAATGTTTTTTTTTTTACATCTCTGTTGACATTAAGTAGGGGAAAGGGGTCTCTCGTCAGCCTGTTGATCGATCAGGTGAACAACGTTCACTAATCTAAAAAGACCATCTGATTCTCAGGATGTATGAAATAAAAAAAAAAACCCAACTTACACTGAGGTTAAACAAATCAGTGCACTAGAAAATGTATCACTGGACAAATTGGTAGATTCAAAAAAATTGGAGTAATTTGTGTTTTTGAAATGCTTCTTTAAAAATTACCACTTGAAGTTACAGCCAGTTGAAGATTGAAAAAATTTCAGAGAAAGAGAGGGGGCTGACAAATCAGAAGTTATCATCTTTAAAGAAATAATAAGAGAATGAAAATTTAAAATGTGTGTAAACAAAATGCAACGCAGAAGTTCAAGGAGGGATTGACGGTGAAATTAGGCTTTCTATCAAGAATTTCAAGGTTGATGGAGAAAATACAAAAAGAACTTTTATGAAGTCAGTTTTCAAAGACTATTGGGAATCACTGTTGCTGAAGTAAACAACGTGCGGTTTAACTTTAAGTACCAATCATATAGAGCTCATTTTGATTGAAGTTTGAAGCTTTTGCATTCTTAGCAATATATCATGTAAACTGTAAAGAAAAAAGTTTGAGATTGAAGTATACATTAGCTAAAATGGCGTGACGAAATGATTTTTTTTTTCAAAATATAGTATGCAGATAGTAATGTTGTTACGATTGATAATTTAATTGCGAAAGTGGCCCTACAAAAGGAACAATGAAAATTATTTCCCTCTAAATTGCATCTGTGGCCTTGCGTTGTCTTACCCTGTCTTGTTGTTTTTTAGGAAGCTGATAACATTGACACACAATGAGGCCAACTTTTAGCGTCAACAAAAGTTTGGTGTTGCCGTCATGAAACCGCGGCATCGCTCTCTAAAAAGAACGTTGACAACCACAAGTCTGGCTTACGACGTCGACAATGCAACGTTGACAAAAATTTGACGTTCATGTTGTGTTTGTCGACGTCGTAAAGTCGGCCTTGTGAGTGCTGATGTTATCAGTACTCTTCGTATTATCCATATACCTTGGAAGATTTGACTGGATATAGTATCTGTGGTAGCTACAAAAACTAAAAAATTATAATAATTTAAAATTACCTCTAAATTCACCCGATTAATTACAATTTGAGATGATTAATTTGTTACGAAGTGTAAAAATAGGCCACAAATTATATCCTTGATTGTCCGAGGTATTTTTCAACTATAGAAAAAAAGAAAAAAAGAGAAGGAGAAAAACATTTTTCGCTCAAATAAGCACATCTAACGTCTCTTTGTCCTCATTTTAACAAACAAACAACAAAACAAAAAACATTAGCTGGATAATATGGTGGATTATTACAGACACACCTTATGGCCTTTTATCACACTTCATAATACGGCAAATATCATAGGTTTCATTGTCTCACATATTTAAAAATGTTTGTTGTTCACGGAACATAAAAACACCCATGCATAAGGGTTGATTATTCGTGAGGCCAACCGCTTGAGCATTTTATCAGGTGTATCGCTTGGCAAGCAATGATGATAAAACTTATCTAAATATTCATTACTCTGGGAAACGCCTCTTGGTAAAACTTTTCTTTTGCAGCTTCTACCATCTCTACATACTTTTCGCCAATTGCTTTTCATATGAATGCGTCATTTCATCAACACACCCATCATCTTTCCACACCATGACTTTTTTTTAAAAAAATGCTCTTTGATTTATTCAGACTGTAATTAAGTTTTAATAACTACCTCGTCAATTGTACAATCTGAAATATTTATTTTGGAGGTTAATACATAATCCACTTTGTATGAAAGAGAGCCTATTATCACAATTGAAATGGATTTATGGGTATATAATTAACATTTACCATTAGTAGAAGAGTTAAATTTTATTCTGTGAAAATATAAAATCTTCTATCATTAATTATAAAATGTTGTGAAATCTAATAAAACTTGATTTTATCTGGGGCACGCTGATCTTGTAGAACTGGTTTGGGATATGGAATGGGTATCTGCAAAATTCTTGAAACTAAAAGTCTGGTTAATATCGATTATAATTTGGTTATAGAGGTAGTATTAACCCTTTAGAACAAATGTTGGTGATAAATTGACCTTTGAAAACGTGTCCTATTTGATCAAACAAGGAAATGAACAAGTTTTTCTCTTTTTGGATGCCCTGCCCCGGTGAGTTGCGTGTCCTTTTTTCTTGCTGAGCAAAGTATTTAGAGCATTTTTGTTTCCAAGAGGAAGATTAAATAATTGTTATTTTGTTAAGTTTTTTGATGAGACTATCTTGAGATGCGCAAGCTCATCCTAAAAAAAGGATTGCTCAGCTCAAAATGAAATTGATCATAGTCTAGTCAAACAAAATGGATGCAATTTAAAATTAAGAGACTTTCCTTCTCTCAGGAGTGAATACTGAACAATTCCGCCGTCTCATTGTGTGTTTTACAAGATTTTGGTCCTGATCCAATATTAAATCAACCCGTTTAATTAAGAGCGAAAAATAATTTATGAAAACAAGTCATAAAAAAGTATTCCTCTCTCATGAAGGCACTGAATGAGGTTTGACCACTTATTTTCATTCTGACATGAAAAGGAAACAGAATCTCATGAAACAAGTCCATCCTCTTATCAAAGGATTGACCTTCAAGAACAAAGTCTAACACGGATTTGAGTGTTTCCACTCTTACAATTAGTTTCACTAATTTTTTTGCGAGACAGTAACTTCGCTTAAGGTGATTCCAGGCGAAACTTTTCCAGATTTCAATCCGATGGATAGCGCCACTAGTCGCTTTTTGGAAAAGACGTATTTTTGGCGTTTTAAACTGAAACCATAGATAAAACGCGAAATCCAATAACGTCAGAACCTGCAAAATTTTTTATGGATTTTTTGAGCCCAAAATGAGCCAAATTGGTTTAAAATTAAAGCCGTAAATTATGAAATTCGTTTCGCCATAAGCTTAGTGAGTGAGAGTGAGCGCGAGTGATGATACGTCTATCTGCTTCACTCGCACTCATTGCGGCTTACGGGAAGTTTCGTTTTTCATAATTTCCGACTTTATTTTTGAGTGTTTCAGCCTGAAACTTTCAGGGTATCTGCCTACAGTATGCTCGCAGGTGCTGACGTTTCTCAAATGTGTCTTTTTAGCGTGAATTCGTCAAATTTAACAAAAAACTGTTGACTTATTGAGCAGCACGACGTGGTGTCTACGGTTGGAACTAATCGACCCTGGAATCATCTTAAAAGTACGAACAATATTTTTTAGAATCTGAATTAATCAAAACTTCGCTTATTCAAAGTCGGTCGTAAGGTATTCAAGATAATAGTAGCGTATATGTATATTTTTCCTGATATTTTAGTAAAGCTTAAAGCACAACTTATTTTAAACTACAATTGATGCTCTGTAGAAGATATGTAGCTCCAAACTTTCAATTTATTTTTTAACAACTTTTCAAACTGATGCGATTCTTTTTTCTCCAAGTTCTTCTATTGATATGAGTGGTTATGGATTGAGGATGAAAAACTAGAGAGAGCTACGATAAATTCAGCATGAAAAATTAAAAGAGCGGGAATTAAATTTGCACGACATTCAAGAGTTTGCTGCATACACATTCTAAGTGGATGGGTTTGGGATTTCTTCTCTAGATTCGGTTTTTTTTTTCAACCTTGCCAACGCGTATTATACTATTAACTGCTCTGACATTGGTTGAACTTTGATGAGACATATTTGTACAGACTTTATTCCACCTGGAGATGGTTTAATAATTACGCCGTAGAAACCTTTTATCCAATCAAAAGCTTGGAAACTTATTAATAAATCAATCTGACTTCCTCCCTGTATACCAGTGTCGTCACAAAACAGCGGTGCATATTAGATTTGCAAAAAAATAAACAAAATAACGGACGAATCGAGGAGAATAATTCTGAACAAATCTTGAGTAAAAACTCAAATCTGATTTCCTTTCAAGTCTCGAAACTGTCGATAAAGCTTTATGTTCAGAATACAGGAATAACTAAACGGAAATCGTTGCAAGTTCCAACGCATAAAAACATTTATTGTAATAAATACGACGAATGATTGAAGTTTTCCATGAAAGACTGTCTGAACTTTACAAATAAAATTACTCATAAGGCTCATCTAGATACAACACATATTATTTCAATGACGAAACTACAACTAATTTTTAAGCGAGTGTCAAAGGCAACAAAAAAAGGAACAAGGGAAACATAAAAGGATCATTTAAATAAATTTCGCGATACTTTTATATTAACACTATGTTTATCAATAGAGCTCTTGCTAACTTTTGCTACCAGCGATTTAATAGTCGCTCCTCGAGTAAACACCGGCAAAAATTACTATGAATGCATTGAAATTACGAAATTCTCTCTCATACTTACAAAATGACTCGAAAATTAAAGGAGTGATCGGGGAGTTACGTAGGTACCATAGGAGATTCCTATCTAATATGAGGCTTTCCTCTGTGTGTTCCTACAGAGATAGTGTGACAAATTAGATAGGAATCTCTTATGATACTTGCATAGCTCCGCCATATTTGCTCTTAAATGCTCGCAGGTGTCATGGGCGATTCCTGTCTAAGTCACTCTCTCTGTCGAGCCACACAGAGGAAATCCTCATATTAGATAGGAATCTCCCATGATACCTAGCTCCACCTTTAACCTTTAAGTCATTTTGTGAGTTTGTGAGTAAATTTCATAATGGTTTTAATGGTATCATCGTAATTTTGGCTGGATTTTACCCAAGAGTTAACGATTCAATCGCTAGTTGCAAAAGTCATTTAGAGCCCGATCACAAGAAGGAGTAATTATAACCGCGGGACTGATATGCAATGTTCACAGATGAATGGCCGGAATCGAACGATGTTGAAGGCAAAGAGAATAAATTATGTTCGTCAGGGAGCTGCGAGTTCTTCCTCACGTGTTGGATGACGTCAGGGTTGATCGAAGGCTCGTGTGCCGGTGGTTTCTTGTACGCTTGTTGCCATAGAAACACGGCCAAAACGAGTGACCACCACGGACCAATTACTAACGACATTGCCGCTCCTCCCGCTAACTACGGCCCAGTGACTAACGACCCTAGTAAGTGCCAAGTTACAGACCAGGAGAAAAAGTTGTAGGTACTCTTAACCGGAAGACTTTTGTGGAATCTTTTACTCTCAACTTTCATCACTCTGTACAATCTACATCCTTCGTGTGTACTATATCGCCTTGAGAAAGGAGAAAATACTTACTTTTCGCAACTAACACGGGTGAACTTCTTTTTTTTTCAAATCTTTGTACTGACTTTTTCTATCACTTTGCCTTTCACCTAATCTTCACTCGCAAACAGTAGCACATCATTCCAAAAGATAACAGCTAAGACAACAAAAGCGTTATACAGTAGCGTCCGCAGAAATTTGTCTTTCTCTCTTTTTCCCTATTTGAACACGTGAGTAGGGAAAGGACAGAAACAGGGGCTCGAACGTGTCTTCAGCCCCTATCTCTTTCCTTTTCTAGTACATGCACTCAAACGGGAAAAGAGCGAGAGACACTAATTCCTGCGTACGCCATTGGCGTTATAGCTTGTCCCAAAAAAGATTGGAACTGACAAGTCTACGCCTTTCATGAAAACATCAGCTTCAAACCTCAGATAGAGCAACCTGATTGGTTCGGAGCAATGAAGAAACTGATGTTTTTATTCAAACCTACAGTTGTCAAATCCAATCATTCTTGCGACCGCCTATACGTTCGCCTTCATTATGAATCGACGTGATACGATGTATAAGAAGCTACACTACGGGCCGATCGAACTAAACGTCGAATTAGCAACAATCAACAGCTGACTTTCAGTTTGGTGACATTGGGTAAAAAAATTGTATGAGCTAGAGACCTTGAATCGACAATATTGTGCAGGTGAATTTACATACCTCAAAGGCAATCAAATATTGATTCAATCAATAGACTGTTTTAGTAACTACGTCACAAGCGGAGTGCAGGTTTGTTTGGTTCACGAGGCATCTTCTATCTGACTCGCACCCACGCTATCTCCCATAAAGAAGAGCGGATAAATTTTCGATCGGAGTTTTCAGTATGTAAAACAATGTTGCACTCGGATTTTTTTCCAGAAATGGAATCTACGTATCCTAAAAGCTTATCATGCCACCACACGAACTTCAAGCTCCCGTAATAAATTCACTATTTTAAAATGTTTGGCCTAAAGTCAATGCTCTGTCTTCGTCTAACTCACGGCCGCTTACGGGAGTTAGTGCTTTGTTGACATTTTAAGTGGATATTAGAGGTTATGCACGGTTATTGGATTTGGATTGGAAATAAGCCACATTAACCAAATTATTTAACACTTATTTTAATTTCTGATCTCAAACTGATGAGGTATATAAACTTTCAAGATCAGAAATAGAACTTTACTGCAAATGATACAAATAACTACAACCACAACCGTGCATAACCTCTAATATCCACATAAAATGTCAACAAAGCACTAACTCCCATAAGCGGCCGTGAGTTAGACGAAGACAGAGCATTGACTTTGGGCCAAACATTTGAAAATAGTGAATTTATTACGGGAGCTTGTAGTTCGTGTGGTGGCATGATAAGCTTTTTAGGATACGTAGATTCCATTTCTGGAAAAAAATCCGAGTGCAACATTGTTTTACATACTGAAAACTCCGATCGAAAATTTATCCGCTCTTCTTTATGGGAGATAGCGTGGGTGCGAGTCAGATAGAAGATGCCTCGTGAACCAAACAAACCTGCACTCCGCTTGTGACGTCACACTAAAACAGTCTATTGTTATTTGAAGCGAAGTCAAATCACAAGAAGCTTCGTCTTTACAAAACCAACCAAGCCTGATGTGCTCATTCATGAAGGTTTCGCTAGTTATAGCGTGTTGCAAACGTCTATTGGAGGAGCTTGTTAATTTCTAAGCTTATGCCATTTTCAAAAGTTTCTTATTCTGATCTTGAGTTTTCCCATTCAATTGAGTCAGATATGATGATACAGATATAGTTTTGAATCTGTGATACCCTGACTCTCTGCATGTGAATCTTCATGAATTTTCTTCAGTACTCTTTTTCGATCCGTATCACGCTATTTCATATAAATTCATATTTAATTCCTTCGAGACTTCAGCAGTTTAAATTAATAATTCAACATGACCGGTCTTACGTACATTTTAACGTCACGTGTAAAACGTCGATTTTGGTTACCTTGATGCTGATATTTTGTCATCCACTTAGAATTTTATCCGAAGCACAAACCGTCTAATTCTCTTCTTTCATTTGCCTAAATCCAGCTAAGTAAGATGATCTTAGGACCTTCTTCGACTTCATAGTGGTGAATGTTTCGTATCTTTTAACCAATCCCCGGTTCTATTTTATTTTCAAAGACATTATAGAAGAAGACTGGCCCCTGCTATCTCTTTGCACGGAGGAAAAGTGAAGCCGGTCTTGGCACGGGCTGATGGGCAGGGCACTTCCGCGCGCGGGGGTATGAACCAATTTAATATTAGCTCTTATGGAGCTTCGCTCTTCAAACCTATTTTAGTCAATTATTTCAGCAAATGACAATGTCGAGTCTCACATATGTTATATAGAGTACTGTAACGTACATTTTAACCGAAAATTTGGTTCAATTGAAAGCGTCCGTTCTTTAATAATCGAAGTTAACGATCGGTCGGTCATTGTTTACTTTTGCACCCGTAACCTCTCTGCCGTTCTTTCAATCGTAAATATCTATCGGATAAATTGACCGAAACTTTCGTTTAAGTTCGTCAATCTCAATTTTGGCATAATCTGCATATCATATCTGCGTACTTTTGAAAACTAACAGTAATTAACATTCTTTTGAAACAGTTTTATGTCTCGGCTCCATAAGCCGCAATGTTAATTTGGTTCATACCCCCGAGCGGGGAAGCCCTGCCTATGACAGTAACCGGCTTCAAATCTCGCCGCTAGGGACCAGTCTTCTTCTAAAATGTCTTTGTTTATTTTAAAAGTTTGATTCTCTCATCTCATCTCACTGAATGACTCCCACGCTCATTTACTCTGTACTGGGCATGATCTTAGAATATGAATTGAATCCTACGAATGTTATACATATAATTTTGGAACTGTCTGTAAGATAGACGAATGTAAAAAAATAGGATTGCAGCAGTAGCGGCTTGTGAAATGCGATGAATCGATGTCCACTCCATTTAAAACTATAGAAAAGTATCGATTTTTCGGGGGTTCAGTTGCACCCCCTGACGATCGATACTTTTCCATTGTATTAAATTGAGTAGACATCGATAAATCGCTTTCACGAGCCGCCACTGGATTTCAGGAACAATCTAGAAAATTGTATTTGGTACGGTGAAAACTTTATAACTTGAAATGACCTAACACCTGCAGACCTGCACGCTATACGGATTTTTGATCAATGAAATTTTTACATCTTTCACCTTGCCGAGACGATTTTCTAGATTATTTTAGAAAACGGTTTTTTTACATCCATCTGTCTCACAGGTAGCTGTTTAATTGCGAAAACCACAATGGGTCTGTTGCGTACTTTTGCCACATCAATATAATTCATTGTTTCAAACGTAAAATTCGGCGAAAATAACGATGCGCACATTAAAAACTTTCAAAATCCACTCATTAACTCGGAAAATACCTTCCATTTCAAACAACCCGCACTACACTGGACCCTACACCACCGACTTATAACTACATAGATGGAACCATCTCGTTTATGTAAACATGAACAGAACTTACAAACATTGGAATGTTTCGTTTAGATGCGTACAATTGTACATTTCTTATATTATGTTGTAATCTTTGATAAACCGAAAAGACTAGACAGCAAATGCAGCTTATATTTCACGTATTAAAAAAGATGTTGTTTACTTATGCACGGTGGTTCCGTCTATTTAGTAGTTTACCGGTATCGGTGCAAATAGTGTATAGTGTAGCTTGGACTGTTTGAAATTGAAGTGATTTCCTGAGTTTATGAGTGGATTTTGAACGTTTTTAATGTGCGCATCATTATTTTCGCCGAATTTTACGTAATAATAAAGGTTCTATAAATTGTTGTAGCAAAAGTATGCAACAGACCCATTACTTTTTTTTTGTCCTAGTTACCTTTGTTTTTGGTGTTTTCTTGACAAATCTCAACGTTTTGCTTTGTTCATTCTTTTTTCTCTAGCTCTGTTAGTTGATCCTTCTATTTTTTGTCATACCTCCCCTGGAAATCTCCAGCAATCTACACAAAACGATTATTTCTTGATCTTACGTAAAGCAGTTTGATTTTCTCCATTAGATAGAACAGCTTTGGTGGCATGTGTTGGTTTGAAGATAGGAGGATAGGGGTGAATTTATTAGTGTACCGAATAATTATTTCACTTTCTTTTGATTTAATTTAAGTCGAGAAACTTTCTTTAAGAATGACGTATTTTGGTTGATTATGATTTAGTATTGTACACTCAATTTTAAAGTCAACTTCTTTAGTTAAACTAAATCTTTAATAGTATCTTTGACTTTGACTTTGAAGTTTTAAATCAGATCCAGATCATTTAACTATGGTTTTAAAAAAAAGAAAAAACAAAACAAAATCCTACGCTCATGATAAGTTTTGCAAGGGCGGAAGAGGGGTTAGAGACACACAGATTCTTGCTATGAAACTTCGTATCACAATGATTTATGTCAATCCCTTAAAGTTCAAGCCTTTGAAGATAAAATACGAATGTTTCCCACATTTTTACGAGAATCAAGTTGTGCGTGTATTTTAGATTTAGAGTAAAAGCTGCCCTCTGTATTATGTTATAATCCCATCAGTACAATATGGAAGAACTTGGTAGCTTTATACGTCAGTGAATGAATTTACAAATGTATCGAATAGACTAGGGAAAAAGGCTTGATTGTGGGACATAACCGTATAAAGGTAACGTATGGATTTTTTCTGTACTCACCAGGATTGATTTGGTCATTTTGGTTGGTTTATTTGTCAATTCATACGTTCCTATATGAATTAATATTCCTATATTCATCTCATTGAAGTAACTTTTTTAAAATTGCCTTTCTACCATTGCAATGAGCCTAATATCATATTTGCTTTTATATTTCCATCTCCGTTGCAAGTTACATTTCAACAGACGCAATTCTCTTGCGTACCAGAAATTCAAGTCACTAAATATCTTCCAACACTTTTGAGCCAACTTTTGATGGTGCTTGCTTTTTCTATGCTATATTTTTGTTTTCAAATTGCTTCAATTACCATGCATTTATATTTTCCCGCTTACGACTCATTTGCATGCAAACTATTCAAGTATTCATTAACATTCAAAATATGGCGTTACACATGAAAATAAATACGTAGTTTCTTAAGAAACTTAAGTAGAAGGCTTCTTCAAAATATTGATTCTTTTGTCGAAAAAGTAGATATTTACTTCTTATTTTGATACAGATGCCAAGAATAATTAAAGGCTTATTAGCCTACAATATCATTTTGGAAACTTGAATTTTGACCCCTGTGACCGTGACTCAAGCCAAGTACTATCAAGGACGAAAGTGTCTAACCAGATAATGCAATATGCAATTCACAGGAACTCATTACTTCATGTATTCTTTGCGTTGCGTATTGCGTATCCGAGTTAGGTATATTTGCTTCCTGTGGTGATCATAAGTGGCGGTAGCCACCCAGACCAAGTCA
Source organism: Trialeurodes vaporariorum (assembly GCA_011764245.1). Taxonomy (NCBI): domain Eukaryota; kingdom Metazoa; phylum Arthropoda; class Insecta; order Hemiptera; family Aleyrodidae; genus Trialeurodes; species Trialeurodes vaporariorum. The sequence continues at coordinate 3,229,279 of VMOF01000369.1, read as the reverse complement.
GAAAACGCAACCTGGAGGGCAACCGTAATATCATTTTCAAAAGAAAGTATCCTGAAATAAATTTTCCCTGATCATTTTGTACAGCCTTTTAGATACAAACCATGAACTATTCTCCCCTATTTGGGTTTCAAAATGCCAGAAAGATTATTTCAGAAAAAAGCAATAAAACAGGAGTAGATTTAAAACAAATTTCTGTTGAGGCACGCTCTTAACTTCAATCAACTAATACTTAATCACCCCCCGCCCCCCCCAGAACCCTCCATTTTTTTTAGAATCTCAATGTGTGTCTTGATATAACCTTTTAGCATGATTTTAATGTTTTTTTCCTGCTTACTTGGAACATATTCTTGGACAGATTAAAATATGAATGAATGAAATGCTCGAACGTTTGATGTTTTTAATATTTTCAGCTTTGCATAGACTATTTGTTAGTAAAGATAATCTAAAGTTAGTTGAAATTAATATTAAATATTCTAGTCTGAAACAGGTCGAGAGTGTCGATTAAGATGTTTAATTTGCCAATGGAATCCAACATGTGTCATTACATGTGAATTATATGTATTTGACGTAGGCATTGTAAGAAAAAAACTGTGCTGATCTAGCAAAAAAGTTACTGAAAACGCTGACAACAAAAGAAAAATGTTAATCTAGCTGTGTCCACGTCTGTTTTAGCAATTCATAGTTGCTATTTTAGCGAGACAAATTGCCAAAACAGCTGCGGGTACAGCTATAGATTTGCAACTTTCTGTTCCTACGAGCGTTTTCAGTTACGTATTTGCTAGAGAAGCAATCTTTTTTTTTTCTTCGGTGATACTTAAACTTTAGTTGAAAGCAATTTGTAAAAAACAAAGATAGTCAAAATATGATCGACGTTAAGGAGGTGACTTTGGCAAATCGATAGTAAATGTCTCTCTGCGGCACTGGTTAGATAAGGGGACCCCTTTCCGAGCTACTTAGTGTTCACTAAACTAATACTTCTAAAGGGGAATATATCTCCATCAGAGCCTGTGTCAAAATACAATGCTCATTTTTCCTGCCAAGAAAAATTCATATGTTTACATGTTTAAACCTTCAAGGATCTTGGAGGGGTCACATAATTTCCTTCCGATCAAAAATTCAATTTTCACTTGATTTAAACGATTGATCTATTTGGGTGGAAAGATTACAGCACTGCAAGTCTGGCCCTGTAAATGTGGACTTTGTATACCCACACTTTAACTAATTGGCTGAGGGAATTTAACAAAGACAATTTCGGAGTTAAAGGGTACTTTTAGTTCTTTAGAAACATTCTGACGATTTGATATGTACATGGAAGTACACAGAAAAAAAGTTTTAGATTTAAAAAGAAATATTTTTGAATTATATGACAAAAATACGTATTTTAAAATTGAAACTAACTTTTGTTAAATTTAAAATACTTTTCATTAGATCAAAATACTGCATTCTCAATTTAAAAACAGTTATTTTCAATTTAAATACAGTATTTAATTCAAAAACAATTATTATTACTTTAAAAACAATAAGTTTTAGTTTAAAAGTACGCCTTACTGTCATATAATTCAATTTTATTTTCTACAACATTTTTTTTTTATGTAATCTGGTTTTCCAACTCTTATGACGTAATCGTGAAACGCTTAAAGTTCAAACGTATTTTGGGACAGAATCGTCACCTACTTGAAACTTTCTCCGACCAAAGTTCATCAAATGAGTTTGCACAGTTCATTGATATTTATTTTTTCATTTAGTCCAAGTGATTTGAGAGGATATGTGTAAGGTATTTCAATGAATCTCAAATGAAATAACCTTTGCGTAGGTATATTTCGATGAAAGTGACAAAACACCAAATTTATGGTCAAAAGAATTCAAAGCTTATATTTATTGGAGAACCATCTTGCAGTATTTCTCACAGTTTTATTTTTAGAAAAATTAAAAGATTACATAGCTCTATATCTAATGGAAAAGGCTTGTTCATAAATGATTATGGGGCAAAACCCTATAAAAATGACGCTAAACTCTCTTGAAAATCACGAAATCCACTCCCAAACTCACGAAATGCTGTCAAACGCGAGACCGTAACGGTCGCCTTTTACATTAGGTTTCCCTATCTCAATAAGCTTCATCCTCACTAGGTGTTCTTACGACACCACATGCACAAGAAGATGAAGAAGCATACATTTGCTATCTATAAGATTCAGGTGGTAATCACAGCCATCCGGGTCTCGCGTTTGAAAGCATTTTATGAGTTTGGGAGTGGCTACCGTGATTTTTTTAGTGAGCTTATTATCCTATTTTTCAGGGTTTAATTCCATAATCAACTCTTAAGGTGATTCCAGGCGAAACTTCTCCAGATTTCAATCCTATGGATAGCGCCACTAGTCGCTTTTTGGAAAATTCGTGTTTTTGGCGTTTTAAACTGAAACAATACATAAAACGCAAAATCCAATAACGTCAGCACCTGCGAAATTTTTTTATGGATTTTTTGAGCCCAAAATGAGCCAAATTGGTTTAAAATTAAAGCCGTAAATTATGAAATTCGTTTCGCCATAAGCTTAGTGAGTGAGAGTGAGCGCGAGTGATGATACGTCTATCTGCCTCACTCGCACTCATTGCGGCTTACGGGAAGTTTCGTTTTTCATAATTTCCGGCTTTATTTTTGAGTGTTTCAGTCTGAAACTTTCAGCACATTTTCCTGGAATATGCTCGCAGGTGCTGACGTTTCTCAAATGTGTGTTTTTAGCGTGATTTCGTCAAATTTAACAAAAAGCTGTTGACTTTTTGAGCAGCGCGACGTGGTGTCCACGGTTGGAACTAATCGACCCTGGAATCATCTTAACAGCCTGAAGCAAAAGTTTGCAAGAGCTCCATTACTTTGTCTACTTCATAGAGAACTATCTAGAAACCATTGATAACCTAACATTTGTTTAGAATTCTCAAAACTTATTATTACCGAAATTTACAGGGTGCGGAGTGTCCGTTAAACAGCAGGGAGCTCAAAGGCGCATAGTCGGCGGTGATGAAGCTGGTTTTGGAAGTTTCCCTTGGCAGGTAAATATTTCCTCTCATTATCTGTATCTAATAATTGACACATTTTTTTTTTTTTTTTTTTTTTTTTTTTGAGAGACCACGTTTATATGTATAAAGAACAAATTATTTCAAATTTGATTGCGTGTATTTGTAATTCTAACGTTCCGATTTGTAAAAATTAAAAGTCGTTAGAAAAAGCATACTCTTGAAAATCATCATACAAACGGGTAAAATTACACTCTGTTGAGAACAGCACAAGAGAATAATAATTACTCGATAAGTTATATTATTATATCATTATATTATTATATTATTTCTTCAGAGGTCTACTTCACCATTATAATATGCTGGCAGTGGCAGCTTCTGCTTTTGAGAATTCATGCTTTCACGCAGTGGCGGCTCGTGAAATGCGATATATCGATGTCCACTTCATTTAAAATTATAGAAAAGCATCGATCTCTCGGGGGTTCAGTTGCACCCCCTGACAATTGATACTTTTCTATAGTTTTAAATGGAGTAGACATCGATATATATATTGCATTTCACGAGCCGCCACTGCTTTCACGCCATATTAACTGTCTGAAGATACTAAAAAATCGACAGGAGACTTTAGTTTATACTATTTCCAAAATTCAAGTCAAAACATTACAGGACACATTTTGAACCAAAAGGCATCCTTTCATGCCTCTTTCTTGCGCCCATTTGAACGTGATTCTCGATTGAGCACTCGTGCGGTGCGGACGTACGATTCGGTGCTCTCTCGCAGATATTTGAAAAATATTATTAATTTCGTGAAATGGTGCGAATGATAGGAAATACGGATTAAACGTGCGGTTCAAGTGAGCAAGTGACGCGGTCTTTGACCTACGATTGGCCGGCCGTAGTGCGTCAACGCGCCGAGCGCTAAACAATCGTATGTCTCTCGCGGTAGTTGTTTGTAAACACGGACAGCAGTGCTTTTTTCTGAACAATGAATTTCAAGGCTGCACGAAGTGCTACTTGAGAGGTGATCTCTATAATCTGCGAAAGCCAATATCTAAAAAAATGGCAGCGAACAACGACAACCCTTTTATACGTAGTTCCCTGTTAACAAGAAGCCCCCCAGGGACTCCGAAGAAACCAGATGAAACCGCAAAAACATCGGAGGATGGAATGAGTGTTGATGCCGAGCATTCGCCCCCACCTCTTTCGGTGTGCACGATAGAAGAAGGACAGCTCAAAACGCAAAACGAAGTCGTTTTATGGACGTCCTTGAATCAAGCGCAGGTGACTATCAAAGGTCTGCAAGAAACTATCAAAGGACTGCAAGAGAATATATCGCAGCTCACAAGCCAAATAACAGAGTTAACTAAGACGGTCGCGGGAAAAACCGTTGATACATCGAACGGCTCAACAAATCTACCTGCCATTGAGCATAATGGCAACAAATATGCAACCTTGAGCAAGGAATATAAAAAGATGAGGACGAAACTCAGAACGAAACATCTTGGATTGTCAAAAAAAATAAAAAAAAAAACAAGAAAAGGAAAGCCGAAGATTCTCCTGAAATAGAAAGAGAAGGCACTCCTATGGGCAGCAATGCTAATAGAACCGCTGAAGAGGCAAGAACCAAGACTAGACAGAATCAGATGGAAAAGAAAGAGCCTCCCCCACCTCCGGTCAAAATCACAAATTTGTCAAATGCGAATTTGCTTCGGGAAAAAATCAAGGCAACTGGTTTGCCCCAAGAAAAATGGACGACCAAAACACTAAATAACAATGTGTTTAAAATCAACGTGAAGGACGGGGACTCCTATAAAATTCTGACTGAAAAGCTGAACCAGGATGCTGAAATCAAGTGGTACACCTTTGAAGATAAAGCAAATAGACCTATCAGAGTTGTAGCAAAAGGATTACACCCAACGACAGATGTGAACGAAATAATCACTGATCTATCAAGCAAAGGGTTCAAAATTTCACAAGTGAGTGTGTTTAAAAAAAAGGCAACTTAAGTCCTCAGAAGAAACTAGCAAAGAAGCAGCGAAATTCGAGCGAGTAGACATCCCTGCCCATATGCTCACTTTCGAGAAAGATGAAAATATTGCCAACATAATGAATATTAAAGCAATACTCAACACTATCGTAAAAATGGAGCCGTGGAAAAGGTCATCAAGATTGATTCCACAATGCCAAAAATGCCAAACTTTTAACCATACAAAATATTTTTGCCACAAAGACCCGAGATGCGTACGTTGTGCAGGGAAACATCTCTCGATAGACTGTGACAAGGAAAGAAACTCGGAACCAAAATGTTCGAACTGCGGCGGAAAACACGTTGCGACTTATAGAGGATGCACTGTAGCTGTTGAACTGCAGAAAATCCATGACGATAAATTCGCGAGTACACGGAAAAAAGAACACAAAGCAGTCATCAATAGAAAGGAACAGGGACCCAAGGCCACCCTTCAAAGACCCACTCAGCAGGGACAGCGCGCTCACAAGCAGGAAGGGGCTGGACAACCAGGTAAATCATACGCAGATGTTCTGGGTAAGAAAATTAATATTACTGAAAACAGGGCCAACCAAAAAGTTGCATCAAATAATGTTGAATCTCTCTTGTTAAAATTGTTAGAAAAATTCGACTCTGTAGATCAAAGAATCTTCAAATTGGAGTCGACCACAAAGAAAACGGTTAAACATGGCTAATATCAGACTAATAACTGATTACTTCAAAAAATGCGACAACAAAGCTGAATCCTGCAGCAATCAAATAAGAAATGATGATGATCCCAAATTGCAGAGACAGGGCTCTAGACATTGCTGAGTCAGGCGCTTCACACAATAGTATAAACATTTTAAACAAGCAAATTTCCGTACCGTGTAACCGTAGGTCAGGCCTCGTTATAGCAGCCTGGAATGCAAATGGCATTGCCAATAAAAAAAACTGAACGAACTTAAAGTGTACCTAGCTCAGCACCAGGTAGACATATGTTTAATATCTGAGTCCCATCTTAATAGAAAAGGATACATCAATATTCAGGGTTATATTTCAATTACTGGCAATCACCCATCCGATAGACCAAGGGGTGGGGTACTACTGTTGTTTAAAAAAAGATATAACGCATTACATTGAATTCATTCAATCAGATGATAATATCCAAGCAGTATGTGTTGTGATAAAAACCGAGTTAGGAGCAATTAACGTTTTTGGGATATATTGCCCACCAAATGAAAAAATAGAAAAAGGAGACTTTATCGTTTTTTTCCAAAAAGCTTGGAGACAAATTCATTATTGGCGGTGACTGGAACGCGAAGCACACAGAATGGGGTTCTAGATCGCTGACCGCAAGAGGGAGAGAACTTGAGGCTGCAGGTAGGCTTATTCATTGTAATTTTCTTTCCTCCGGGGAACCTACACACTGGCCCCCTAACCAAGAATTTATACCTGATGTGATAGATTTTTTTGCAGTGAAAGGTATTTCAAGAGATAATATGCTCCCCGGAATGGATTTGGAGCTATCCTCGGACCATACCCCCATACGTCTAAGCATTGAGACAAAAACAGCGATACTTGATAAACCACCGGGGTTAGCAAGCAGTAAAACGAATTGGAAAAAGTTTAGAAAAGATTTAAGCGAGATTTTGGAACCAACGCTAATTAATTCAGTCGAGGAGTTAGATAAAGAGTACATTAAACTTACTGATGCAATCTCACAAACGGTCAAAAATTGCACACCCCCCCGTAAAATGGTTAGATATAAAAATTCTGTGCCGGTAGGTATAATCGAAATGATCAAAAATAAGAGGAAAGCGAGGAAAAAAAGGATAACTAGCAGGTCTCCGGAGGATAGAACCCATTATAACAACCTCAGTAGGCAAGTCACAAATGAATTAAATGAGCACAAAAATGAAAAACGGAACAATTCTTGAAAAACCTCTCATACACTAAAGATACCGAATATTCCCTATGGAAAGCAACCAAATACATTAAAAAACCCGTGATTAGATCTCATCCCATAAGAAACAACGCATTAGCGTCAGGCTGGGCTAAATCTAACCAAGAGAAAGCAGAGGCATTTGCTGACCATCTCGAAAAAGTTTTTGAACCATACCCTTCAGAATTGGAACCAGACGCGGAAGAAGTAGATTTGACACTTCCATGCTCCATTGAAGAAATATCATTTGACATGATTACGGAGCTGGAAGTGAGAGATACGATTCGATACAAAATTAAAACAAAAAAAGCCCCGGGATTAGATTTAATCACAGGCCAAATACTAAAAGAATTGCCAGCACTAGCTATTAAAAAACTAACTCAAATCTTTAATGCAGTACTTAAATTTAAATATTTCCCGAGAAGCTGGAAAAAAGCTGAAATAATTATGATTCTGAAAGCCGGTAAAGAACCTGAGGAAGTAGCGTCCTACAGGCCAATCTCACTACTCCCTGTAATCTCTAAACTTTTTGAGAGAATATATCTTAAAAGACTGATGCAAATCATCTCCCAAAATAAATTATCCCAAATCATCAATTTTGGGTTTTTGAGCAAAACACTCCACAATACAGCAAGTCCATAGGCTAGTAGACCAAATAGAGCGATCGCTAGAAGACAAAAAGTTGTCTCGGCAGTATTTCTCGATGTATCGCAAGCGTTTGATAAAGTCTGGCACCAAGGACTATTAGCTAAATTGAGGGGTCTTTTGCCCTCAAACCATTGTAAATTGTTAGAAAGTTATCTAGAGGATAGGACGTTTAGAGTAAGAATAGAGGGTGAGCCCTCAAGCTTTAGACCAATCAGAGCTGGCGTCCCACAAGGAAGCGTGCTGGGACCTATCCTGTACCTGCTATTTACGAGTGATACCCCTGAAAGTAATGACACACTAACAGCAACTTTTGCAGACGACACTGCAAAAATGACAATAGGCAATACACTGCAAGAGGCCAATAGTAAACTCCAACGAGAACTAGACGATTTGTCGAAATGGAGAAAAAAATGGAGGATAAGATTCAATGCCCTCAAATCTATCCACACTGTGTTTTCTTATAAGAAAGACGGTCATGAGCCTATCTTCCTGGAAGGTGTGGCGGTACCCTACTCGAGTACAGCCAAATACCTCGGCATGACTCTGGACTGTAAACTCAAATGGAAAGAGCACGTAAAAAAGAAAAGAAAAGAATTAAATCTAAAATTGCATAAAATGTATTGGCTCCTTGGCAGGAAGTCCAAACTTTCCTTAAGTAATAAAATGCTATTATACAAAGCAATACTACGGCCAGTATGGAGCTACGGATGCCAGCTCTGGGGGTGCACAGCTGAAAGCAACCTGAGGCCAATTCAAACGTTCCAAAATAAAGTACTAAGAATCATAACAGATGCCCCTAGGTATACTAGAAACGCTGATATACATAGGGACCTGGAGATAGATACTGTCAAGCAAGTTATCATGAAAATGGCGGGCAACCATGAAATGGCCCTTGAAATGCATCCTAATACACTAGTTGATGACTTGCTTGACAATGAAACAATGACTAGAAGACTCAAACGAAGGAAGACGTTTGAATTGGCTTCAGGTCGCTTTCTTAAGGGTTGAGACCTTTAATCTCATACCAAATAAATGTACTATATGATGTAAATATTTAGGACCTAGTCAAATAGAAATTAACTGCCGAAAGCAGTATGCAATAGTTCAAATTAAGTATTATTGGAAAAAAATTGTAAGATAGTGTGTAAGCATTAGTGTCAATATGTAGCCCATGTAAACATGTGCAAATAATAAAAAAAAAAAAAAAAAAAAAATTTGAACGTACATGTGCTTGAAAATAATGGATATATGGGCTATCATGTGGCTACGTTATTTCAATGGGGATAACAGCCTTACGAGCACACCTGATCTTTTTGCGGCCTTCTTATGTTCAACATGGCTCAGGGTTTTCATAACGTCCCCTTTGCTCTTCCGTGGCAGCGTCCATGTAATTTCAAAGGGGAAAACAGACTCACGAGCAGACCTGAACTTTTTGCGGCCTTTTAATCGCTAACGTGAGGATGGTCGAGTCACATGCAGTAGGTACGGCAACGTTTTAATTTGATCATGTAAACCCGTGTAAGAAATTGATGATAGGGAGAATGGGACCTTTTTCATTCGTTTAAATGGACAGAATGCGGCGTGACCATACTGCACTCGATACCACTAAATTCATCACACTGAATATGAAAGGACGCGGATTAGTGAGCGTTCCGAGAGGTAGTGCGTCTCCGAGCGCCTTCATTTGCTGATATAGGCAAGAACAAGACATGTCGAGAAGAAATATTTATGCACTCGCTGGATTTGAATGAACGATTGCTTGTTTGAGTTGCAGAGTGCTCATATTTTGGTACCGAACGGTTTTAGCAAGTCAGACCGCTTCCTCCTTCCCCTCCCCTATTTCTCATTCCCTTTCGTTCCCCTCCACCAATACTGCCTCCAATATCTCTCTTGAGGTAATAACTTAGTCCAGAATTTCATTAATTTTTACAAAAAAAAAAAAAAAAAAAAAAAAAAAAAAAAAAAAAAAAAAAAATGGGTCTGTTGCCCACTTCGGTTACAACGTTTTAAAGTTTCAATTCCTATGTAAAAAGCCGAGAAAATAACAATGGCAGCATCAGAAAACACTAAAATTCAGCATTAAACTCACAAATTGCGAAAAACAATAGATACTATTCACCCCTGTATCTTTCCACCACGTGCACGATATTTCGCGAAATTAGCGCGGCACATTCAAATAATCACGGCCGACTGTCATCACAGCTGACTTCATAAACAAATAAACACTAAACACTGACGGTGTCTGTTCGAATTCTTACTTTCCAATATCCTCAATTCCTCACAAAAGGTTGTGAAAGGTACGGAGACCGACATTTGTGTCGAAAACTTATCAAAATGAAACAATAACACACAGGAGTTCCAAGCATGATGATCGAATTTGGAATCATCCTTGGAACTCCTGTGAGTTATTGTTTCATTTTGATAAGTTTTCGACACAAATATCGGTCTCCGTACCTTTCACAACCTTTTGTGACGAATTGAGGATATTGGAACGTAAGAATTCGAGCAGACGCCGTTAGTGTTTACTGTTTATTTGTTTATGTTTATGAAGTCAGCTGTGATGACCGTCGGCCGTGATTATTTGAATGTGCCGCGCTAATTTCGCGAAATATCGTGCACGTGGTGGAAAGATACAGGGGTGAATAGTGTCTATTGTTTTTCGCAATTTGTGAGTTTAATACTGAATTTTAGTGTTTTCTGATGCTGCCATTGTTATTTTCTCGGCTTTTTACACAGGAATTGAAACTTTAAAACGTTGTAGCCGAAGTGTGCAACAGACCCATTGTAGGGAATACTCAGCAAACGCTTTTCACATCAAACTTAATCTAAAGGGACACCCAGACCCCCCTTTAATATTACAGGAAGCTCCGCCCCCCCTATAGGAAGCTCAGATCTCCCTTAACAAAGGGGTTGATTTTACAATATAGGCTGGTTGCAGAATGTTTTGAAAATTGTCATCATAATTCAAACAGCTATATATTTTTAATTATTCCAAAATTCAAAGTTATCCGTATTTTTACCCATTTAAACCCCTTTTCTTTTATTTCATTGAAAACCTTTTATCCTCCAAAACGTGCTTGCAATTTAAAATTTGACAAAACAAGGAAAGACCCTCCAGGAAATGTTAAAAGCAACTTTTCTGCAAAACTTGGATTCATTTAATTTTGTTCAAAACTTATCTTGGGATTTAGACAGACAGACAGACATCTGCATGATCGCAATACTTTCAAAATTTCTAACTTTGTTCGTTGTGGAAAAGTAAGAATGCAAAATTTAAACGCGATCTATTTCGTTTCTTGTTTTTTTTTCAGCCTTATTTTTGAAGTTACCGACCAGATCTTTTGCGGAAACGTTCTTTTGAGGATTATCTAATACTTGACCTTCTATTTTGTTAGATATATAAATTGATTTTGGCCTGTAATTATTCAAACGGCGCGGCGGAGCTCTGGTGACAGAAATCAGTACTAAACGCAGTGGTGAGGCGTGGAATTTGGCAACGTTTCTTTTTTCCCCTTTAAACACAATAGAAAGGTCGAAACATCCGGTCATCGCCGATGACCGAAGCATTCGATTCTTTCAGTGAGTTTAAATGGAGGAAGTACATCGTTGTCAAATTCCACGCCTCGCGACTGACTGAAATCTGAAGATTCACCGTAAACAGACTGATTTAGTACAACGATACTTCGTATCGATCGGCGTCCAGTGTTGCCAGATCGAGGGCAAAAAGCCGCATCGTCCCCATTTAAATCAATGTAAAACGTGCGGCTTTTTCACCCCAATCTGGCAACACTGTCGGCATCCGAGGACCTCTGATTCCAAACAAATTCTGAGTCAACGTAATTTCCACATAGGCGCAATTGTTCAATGGACGTTTTGGCCACTGCACCAAGAAATTAATGTGACCTTTTTGCGAGTATGAATTTTGTGTCCTCAAAAATGCTTCATTATATACCTGCATGGGCGCCCGCAGCGGGGGGCAAGAGGGGACACTTGCCCCCCCCCTGGAATTCAAAAAAGTCAAAATTTCACGGTAAAAAATGAAAGGATAAAAGAAAATGCAATGTTAATCAAAAGTCATTATTAACATTATTATTAACATTAACAAACTTCATTATTTGTTTATTTTGTAAAACTCATTTTTTGCAAGGAATATTAGAATTAAACATTTTCCTTGATATCATTTTCGTCTGCTGTCACTATATCCATTATATCAAACACGTCAAAATTATTACTCAGCCATTCTCAGCTGAGCGTGACGTCCGTTACACCTTTTAAAGTTAAAAAAGTGGGTGAAAACCAACCTTCAAAAATTAATAAAAATGTGCGTTAGATTAAAAGCAATGGAAAGTTGCATCCCTGACAACATGAAGAATTACTCAACTAATAAAGAAGCCACAGGGAAATAAAAGGCGTAACGGACGTCACGCTCGATTGAGAATGGCTGTACTATTATTTGATACACCTACCAAGGCTTAATAAGTGTACACCATTTGGATGAAAAAAAAAAGTTTTCCCTTTTTCCCAGTGGTGGGGGGGGGGGGCGGTCTACTAGACCTTCCATTGAGGTTCAACAATTTTGCGCCCCCTCCCCCCCCCCATTGGAGATTTTTCTGCGGGCGCCCATGTATACCTGCCTTCACGGCTAAATTTTACGAAAGAAACAATATAATACACATGAAGCGATGCGACCGGAGGTTTGAATCTACTAAATGTTATTATTCTTGTTGTGGTTTGGGCGGGAACCTGTGATACCTCATCGAGATTGATTACGGTTGATTCTAATCATCGAATGGAGCGTTAATTTGTAATATCTCGGCAGTTTTAGTCGTGACACCAGGCAAAATAAAATATTTTCGAGGAAGAAGAATTTATAATCGTAAAACGGTCGCATTAACGGGCCTCTTACAATTTTTTTCTTTAAGCAAGTGAATAGCTGCATGGGAGTTTTGGCGTCATCCCCTTTTTGCCCATGTTATTGAGTCATGAGTTGCCATGAGTGAGACGGCCAAAGTTGCAAAAGATATGAAACCCTTGCGGGCGGCGATCCACTCCATCTGTCAAGCTGAATCGATAGAGGGGTCACAAGCGGGGTTTTGGCGTCATCACCTTTTCTGCCCATGTTGCATAGCCATGAGTTGTGAGTCATCTGGCCCCAGATTCAAAACATATGAAAACCCTTGAGGGCGATCGACTGCATATGGCAAGCTGAATGGATAGAGGGGTCACAAGCGGGGTTTTGGCGTCATCACCTTTTTTGCCCATGTTGCATAGCCATGAGTTGTGAGTGATCCGGCCCCAGATTCAAAAGATATGAAAACCCTTCAGGGCGATCGACTGCATTTGGCAAGCTGAATGGATAGAGGGGTCACAAGCGGGGTTTTGGCGTCATCACCTTTTTTGCCCATGTTGCATAGCCATGAGTTGTGAGTGATCCGGCCCCAGATTCAAAAGATATGAAAACCCTTGAGGGCGATCGACTGCATTTGTCAAGCTGAATCGATTGAGGGGTCACAAGCGGGGTTTTGGCGTCATCACCTTTTTGCCCATGTTGCATAGCCATGAGTTGTGAGTCATCTGGCCCCAGATTCAAAACATATGAAAACCCTTGAGGGCGATCGACTGCATTTGGCAAGCTGAATCGATAGAGGGGTCACAAGCGGGGTTTTGGCGTCATCACCTTTTTGCCCATGTTGCATAGCCATGAGTTGTGAGTGATCCGGCCCCAGATTCAAAAGATATGAAAACCCTTGAGGGCGATCGACTGCATTTGTCAAGCTGAATCGATAGAGGGGTCACAAGCGGGGTTTTGGCGTCATCACCTTTTTTGCCCATGTTGCATAGCCATGAGTGTTGAGTGATCCGGCCCCAGATTCAAAAGATATGAAAACCCTTGAGGGCGATCGACTGCATTTGTCAAGCTGAATCGATTGAGGGGTCACAAGCGGGGTTTTGGCGTCATCACCTTTTTGCCCATGTTGCATAGCCATGAGTTGTGAGTCATCTGGCCCCAGATTCAAAACATATGAAAACCCTTGAGGGCGATCGACTGCATTTGGCAAGCTGAATGGATAGAGGGGTCACAAGCGGGGTTTTGGCGTCATCACCTTTATTGCCCATGTTGCATAGCCATGAGTTGTGAGTGATCCGGCCCCAGATTCAAAAGATATGAAAACCCTTGAGGGCGATCGACTGCATTTGTCAAGCTGAATCGATTGAGGGGTCACAAGCGGGGTTTTGGCGTCATCACCTTTTTGCCCATGTTGCATAGCCATGAGTTGTGAGTGATCCGGCCCCAGATTCAAAACATATGAAAACCCTTGAGGGCGATCGACTGCATTTGTCAAGCTGAATCGATAGAGGGGTCACAAGCGGGGTTTTGGCGCCATCACCTTTTTTGCCAATGTTGCATAGCCATGAGTTGTGAGTGATCCGGCCCCAGATTCAAAAGATATGAAAACCCTTGAGGGCGATCGACTGCATTTGTCAAGCTGAATCGATTGAGGGGTCACAAGCGGGGTTTTGGCGTCATCACCTTTTTGCCCATGTTGCATAGCCATGAGTTGTGAGTCATCTGGCCCCAGATTCAAAACATATGAAAACCCTTGAGGGCGATCGACTGCATTTGGCAAGCTGAATGGATAGAGGGGTCACAAGCGGGGTTTTGGCGTCATCACCTTTTTTGCCCATGTTGCATAGCCATGAGTTGTGAGTGATCCGGCCCCAGATTCAAAACATATGAAAACCCTTGAGGGCGATCGACTGCATTTGGCAAGCTGAATGGATAGAGGGGTCACAAGCGGGGTTTTGGCGTCATCACCTTTTTTGCCCATGTTGCATAGCCATGAGTTGTGAGTGATCCGGCCCCAGATTCAAAACATATGAAAACCCTTGAGGGCGATCGACTGCATTTGTCAAGCTGAATCGATAGAGGGGTCACAAGCGGGGTTTTGGCGTCATCACCTTTTTTGCCCATGTTAATGAGTCATGATCAGCGAGATATACATTTATCGAGAGTGGCGGTTTAGCTGGTAACTTGCGTAACCACCATGGGGGATTTTTAGGTTAGGTTTAAGTGAGTAATTTGTCCATATTTTTCCGTGTATTTTGATGCAGCACGGCGCACAATCATGGGCGTCATTTCAAGTACGGCTTGGGGGGGGGGGGGCAAAAAATCTTATGACCTTTTTCTTTTGCTCATCATTATAATTTTCGGCTTGAAGGGGCAAAAAAAAATCTGAAAATCGAATAACCTTTTTTTTTTTTTTTTTTTTTTTTTTGCTCATCAATATAATTTTAGAGCCAAAGAGCCGTCTTTTGCGGGCAATAATATGATGACCTTTTTTTTTTTTTTGCTCATCAATATAATTCGTGCCAGTTTTTGAGCCTGACTTCAAATCCTTGGGGGGGCGGCAATCGCCCCCCCCCCCCCCTAGTCCCCCCTAAATGACGCCCATGCGCACAGTTTATCAAAGCATGTTCCGATCTACTGTGCGCCGCTCTGCATCAAAATACATGGAAGCAAGTGGACAAATTACTCACTTAAACCTATTCTAGAAATCCCAAATGGTGGTTACGCAGGTTACCCATTAGAACTCTACTCTAGATAAATCTATTGCTCGTTGGTCATGAGTTGCTATGAATGAGAGGGACCCAGTTTTTGAGGTGCTTTTGAGTTAAATACAATCAATCAGAGTTTGTTTGGAGCCAGAGGTCTTCGGATGACAATCGATACGATTTATCGCTTAACTAAAACAGTCTACTCACAATAATCTTAGCTTCGGATTTAATTGAATAAATCGACACATCTTTCCATGCGAGAATAAAAACGAGAAGCGAACGAGGTTTTACTAGCCGTGCCGAATCAGTTCGTGCATGGACCGCGAGTGGAGATATCTGCATGTTACAGAAGCTTGAGCACGAGTAAATTAAAAAGTGCATGTACCGACGAAAAATATATATAATGTAAGCTTATATCATGACGATCGAACTTGAGCTTGTAACTTAATGAGAAAAGAGAAACGGGCGGGCGATACCATTTATCGAAGACGTATAATATCGCATGGCGAGAACCTAACCTTATAGTTCGAGCTGTGATGCAACCGCGTATGCCCGGGAGGGGGGAGCCAGGAGTTATCTGACAGGTTCTTCCTTCTTCTTCCTTCTCTTCTTCTTCTCTCCTTGTTCTTTTTCACGAGTCTCATAGGCGCATCTATAGGAACGTGTCTTCTCTCCCCCCCCCCTCCCCTCTCTCTCTCTCTCTCTCTCTCTCTCTCTCTCTCTCTCTCTCTCTCGCTCTGTCTCTCTCTCTCTGTCTCTCTCTCTTTCTCTCTCTCTCTCTTTCTCTCTCCCTCCCTCTCTCTCTATCTCTTTCCCCCCCCTCTCTCTCCCCTCTCTCTCTCTCTCTCTTTTTCCTTTTCTCTCTCTCTCCTTTTTTTCTTTCTCTTCCCTCCCTCCCTCTCCTCTCCTTTCTTTTCCCTCTCTCTCTCTCCCTCTCCTCTCCCCCTCCCCCTCCCCTCTCTCTCTCCTCCCCCTCTCCTCTCTCTCTCTCTCTCTCTCTCTCTCTCTCTCTTTCTCTGTTTCTCTTTCCGTCCTCTCAAATACGCATGAGTCGGAAGAGTATGGAGATGGAGCAATTGCTGTAGTTATGTGATAGCTTCTCCTCCTATCCTTTTCTAACACGACCATTCTTATGGACTATGAGAGGGAAAGGAAGACAGTAAAAGAGACAGAGAGAAAGAGAGAGAGAGAGAGAGAGAGAGAGAGAGAGAGAGAGAGAGGGGGGGGGGAAAGAGATAGAGAGGGAGAGGGAGGGAGAGAGAGAGAGAGAAAGAGAGAGAGGAAGAGAGATAGAGGGAGAGGAAGAGTGATAGAGGGAGATTTCGAGATTTAAGATTTGGTTTTTTTTTTTTTTTTTATTTAGGCTGGCGCCAATAGGACCAAATTTCCTTTCAACACGGAAAAAAAAGATTAGTGAAAATAACCATACGGATACCTGATTTTGGCACCCGCTAGATGTTATGGTAAACTTGACCAAAAGTATGGTACATTTACCGATACTTTGAGTAAATTCGACATGCCATCAGGTAACATCACCTGGTACCTAGTCAAAATAAAGTATACTTCTGGTTAACATTACCGTAACATCTAGCAGGTGCCAAAATCAGGTATCCGCGTACGATTATTTTCCCCTTAGGTTTTTTTTCCGCGAACCTTGACGCCAGCTTTGTTTTACGACAAATAAATACATTTTTAGCAAAAATATAATCTATCTAATCTAATATATATAAAAGCCGTGTGGAGTCGGTGTACAGATTCTTTCCACGGGTTCTTTACTGACCTCCCGTTGTGCTACGGAGCTGAAATTTTACAGGGAGCATCCCTGCTTGCTGTAGATGAAGCCAAAAATCCTAAACCATGAAAAATCCGTACGGTTTTCGGTCAGAAGCCTGATTTATGGTTTCTCCCATAAGATAGCATGAGTGCGAGTGAGTAGGGAGTATCGTCTGCTCCGTTCACTCGCATTAGTCTTATGTAAAGAGGCCCTTGCTTGACAACCGTGTTATTGGTTGCTAATGCGTATTTTGGAGTCAGATGTTTTTCCATATGATTTTTGATCATACGTTGTTTGATATGTAAAAAAAAGATTATGTACAAATAGTTAGTTTTTTTCGGATGTATAATCTTTTTCTGTGATTGTCTTGAGTCAGCTGATATTTTCGAAAAGAGGGCGCTTTATAGAGCCGATACAGATCATGTTTTTACTTATAGGATACCTTCTCACGAAAGTAATGCTTCAAGAAGAACCCGGCAGAGGGCGCGCAATGAAGTGATCATGTTTTGTTTCCTTTTTTTGATCAGCTGATAAATATTATTGGTTTTTTTCGCGCAATTTTAACCTTCAATCATTTATGGGTAGAAAATGGATCTTATTAAAATCAACAAAATAGGTCGGTATTAGGGAATTTTGGCCGCATCGCGGCCATTTGAATTTTTGTGAGTTACGGAAACAACTATAGAAAATGCCGTTTAAAAATTGATCAGAATTAGTTCTTTTAATCTAAAAATTCCCGACTTTTACATAGAGGAAAAAACAAAAAACTTCGCATTTTGACAACCTGGCTATTCGAATGTTACTGTCCGAAAAAAAGAAAAAACAAACAAAATTGAAAAAAAAACTGAAAGATAACCTTAAAATTGAAATATCATCCCTACGAATCTATATAGTCCACGGAATCACCACTCTACGTATATACTGAGTCGGTGCACCCAAAAAGCAAGAAAACAGCTGCCGACGTAAAAAAAAATTAGCGTCGCTTCGTGACCGACCAAAGCATCGAAACGAATATTCTTCTCTCTCGCACGCATTGCGGAAGTACACAGACCGTCTTCTTCCCACTCATTACACTTATGGGATTCACAGTTTTCGGCATTTTCTATAGGGCATAAGCGGCTCCGGACAGCACCACTGGTATTTTTCCGGCCATCCTCGGACCGAGCTCCATCGATCGATACCGCACTTATCCCGAACGCCCTACAGGATCGACGGGAATTTTGAAGCAACAAAAACGACTTCCGAATTATACAGGGTGTTTCTAAAACTTATGTCATCCTTTCTACCACGTATTTTTAAGGTCAAAATAATACTTTTTTTCCTTATAAACATGTGTCCGAAAATGCCCCCCTTTTGAGCTACAACCCCCCAAAGTTTTAAAAAATTGTTGGTTTTTTTGAAATATCGACCATAATTATGAACCGAATCTCATGGAAATTGGTATCCCGAGGTACTTTTACGTGTAGAATCCATTGATGACCTCGAGAAATTCAGAAATGAGGTCTGACTGTACTTTTCAGGCAATCTTATACCTTCAACGACACAAATTTTATGTTACGGAATGGAAATTTGAAAAATAAATAATGAAATCAGATGGAAAAAACTCTTAGAAAGATATTTGGTCCTCTTTCTTTTGGTCGGTGCGACGCGTATTAAGCGAGATAATCGCTGCACAATGTGGAAAAGTCAGAGGAAATCAAAGTAAAAAGACAAAAAAGACAAATTAGACCAAAAAAAAAAAAAAAAAATCAAAATATGAATAAATAGATAAATAGATAAATAAAGTAAATAAATAATCCAAGGAATAGCTGAGTAGCCAACTTTATGCACAAAGAAAGGACCGAGAGGGTGAGCGAGAGGGAGAGGGAGAGGGAAAGAGAGAGAGATGGCCGGATTCCTCAATGCGCCACTGACGAGTCTTGTCGCTTGCGAGTAGAAAATAAACTACCGCAAAGAAAGTAGCAAAACTGGCTCACGTATTATTTTTTCTTTTAATGTTTCTATCAATTCCATATCTTCTTCCCCTTTGAGTTTGCCTTGTCCCGAAGCACGAGATCCATACTATTAAGTCACACACCTGAAGACTACCTGTAATCTGATGATCATTGCTCGTCTCTATTAGATAAGCAGCAAATGTTATCGTGATGCTCGGGTGTACCGATTTACTCTTTCATTATTACACAATACGCTTTGCGTAATTTTTTGCGATTTGCTCCTACGCGCAGATTATGATCAGCGTGCTGTTGGTAGACTTTTCACCGAGAATTTGAGACGCAGAGGTCAATCTGGAAACTTCTGTAATAATCGGAATGATTTAGAAAGTGATCGAAGACGTTAATTAAAATTATTGGCGTCTGTGCTTCGAGCAGTAACTCCATGAACGAATCAATCTACAATATACAGTATAAAGGGTCTGTTGTGTACTTTTTCTGCATCAATATAACTCATTGTTTCTAACGTAAAATTCTGCGAAAATAACGATGTGCATATTAAAAACTTTCGAAGTCATTAACTCAGAAAATACCTTCCATTTCAAACAACCCGCGCAACACTAGACGCTATATCACCGACTTGTAACCATCTCGTTAATGTAAACATATGAACAGAACTTACAAACATTGGAATGTTTCGTTTAGATGCGTACATTTCTTATATTATTTTGTAATCTTTGATAAACCGAAAAGACCAGACAGCAAATGCAGCTTATATTTCACGTATTAAAAAAGAAATTCCATCATTTTGTAGTTACGATGTTGTTTACTTATGCACGGTGGTTCCGTCTATGTAGTAGTATCCCGGTGCAAAAAGTGTCTAGTGCAGCGCGGGCTGTTTGCAATTGAAGTGATTTCCTGAGTTAATGAGTGGATTTCGAACGTTTTTAATGTGCGCATCGTCATTTTCGCCGAATTTTACATAAGAATCAAGGATCTATTAACTGTCGTAGCAAAAGTATGCAACAGACTCATTAATGCATCATCGTTCTGCTAGTTAAGTTTTTGAGTTGTCGGAATGGTTTGAAGTCAACGGGTCTTAAAAAAAAGACCCGTCCCAAAGTAAAAAGAAAAAAAAAACTTTTTTCTTTTTTTTCTTTTTTAAATTTTATTCTATTATTTTTGAGTTGAAAATGGCTGCGATTTGAGCCGAAACGTCCTTGCCAATTTAGGTTGTCTTCCAACATTTTACCCGATCAGGTTTTTTTTATTGTTCAAGTCATCGCTTTGGTTCGTTTTTCTGTCAGTTTTCTTTGAAAGTCCAAGTGTTATAGATTAATTTGAAATATATTAACTAGCTTGAAACTTGAAAAACTTTCCTTTCTTTCGATTTGTCTATAGATGGCTGCAGAGTGTAGGCTCAAATCAAAAGCACAAGCCAGAACCCCCCCCCCCCCCTTCTCCCCCCCCAAAAAACCTATTTTACTTTCTGTCACATATTTTGGTTTTTACACAAAATATGAGCTCAATAAGGCAAAAAACAATGCAGTAGGTTTTTTCGCCGAATCTTCACGGCTTTCGTTGTACATTTTTTAGTATTCTTAATTATTTGAATAATATTATGAATTATAAATTTTGTTTTCTCTGCTTTTCTTGACACGAAACTCCCTACCAACAACATCCCAAAACTCGATCATTTCATTCAATTGACGAGCATATCCTTGCTATCCAATTTTATTCTTCCTTATTCACATTTATTGCAAGATGAGCTTATAAGGAAAATATTGTTTTTGAAATGTTTTGCATAGCGCGATTAGAAATTTACGGAAAATTTGGTTGAAATTAGGTGTTTTTCAATTTTATAAAAATCGTGTTTTGACTTGTTTTGCCATTTCTCAAACTGCATGAAAACTGGTGGGGGGACCCAAAAAAATGGTTCGGAATACTATTCAAGAGGGTATACGGAATGATCAAGTGAAGAAAAAATTCAATTTGAGAATGGGCTAGTGGGCTACACTTGTAGCCCGCGCGCCTCTTCGTGTTACCAAAGTAAGCGCGGCTCTTCTAATAGGGTTCAGAGGCGGACTGGCCCACCGGGACACCGGGAAATTTCCCGGTGGGCCGCGGCCCTTAAGGGCCGGTTGGATCGTGAGAGGGAAAAAAATGAGAAAAAAAGAGAAAAAAAAAAGGAAGAAAGAAAGAAAGAAAGAAAGGAAGAAAAAAGGAAAGTAGAAGAGAGAGAGGAAGAAAACAGAAGGAAAAAACCAGAGACAAAGATAAAAGTGAGGCCGGGCATGTATTTGTACTTGGTAAATTTGGGCTGCGGGCAAGTCATTCGATTTTTTAGGGCTGGGCCGGGTCGATCATTCGATTTTTTAGGGCCGGGCCGGGTCGATCATTCGATTTTTTAGGGCCGATCCGATCATTCGATACTTCAGGGCCGGGCCGGTTACTCAATACGTTTTGGATGGGCCAGGCCAGGCCTGTCATTCGAAAAATTCGGGTCGGGCCGGGGCGGACCATTCATTTGTTTTACGTGGGTCTGACCGGGCCGGGCCGATCATTCGCTTCATCAGGGCCGGTTTTATGTGGATCTGACCAGGCCGGGGCCGGGGGCCGATCATTCGCTTCATTAGGGCTGGAACGAAAGCAGAGAGGAAATATTTCAGAATGTTCAGGTAGCCCTGAAAAGGGTATTTCTTTTGTTTTTTTACTTTTTTATATTTAAGGAGGTATTTCGATGCACGTTTGTCTCCTCGGCTTGATGACGATGACGGTGCACGAAAGCGTGGCTCTTATCGTCATCAAGTCGAAAATTCTTCTTGCTGAAATCACACCTAAAACAAAACAAAAAAAAAAAAAACAAAAACAAAAAGCAAAACAAAAAAACAAAAAATTATAATGGAGGCTTTCCTATTGTCACTAAGATAAAATGGCAGTCTCTACCCTTCAAAAACGCAGAGAGTCAGCGATCATATAATAATGAAATTGATGACCCAAACGTGCTTCAGATTGTTGTTTTTGACTGTGAAAATACCAAAATTTTCTCGGGGTGGCAAACCCCCCCAACCCCCCCCCCAGGTTAGGTTTTCTATCGTCACTAGGATAATATGGCAGTCTCTACCCTTCAAAAACGCAGAGAATCAGCGATCATATAATAATGAAATTGATGACCCAAACATGCTTCAGATTGTTGTTTTTGACTGTGAAAATACCAAAATTTTCTCGGGGGGGCAAACCCCCCCAACCCCCCCCCCCAGGTTAGGTTAGGTTTTCTATCGTCACTAAGATAAAATGGCAGTCTCTACCCTGCAAAAACGCAGAGAGTCAGCGATCATATAATAATGGAATTGATGACCCAAACATGCTTCAGATTGTTGTTTTTCACTGTGAAAATACCAAAATTTTCTCGGGGTGGCAAACCCCCCCCCCCCCCCCCCCCCCCCAGGTTAGGTTTTCTATCGTCACTAGAATAATATGGCAGTCTCTACCCTGCAAAAACGCAGAGTCAGCGATCGTATAATAATGAAATTGATGACCCAAATATGCTTCAGATTGTTGTTTTGGACTGTGAAAATACCAAAATTTTCTCGGGGGGCAAACCCCCCCCCCCAACCCCCCTCCTAGGTTAGGTTTTCTATCGTTACTAGGATAATATGGCAGTCTCTACCCTTCAAAAACGCAGAGAGTCAGCGATCATATAATAATGAAATTGATGACCCAAACATGCTTCAGATTGTTGTTTTTGACTGTGAAAATACCAAAATTTTCTCGGGGGGGGGGGGCAAACCCCCCCAACCCCCCCAGGTTAGGTTAGGTTTTCTATCGTCACTAAGATAAAATGGCAGTCTCTACCCTGCAAAAACGCAGAGAGTCAGCGATCATATAATAATGGAATTGATGACCCAAACATGCTTCAGATTGTTGTTTTTCACTGTGAAAATACCAAAATTTTCTCGGGGTGGCAAACCCCCCCAACCCCCCCCCCCAGGTTAGGTTAGGTTTTCTATCGTCACTAAGATAAAATGGCAGTCTCTACCCTGCAAAAACGCAGAGAGTCAGCGATCATATAATAATGGAATTGATGACCCAAACATGCTTCAGATTGTTGTTTTTCACTGTGAAAATACCAAAATTTTCTCGGGGTGGCAAACCCCCCCAACCCCCCCCCCCCAGGTTAGGTTTTCTATCGTCACTAGAATAATATGGCAGTCTCTACCCTGCAAAAACGCAGAGTCAGCGATCGTATAATAATGAAATTGATGACCCAAATATGCTTCAGATTGTTGTTTTGGACTGTGAAAATACCAAAATTTTCTCGGGGGGCAAACCCCCCCCCCCAACCCCCTCCTAGGTTAGGTTTTCTATCGTTACTAGGATAATATGGCAGTCTCTACCCTTCAAAAACGCAGAGAGTCAGCGATCATATAATAATGAAATTGATGACCCAAACATGCTTCAGATTGTTGTTTTTGACTGTGAAAATACCAAAATTTTCTCGGGGGGGGGGGGGCAAACCCCCCCAACCCCCCCAGGTTAGGTTAGGTTTTCTATCGTCACTAAGATAAAATGGCAGTCTCTACCCTGCAAAAACGCAGAGAGTCAGCGATCATATAATAATGGAATTGATGACCCAAACATGCTTCAGATTGTTGTTTTTCACTGTGAAAATACCAAAATTTTCTCGGGGTGGCAAACCCCCCCAACCCCCCCCCCAGGTTAGGTTTTCTATCGTCACTAGAATAATATGGCAGTCTCTACCCTGCAAAAACGCAGAGTCAGCGATCGTATAATAATGAAATTGATGACCCAAATATGCTTCAGATTGTTGTTTTGGACTGTGAAAATACCAAAATTTTCTCGGGGGGCAAACCCCCCCCAACCCCCCTCCTAGGTTAGGTTTTCTATCGTTACTAGGATAATATGGCAGTCTCTACCCTTCAAAAACGCAGAGAGTCAGCGATCATATAATAATGAAATTGATGACCCAAACATGCTTCAGATTGTTGTTTTTGACTGTGAAAATACCAAAATTTTCTCGGGGGGGGGGGGAGGCAAACCCCCCCAACCCCCCCAGGTTAGGTTAGGTTTTCTATCGTCACTAAGATAAAATGGCAGTCTCTACCCTGCAAAAACGCAGAGAGTCAGCGATCATATAATAATGGAATTGATGACCCAAACATGCTTCAGATTGTTGTTTTTGACTGTGAAAATACCAAAATTTTCTCGGGGGCATACCCCCCCCCCCCCTAGGTGGGAGGTGTCCCCCCATACCCCCCATATGGGCCGGTCCAAGTTGGTTTCCCGGTCCGAATTTGGGGGCCAGTCCGCCTCTGATAGGGTTAAGAATAAAGGAAAACAAATAAATTAATTATTTTAACAATTTAATCGATTCATTTCATTTTAAAATCAATGAACACTCCGCATAAGATATAGAAAAAGAAAAGAACAAAGAAACCAGAGATTATGAAGTTAATTAATAAAAAATAATACTCTGGTGAATCTAGAAATTACAGAAAGGGGCCGGCACACCTTTGATGAATGTAAAATCCAGAATGAGTTTTATTCTCGAAGTAGATCACGATGAAACCTCACATGATTTTATCTAATCAGGCCATTTCATCAGCCATCCTCAAAAACAAAGTAATTTGCAAGTTTATAGTTATTAATTTTAATGTGATTTGAAAAGGGATAAAGAGTTAAACTTGAAGTAAAGCGAAAGTTGAAACGAAGCTGAAATTCAAAAGGAGACAGATGTAATAAGTTAAAAAGAGACAAACTAAAAACTAAAATGTTCGAGAAGAATCTGAAAGAGTTAAAAGACTTATGTAAGTTGTTTGTCCGCGGAAAATTTGGAAGAAATTTTGAAGCGAAAAATTTGGGTGGTTAGAACTAAGAGGACGTGTGCACTACACGTGACACTTGCCTCACTCTCCTCACATGGGGAGCTCAACATGTGAGATGGATCTCCTGTTTGTCTCTAGTTGGATCTTAATTGGCCAAAAAATAATTGACCTTTCGTGGGGGGGGGAGGGGGTACAGGCTGGAGCCTGATGGTATGCGACGCGTTCAACTAGTTATCAGTGACATCACTTGGACATAATGGGTCTGTTGAAAACTTTTGTTACAACGATAAAGAGTGTTTCATCGTAAGGTAGGTGACCCAAAGGTAGCCCGGCTCTTAAGGTGGCCCGGCTCTTAAGGTGGCCTACCCCCGTTTATTTCAGTTAGTTTCATGAATTGACGATATATGGCGTTATTGCTGAGTAACAGGATGCTATTGCTTCCCCCATACCAAAAATCAAGTGTGTCGGGTGATTCAGTCGGTGCGGAAAAGGGTGATCACCATTTTAGCACGCCTTCTTACAATTTTCACGTAATTAAACAAGCGTAAAAGCTAAGGCTACAAACTAATTTAATCTTGACTTGTTATACATTTTTTAAATGCCTATTTACCCCTCTTTCATGAGTCATGATTATCTTTTCGTAAACTTAACCTGTTTTGACTATATCAGCAAATATTTGTGTCAACACGTGGTTTGACTGGTGCACCTAAGGTGGCCCGCTCGTTTTTGTTACATGTTTATACTGACCTACGATAGGTGACAAATTAATTTTAACGAGTCATAGGCCGGTATCATTAGCATCAGGTGTCAAAACGCACAACTGGACCAAAAACGAGTAAAGAAAAATAAAAAATTCCGCTGAATATAAATTTTTACGGAAAAGATGAAAAATAAGGTTTTTCTCCCTCTATTTTATTTTCACTCACTGGTGCTACTGGTGCTATGGTCCCCGTTTACTCCCTGATGAGCACTAATATTTAGTTTATAATTCCCTGTAATGGTAATTAGTAAAGATGAACTAATTAAGTACTATCAGCAGCTAATTAATTACTATTAACAACCATTTCTGGAATATTATCATTAATTATAAATGGGAAAATTAGTGATAAAAAATGAAAAAATGTAAGGGGGCCAAAAAGGGTTAAAACCCCCCTTTAACATTATAACTTTATCATTATCAGTAAACTTTTTGATTGAACAAAGGTATTGAATCCATCTGTGAACGATACAGTAGCATTTTAATGCGTATTCATGAAATTTAAAAGGGGGTGGCCACCTTAGGTGCATCAAAAATATTAGGGGTGGCCACCTTATAGGTGCACGTTTTGCGCGATGTAAAAACCCTACTTTTTTAAACGCAAAAAAAAGCCCAAAAACAAAACAAAATTAAAAAAATGAAATCAGTATATGATAGCCAACTGTCTGAAGAGTAATTTGACGTATTTCGTTTTTTCTCTCTCTCATGCCTTATTAGTGCAAATTGGCTCCAAGCTTAGGTATGGCCACCTTTGGGTCACCTACCTTATGTAAAATCGCCCGAAAAGTCCATTGCTGGCATCAGAAAGTCATGAAATGCGATAATAAACTCACAAGAGATGTTTAATGAAATCCAAGATGGCGGTAAAATATCGAGCAATCGATATGCATGCACCTTTAAACATCCAAGGATTGCCAACGTTGACAACCTCACAGCTTCAGAGGTTATGTGTTTATTTACGTTGTGATTGGGTGTGATCGATATTGTGAGGTTGGCTATCCTTGGATGTTCGTGATGCATGCATACAGGTTGCTCAATATTTTACCACCATCTTGGATTTCATTAAACGTCTCTTGTGAGTTTATTATCGCATTTCATGACTTTCTGACGTCACCAATAGACTTTTCACGCGATTTAACATGAGATTGAACATTCTATAGCGCTGTAGCGAAAGTTTGCAACGGACCAATTCATTCATCTTATGACAGATGAATACGCTGGTAGTGTCAAAACTTCGATTTACTGAGAATAATGCGAATAATTTAAATTAATCCATGGTAATTCAAAAGATGATGTTTGCCCATCACTGATTTGGGGGAGGGGGCGCAAACGTCGACTCCAAGAACTGTTTCAGGAACGCAGAGTTTGAACGGTTTGCATAAACAATTACAGAAGCCCCCCCCCCCTCCTCCACGATTAAATCTAGCAGCTGTGGTCTAATCTTGTTATCCGCTACCCAAGCGCGGGTATTCGCTTTCTCTGCTGAAAACGCGGAACCACGCGCTTGTACACGCTCTTGATGACTCTTTTGTGGTTACGCGGCCAACCAACGAAACTTGCGACTCATCGTCCGATCATCGATTTCGATCTGATCACATAGACTGATTCAGTTCCGTTGGCTGATTTGTTACAAAAGTAGATAAACAAAACTCAGCCGAGCATTTACTTCGTCGTTAAAGCGATCGTTAAGACTGTATATGAGTGATGATTCTATTGGTCGGAAATTGTAAAACTTGGCCGTTGCTATGGTAACCATCGTTAAAGTGTCCGTTCTATGAAGATTGTTCCGTGAGTAACCTTTAAATAGAGGGCACTTTAACGATAGTTACTATAGAAACGGTCAAGTTTTACAATTTCCGACCAATAGAATCACTCATAGACAATTTTAACGATCGCATCAGCGATGAAGTAATTAAATGATCGGCCCGCAGATCTTGAGATATTGCATGGGCTAACAATCAGATGTAAATGCAATGTTAGTCGTACATCGGACTATCTCAAATAAATAGAATCTACAAGTTCTGGATTGAATTTAATTCCCGTTTACCTGTAGTCTACTGGACAGTTAAGGCCTTCGTACACTCTCATTGTGAGATCGTCAAATTGGCATCGGTGAGCTGAAACCCACCGCAAACAATTGAATGGGTCTGTTGCATACTTATGCTACAACAATATAGAACCTTGATTCTTATGTAAAATTCGGAGAAAATAATGATGCAAAAATTAAAAACGATAAAAATCCATTCATTAACTCAGGAAATCACTTCAATTTCAAACAGCCCGCGCTACACTACACACTATTTGCACCGGTATACTTCTACATAGACGGAACCACCGTGCATAAGTAAACAACATCGTAACTACAAAATGATGGAATTTTCTTCTAAATACATATGAACAATTGGCTGCATTTGCTGTCTGGTTTTTTCGGTTTATCAAAGACTACTAGATAATATAAGAAATGTGCGCATCTAAACGAAACATTCCAATGTTTGTAAGTTCTGTTGATGTTTACATAAACGATATGGTTCCATCTATGTAGTTATAAGTCGGTGATATAGTGTCTAGTGTAGCGCGGGTTGTTTGAAATGTAACGTATTTTCTGAATGAATGAGTGGATTTTGAAAGTTTTTTTAACGAAAACTCCCGAGGAATGGAGGGGAGGGGAGCAGTTTGAGTTCATGAGTTCACAGACACTAAAACACTCTTTTATCAGATGCAAAACACTCTTTTAAGGGAAAAAAGTCGGTTTTCGAATGGCCACACTCCATTATTTCTCTCATAAATAATCGATCCTCTTTAAATGATATGTTTAGATCAATGCCGTTGTTGCCAAATCACAAAAACTGCCTCCTAACGGCTTTAGAAATTGATGCTCAAATGCGGCTTGAAAAATGATACATATCTCTTTTAGCGCAAAAATGCGCAAAATTGATGATAGTAAGCGCATAAACTAGACCCTTTGAGGAGTTTATTTCCGTTGAGATCTCAACAAGCCTCTTAGAGATTTTTTTTTTAAATGTCTATTTGAAGTTTACACTTCAAGAAGGCTCGTTTATTCTAAATATGGCTCGGCGGCCCGTTAGATTTGGCAACAGCGCGAACTCACCTTTTAAAAATAAGCAATACAATCGCTTCTCGTATGGCCAAACTGTCTCCATCACTTCTCTCATAAATAATCGATCCTCATTGAATGATATGCATGGAAAAATGCCGTTGTTGCCAAATCAAAGAAACTGCGTCCTAACAATTTTAGAAGTTAATACTCAAATGCGGCTTGAAAAATGGTAAATATCTCTCTTAGCGCAAAAATGCGCAAAAATTGATGATAGTAGGCATAAACTAAACTCTTTGAGGAGTTAATTTCCGTCGAGATTCCAATAAGCCTATTTGAGCTTTTTTTTAAAAGTCCATTTGAAGTTTAACTATCATGATAAATCATGATATTATAATATATGTACGCACAATGAAGAAAATGGCAACCCTGAAAAAAAGGTAAAAATAATTTAGGGGTAAACATGTATTTAACATAACTTTAATAAAGTCCTCCATGATCCATTTGTTACCAAAACCTTCAATTTTCCACGTTTCACCCACTTTTTGACAAGGCTTTTTTTTTCGCCGTGGAGCACATATGTCACGACACGTCATGTCATGTGGTGCGATCTTTGGATCGTGTTTGCGACAAGTGCAAACATGCTATCTGCTCAGCTGTCATGAAGTAGTGACCACTGTACACCCCTAAACACCCTAACATCGTCAAATACTCTAAAACTAATATTCGATTTTGAGGGTTTTTACCATTGGTCAAAGCCCTGTGAGGCGCAGCGATCGCACCGAATCAGTGAAATTAATCAAAACTTCAATTTTTTAAAATGATACAGAATTTCATTTTTATTTGCTTCCTTTGTGTTCCAGGCATACATCAGAATCGGATCGAGCAGATGTGGAGGGTCGCTGGTCAACCGTTATCATGTAGTCACTGCAGGACATTGCGTCGCAAGGTTTGAGAACTTGATTGTCTATTGAATCAACGCACAATCGTGTGAGAACGTCAAAAAGTGGCCAAAACTCAAACATCAAATTTTACCTCAATCTATCATATATTCCTACCTTCAAGACAAATTTCTATCACGGAGAACACTATCAAGAAGTTCTTTAATGGGTCTGTTGCAAACTTTTGCGACAACGATAAAGAGTGTTTCATATCGTAAGTAAAATCGCCCGAAAAGTCCATCGGTGGCATCAGAAAGTCATGGAATGCGATAATAAACTCACAAGAGACGTTTAATGAAATCCAAGATGGCGGTAAAATATCGAGAAATCTGTATGCATGCACCTTTAACATCCAAAGATTGCCAACGTTGACAACCTCACAGCTTCAGAGGTTACGTGTTTATTTACGTTGTGATAGGGTGTGATCGATATTGTGAGGTTGGCTATCCTTGGATGTTCGTGGTGCATGCATACAGGTTGCTCGATATTTTACCGCCATCTTGGATTTCATTAAACGTCTCTCGTGAGTTTTATACTGCATTTTATGACTTTCTGATGCAACCAATGGACTTTTCACGCGATTTTATATGGGATTGAACACTCGATAGTGCTGTGGCAAAAGTTTGTGACGGACCCATTTTATAGAAATGCCGGCCCCAGATAAGTTTTACTTAAGCTTAAAATGCGTCGATAACGATGATTTTCGATAACTTTTTTCACTGTTTTTTTTTTCCCCCACTTTCTTTTGATCTCAGACCATTGTGCATTGACCATTGTGCGACGTGGTAACAATGTTCAGCCTCAATTTGGATTCATGTTCAAACGTAAATTTTTGGTGAAGCGTCGCAAAGTGGAGCAAGTCAATGTTAGGAGTCGGACATGGAATTTATTATGTATTATTTATTATTATGTATTTAATATTATTATTATTATGAAAAATGCAAAGAATACATTCACCGTCAAAAAGCAATCAATTAAGGGTGATTTTTGGAGGCAATTTTAAATTGTAACGAATGAAACTACTGTCAGTGCCGTCGCGTGCAATTTGGCAACAATGTATTCTATCCATTTAAAGTCATGTAAAAGATCGAATTTAGGGGGTGCACAGTGCACAAGGAAAATTCGATATGTTATGAATGAGTTTAAATGGAGCAGTTGCATTGTTGCCAGATGGCACGCGACGCCACTGACTACTTTCAAACTTCTACGTTGCGTATTAGCAAAGATTATATATACGCATGTAAAAGTTGGCACGCCGCGCCGTGTTCAGCCTCTTCCATTGACTCGCTTCAGTGTGTGCCGTCTCACTATTGAATCGATCGTTTCGCATATTCATATAGAATCTAAACAAAAAACAATAAATAGTTGCCAAAAAGCACGTCGATCTGCCACTGCTTTGAACGCTTAAAAACCAATTTGATCTGGAGAGTTATGAAAATGAAGACCGCAATAGATTACGAACCACAATTAGATTTTCCCGCTCCTGATAACACTGACGGATCCAGGAATCTATCCGTCTCTCTCTTCTCCCATTAAAACGCGTATGATAGAAAAGGATAGATTAGGGGCAGTCACGTGACTTTCGCCCCCTCTGCTATCCTTTGTTAGCACATTCATTCTAATGAGAGGAGAGAGAGAGAAGGACAATATCTTGGATCCGCTAGTGCCTGATAACAGAAAGCAAGTGCTTTCCTATGATTTGAACGCAAATTGTACACAATGCAAGTGAAGTGATTCGATATTTCCTGCTCATTGGTCATCACATTGCTTATAGAAAACGTTTTGTATAAGACAATTTTCCTCTAAAATTCTTGCTAATGTTATTAGTGCTCACATGTTCTGAGTCATTGATTTGCACCTAGATTTTTATCAACTTAATTACCATTAGAGTGACCCAGATCATTATATCATATGGTTGGTTGTGTTGCTTTCAAATGTTGTTTTTAAAATATGATATTGTTTGTGTGATGCACTACTCAACGTGTGACAGGGGCTGATGGAGTCTTATATAAATATTGGTTCCATCCAAGATAGACAAGTGAAAACTAAACATAAAATCTCTTCGATTTTCGGATTGGTTAGGTTAGATTTTTATCAATTTCAGGAATAATAGAGTGACCCATACTATCCCTGGTAAAAATGACGACTTTAACCGTTCCAAAAACGACTATAAACATAGTTGGCCAACTATGGATTTATAGTTGGCCAACTATAGATTATAGTCGGCAACTATGTTTATAGTCGTTTTTGGAATAGTCGTATAGTCGTCATTTTTACCAGGGATTATATCATATGGTTGATTGGTTTCCTTGCATACTGAAGTAGAAGTCTTGAAAGGTTTTTCTAACGATGCACGGAAAAAAAGACTGGTAAAATCTACCATCTCGGAGTCAGCTATCAAGTTGATGGTTAATGCAACGTACATTATGGTAAATTAAGTTAGTTTGTTGGTACATTTTCCCATAATTTAGTAAAATGTGCCGTACTTGATAGCTGACTCCGAAATCAGCTATGCAGGCGGTAAATAAATTCTACCAGTTATTTTTTTCCGTGTGTGATATTGTATGTGTGAAGCTCCACCCAAAGTGTGACTGGGCCTGATAAGTTCTTATCAGTATTGGTTCCAAATTTCCAAGATACACTGGTAAAAACATAAAAATACATATAAACATTTCGCTTTTCGGATTGGTGAAAAGCTATGTGATTGTATTCAATCCTGTGTGAATTTTGGGATGGTAAGAAAGCGGAAATGAAGATTGATACTTACGAAAATATAAATTTGTATCATTAATGATAATTTGTAATTTACCTGTGTTTTAGGGCATCCGCTCGACAGGTGCAGGTCACATTAGGAGATTACGTCATCAACTCTGCGGTTGAACCTCTGCCTGCCTACACATTCGGAGTTCGGAAAATCAGCGTCCATCCATATTTCAAATTCACACCGCAAGCTGACAGATTCGACGTGGCGGTGCTTCGGCTTGATAGGCCAGTCCAATATATGCCTCACATTGCACCAATCTGCCTTCCGGAAAAAGGGGAAGATTTTTTAGGCCAATTTGGTTGGGCCGCTGGATGGGGTGCCTTACAAGCCGGTATGACGTATAATTTATTGCTCCCGCCTTTACATCTATATATATTCAATCAGTGCTGATCTGATAGATTTGGAAAAAAAAGATACACACTTTTTACAGAAAATGAGGCTGTTGGTAACTTTTGCTGTACACTGGAAAAACAAATATCGTAAAATTTACCATAACTTGATTTAAGTTTAAATTTTCGACAGTCCAAAAGAATGGAGCTGTTGCAAACTTTTGCTACAGGGTTATTAATAGTTGATTATGGGGTAATACCCTGTAAAAATAACGTGAAGCGCACTAAAAAATCACGGAATCCACTCCTAAACTCACAAAATGCTTTTAAATGCGAGACCGTAATGGCGGCCGAGGCCGCGGTTTTCTTATGGCAATTGTATGCTTCTTCTTCTTCTTGTGTGGTGTTGCGAGAACACCTCGTGTAGATGGCGCTGATTGAAGATAGGGAACCCCAATGAAAACCGCGGCCCCGGCCGCCATTACGGTCTCGCGTTTAAAAGCATTTTGTGAGTTTAGGAGTGGATTTCGTGATTTTTTTAGTGCGCTAATCGTCATTTTTACTGGGTATTACCCCATTGTCAACTATTAATAAACCTGTAGCAAAAGTTTGCAACAGCTCCATTGTAAATTTTACGGTTTGAGCTCAAGATTTCTTGGTAATAATTTCATCAAAAATGAGCCTTGAACTCAAACCATGGAAAACGTAAAATTTACAATTTTATTCGACTGTCGAAAATTTAAAGCAAGCTATGGTAAATCTTACGCTAGCTGTTTTTCAGTGTAAGAGATTGATAAGTTCATTGTAGCTTTAAAACCAGAAAAAATTACGATGAGCACATCTAAATTTTTCAGAATTCACTCACAGACCAAAAAATGACTTTATATTTTAAGGCGTTATGCTGGAGTCAGGTAGGTACCATGAGAGATTTCTATCTAATTTAAGGCTTTTCTCTTTGTGTTTCTATGGAGAGAGTGACAAGCCCCCATGGCAACTGCGCAGCTCCACCATTTAAGATCGAAGAAGACGGAGCTATGCTGGTATCATAGAAGATTCCTATCTAATTTGTCACTCTCTCTACAGAAACACACAGAGAGAAGTCTCAAATTACGTGGGAATCTCTCATGGTACCTGCGTAAATAAGTCATTACGCCATAAAACTTTAACGACATTTTGTGAGTCATTGAATAAATTTTGAACGTTTTGAACATGCCCTTCGTAATTTTTACTGGATTTGCTGCTTTGAAGCTACAATAAACTCGTCACTCACTTACAATGAAAGTTAATATAATGTGTTCATCGTACATATGGCTGGATTTTACTTAATAATTAACTATTCAATGACTTTTAGCAAAAAGTAGCAAGAGCCCCATTACATGGAAAAATTTTACTTTTTGTTCCAAATCTGACAGCAATGATATTCATCCTCTCTGCTCAAATGTTCATTTCTTATCATACAAAGTTATTTTAAAATTGTTTGCAGCCGAAGAGTCCGGGGGCAGCAACACAAGATCGTCAATTTCTATGTCGCTTAAATCGCGGAAATTTTCATATTTGTTTTTTCCGCCACTCTCTTCCACTAATAATTCAAACGTTCAGATATGTTTTAGCAATTTTGTTAATTTCTAAGCAAGATTCTGAAATTCTGAAAATTTTACAAATGTTCAGAAAAATTGTTTCTTCAAAACTAGAAGCTTTTTCAATTTGTGAAACTTGGTACCTTATGGCCAACCCATGCTACCTATCTATTGAAATTAAATGAATCTAATTTGTACTATCTATCTGAAATTGACGTATTGAGAACAGATTGACTAAGACAACTTACTGATTGACAAATTCAACAATGTGGACTTTTGACTGATGCTTCCGTCAATCGCTTAAGCATCATTTGCGACAAATCAACTTTAGCGCGTCAAAGGACTCGTTTTTGAACGAGTCGTGTTTGAAAACCCCGACAGACTTGAAGGAACGATATTTAGACAACAGCAAATCAAACGACAAATCATTGCAAAAGAGTTCGTCCAGAACGCAAGTTAAAGCAAGTAAGTAATTTGGAAAGGACTGAGTGGCGAATCTCACTTCAAAATGGAGATAAATCCACGTAAAGAGACTATATTGAATTAATTTTGACAGGACGATAGAACTGTCAAACCCGGTATGAAAACATACACTGTCTATTTAGAACTGTCATTTGCAATAATGCCTTAAAATGAGCTAAAGCTTGTTTGACGGCTCTAACTCCAAAAAAGAGCAGAACTCCTTCACCTGACTTAACTTCAAGGATAGCCTTAAAGCAAGCAATCATCTCAGCCAAAAAATAAAATTCTCAACCTGCTTCTTCTTTAAACAAATTTTTAATTTTTACTTTCGTGTTCGCCAATTTGTTACAGATCTGATTCCTAACAAAAATGTTTATTTACCATCCTTAGGATGATAATTTTTTGGCAAACTCTTTAAAAAATCGTATCGCTTGTCGTCTCGTGCTTTGCCTTTTTCATCGGCGAATCTAGCAATCTAGCAACAGTGTATTCTTCTCATTTTATTGCATGAAAGATAATCGATTAGTCACGGGTCTATAGCCCCTTCAAAAATCGATTGTTTATCATACATTCAAAAGGGGAAAATGCGCAGTTGCTAGATTGCTAGACCCACCTATGGCCTTTTTCCACGACTTTTCTGAAAGCACTGGATAATCGATGTGCTGGTCATAACTAAGTATATTCGAAAATATGACGAATCGATGAGAACAATGAATCAGAACTATTGTCAGCAAAATACCATTAAGTGAAATGTTTTTCGGACCATTGACAAAATGTAGCACAGTAAGGGTAAATTTGCGAAATTTTTTTCAACTCTTGAGTCGGGCCCAACATTTGTTCTGAATTAAGTGCGCAACCTTTGAGTGCGAGGACTGGTGAGTCTGACTTTAATGAGCCTTGACTTGAAAGATTTTTTTTTTTTTTTTTTTTTTTATCAAAAGAGGTCTCTAAATTGCGCGCTAATGGTCAGGTATTAGTTTTGACTTCTTATAAACAATAATGAGTTGACTAAGGTTGATTTGAGCTTCCATTTTTGCCATATTTCCAATGTTAGGCATGAATTTGACGAGCGATATAATCTTGAAGTTTTTCAGGTATTGATCAGGTAATGATCAGGTAATGATCAGGTAATGAGGGCAAAGCAGGAACGATCAACCGATGACCGGGCAACATAACTATCTACTGTTACCCATACCGACTAACTTCTATGATCGACAATGCCAGTCGCTCGACACAAATCTGTTACTCAATCCGTTGACAAGGAATAGAATAATTACTGGGCACTCCTACTTGTGGGATCGTAATCGAAATTTGACGACTTATTTGATGGAAGTAGAATTTTTTCGAACCAAAGCGAACTGGAATGGACCAATCTATTTATTTCTCATGACATTGGGTCATGAATCATGCTTCATTCATAAACGAAACGAAACGTACTACATTGTTTACCTTTTCTTCGAATCCGAAGTGAAAGACCTCATCCAGCTGGACACGTTTGATGTCCAATACTTTTCTTCGTGTCTTTTGTGTTTTTATTTATTTGTTTATTTATTAATTTACTTGAGAGTTGTCGAGGTGAGTGACCAAAAAACGAGAAGATAGACAGGCCAAACTTGCTTATCATTAGCCTTTTTTTTTACTCATACAAAGGCACCTTCCCATTCTGCCAGCCATGAAGGTGATTTTTCAGTAATTAGTCTCGATTTTGACCACTAGAGTTCAATCGAGTAATAGTAAATTCACGATACCTTCCATTTAGTTATTTATCTATTCATTTATCTATTTTTTCCATTTTTTGTTTTTCAAAAAATAAAAATAAACCTGCACAGAAGACATTTTTTTGGAAAAAAACTAATTATATGTAAGTGTCAGTATATGTATAAAGATGATCATTTCAAGAGGAAGGCTTGTGCGAATAATTCCGTTTATAAACCAGAAAAAAGTTTGAAATCTAACGGTGGTAAAGGGAAGAATTTCACAAATTCTCACACAGGTATCGGTTTGCGATTATTCTCATGTTAGTACTTGTTACATTATTATATTCCTGAGTTCAAACTAACAGTCCCTCCATCCATCAGGTCTTATTGATTTGCAATAATGGTAACACAGAACTGCGATAAGCCAAAAAAAAAAAAAAAAAAAAAATGGGGAACAATTTATTTTTTTGGTTTGTTCAATTTTGACCTGCACTCTGGAAAAATTTTGTACTTAAGTTTCCAAATCATAGATAAAATAAATATAAGTAACGAGAATAACTGGTCACTTGAAATGAGCATCTACCACTTGACTTTGAATCATTTTGGCCATCAAAAAGAAACTTATTCTTTTCATTTGGAAGAATTTTACGTTTTTTGTCATAAAACACGTAAATTTAATGCTGCCACCTTCACTAAAGTCTCAGGGACAATTTTTTAAGTTAAATAAGTATCTACTTATTTCCAGTGTCTCATTCCTTCAGTATTGGTATTGGCAATGAACTGAGTGGCAGCACTCTATTGGCCAAAATCAAAACTAAGCACTGAATTTTCATCTTATACTGTTCCTATAAACCAAGGGACAAACTTTTAATACGCTTTACACTTGGATTCCAGGATCAAGATTGAGGCCAAAAACTCTACAAGCGGTGGATGTACCGATAATAGATAATCGGCAATGTGAAAGGTGGCATAAGTCAAACGGAATCAATGTGGTCATCTACGACGAGATGATGTGCGCTGGATACCGAGGAGGCACCAAGGATTCTTGTCAGGTAAAATAAAAAATAAATATGATTGGCTGTATTTTTGTTGAAAACGCCTGTGATTGTTGGAGATGCGAACCTTTTTGATCTCATCAATCACCCGATCCGTTGATACGAAGCTATGAGTACACGCGAATATTGTCAGAGGTATCCCCTTAATATTTTTTTTTCACTCATCAGATTTGCTTCAATTAGAAGAAAATTGAATAATTATCTACCGAGATGGCTTAGTTTGAGGACTTTGATCAAGAAAAATATCCTCATAGAAAACGTATTTTGATTTCGCCTGAATTCGGTATCAACAATGATGAAAAAAAAATTCAACCAATATCTAAAAATTGCTTATCAAACGGTTGACTTCTATGCAATTTGGATACATACATTGAAAGGTTGAATTCAGTTTCAAAACACTCATCCTATGTGAGAGTCTCGCCTACAATTGAAGTCACTCCTGATAATCAGTAAAAGTTTTAATGCATTCTCTCAACTGTGCCTCTTCATTTGTGGAAGAGCTTTAGCCTTTTAGTATTCACATGTTTACCATGTTCTAAAATGGTAAGGGACCACTTAAGCGGAGGGTTTCAAGTAACTTTGCTGCTATGTTAGACCATTAAATCTATTGGACCAAGTGTTTATATGTTTTTCGGCATTTTCCTAGTTTTGATATACAGGCGGTGTTTCACGTAAACTGGTTTTCTTCAACGGGTGACGATAAATGTATCTGGAAAAGTCGGTTTTATAGTAACTCGAACCTGAAGTTTCATTTAAAAATACTGCCACAACCCAAAATTTGGTTTTTGGGGGGTTTTCAGGGGGGGCACCCCCCTAATCTCGAGATTTTCGAATAGCAACCCCTATCTTGTGATATCTCATTTGAAAGAAGGTAAAATTCGAAGCATTTTGGCTTAAACCGGAAGTCGATATCTTTTTTCGTTTTCGAGATATCGAAGGTCGAAGTTCGATATAGGACCACTTTTCGAAAATTCTGAACTCCTACCAAAATAGTCGTAAAACAAAAAACTTCGCATGTAAAATGCTCTACTTGATGAGTGCTTTCAAGAAAAAAATACGAATTTACAATCAAATAAACCGAAAGTCGACTTTTAGGCACCTTAACATTTTTCACGGGAAAACCCCCATTTCTCAAAATTTTCAAATGGCAACCCCTATCTTTTAATACCTCATTCGAAAAGGCGTAACAATTTAATGCATTTTGGCTTAATCAAAAATCCGATATCGTTTTTCTAATTCGATATATCGAAAATCGAAGTTCGATTTAGACTATTTTTCGACCCCGTAAAAAACGGATCCTATCGTGTGATACATCATTCAGAAGCACATAGAAAACCGAGAATTTGAGTGCAAACCGGAAGTCAATACCTTTTTTCGCGGTCGAGATATCGCAAGTCAAAATTTTACGTAGGCCCTAACCAGAGACTAAACTTTGACTTGCAATATCTCGACCGCGAAAAAAAGGTATTGACTTCCGGTTTGCACTAAATTTCTTGGTTTTTTATGTGTTTTTGAATGATGTATCACACGATAAGATCCGTTTTTTACGGGGTCGAAAAATAGTCTAAATCGAACTTCGATTTTCGATATATCGAATTAGAAAAACGATATCGGATTTTTGATTAAGCCAAAATGCATTAAATTGTTACGCCTTTTCGAATGAGGTATTAAAAGATAGGGGTTGCCATTTGAAAATTTTGAGGAATGGGGGTTTCCCCGCGAAAAATGTTAAGGTGCCTAAAAGTCGACTTCCGGTTTATTTGATTGTAAATTCGTATTTTTTTCTTGAAAGCACTCATCAAGTAGAGCATTTTACATGCGAAGTTTTTTGTTTTACGACTATTTTGGTAGGAGTTCAGAATTTTCGAAAAGTGGTCCTATATCGAACTTCTACCTTCGATATCTCGAAAACGAAAAAAGATATCGACTTCCGGTTTAAGCCAAAATGCTTAGAATTTTACCTTCTTTCAAATGAGGTATCACAAGATAGGGGTTGCTATTTGAAAATCTCGAGATTGGGGGGGTGCCTCCCCTGGAAACCCCCAAAAACCAAACTTTGGGTTGTGGCAGTATTTTTAAATGAAACTTCAGGTTCGAGTTACTATAAAAGCGATTTTACCAGATTTATTTATCGTCGCCCGTTCAAGAAAACCATTGTGAGCAGGTTACGTGAAACACCCTGTGTGTTACATTCTAATTTCTGTTTTCTTCGAGAGAAGCACAATTTATCCCTTTCCCACATTTGTATGATTACAGGGAGACTCTGGAGGACCCCTGATGATGGAACGAACCGGCCGATGGTACTTGATAGGAATAGTTTCGGCCGGTTACTCGTGCGCCCAACGGGGACAACCCGGAATCTATCACAGAGTTGCTCAGACGGTAGACTGGATCTCATACATTATCAATTCGTGAATGATTTATTCTAGTGTAGGATTGGATTATTAATTGATCAAATAAGAAACGCGACTATTTGATCAATAGTTCTTTCATCTAGTATAGATCAAATAACAAAAATTGCTGCCAAGTAGTTTAGATGACCGATAACTGTACTGTTGTCGTCCTATTAGATTCGAATAATTTCTATCGAAACTGCTCCTCATCTAAACGAGTCATAAATTGTAAATACGCTCTTTTTCGCAGTGGCGTGTGGTGAGGCATAAAATATAAATAAATCTGACATTCCTCGTTTGTACTCCAACCATGCACCTTCAATTCTATGGGCAAGCAAAACAGTCAGTTTCCTGTACGCAAAGTTAACTTCTGATTCAATGTTTGATGTGACCTTACTCATTGATTGAGAAAGACAAACTATAAAGTTATCACGGCAAAATTGATTATACGAATCGAAGGTTTCTTTTGCGACGAACTCTCCATCAATTTCTAAGATAGGCAAAATAATTACAGCAGCTATGTTGGAAATAGTTAAGTGAATATTCAAAAATGAAAGGGGCACTTTACCTACTTCTCCTCCTCACTGTGCGCCACTTGCATTTTTGACTTATGAAAGTGTTATTCAAGTACATTTTTAGCCTGTGATATGAATAACATCTACCCCTCTGGTACTTGCACTTTACCTGCTTCTCCTCCTCACTGTACGCCACTTGCATTTTTGACTTATAAAAGTGTTATTCAAGTACATTTTTAGCCTGTGATATGAATAACATCTACCCCTCTGGTACTTGCATGATGGCGCCGATGCATTTTTGGAATTGTTGGCATTTCATTACCTTTCATTGTTTAGTTCACTCAGTATTCATAGGTAACTAAGTTCTTGTTTACTCCAAAAGTCGACGCTATGCGGACTTACAGCAAGGGGTCGTGCGTAAATGTTTGTGGATATGAGTTTTTGGTACTCGGATCTAATAAAAGAGACTTTTTAATTGACTTGAAGGTTTCCAACTTGCTCTAGATAGTATTGTAAACCAGTAGCTTCAATAAAAATAGGCTGATCAGTAGGGGCTTGGGATTAAATGATATTTCCAAACATTATACCTTAGACTCTCTTGTGTTCCAAAAACTGCGACTTACTCAACCCCTTCTGCCCCGCCGCAAAGTGGCGGGAGTCAATGGGAGGGGTCGGACATGGAATCAGTGGCGTCGCGTGCAATCTGGCAACGCCGCCTTTCGTCCATTTAAAACCCACGAATATATCGATTTGAGGGAGTGCACTGTGCTCCTCCAATAGTTCGACCTTTTTCGTGTGTTTAAATGGACAAAATGCAGCGTTGCCAAATCACACGCGACGCCACTGCATGGAATATATGACTAAAAATGAAAATTTATTGAATGTTTTTACAGTAAGAAAACAAACTATAGTGAGTGCGTTTTGAAGGAAATTTTACGATAAAACCCATGAAGCTACTTTCAAACGACTACGTTGAGTATTTACAAACATATACGCATTTAAAATTTCTCCGCCGTGTCCTGCCTCTCCAAAAGGCTCGTTCTACTGTGCGGCGGTAAAGCGTCCACTTTATTTTTCGATTATTTAGCTTTGCTTTATAAACCATGATTTATCTGGAGTATACTTTTATGGTGTTTAATGAGATTCTCGTAAAATTTTCGTTCTTGTTTCTAACTAATTTGGTTACGCAATGTTACAAAAGTGAAGGATGTTTCAAAACTTTCTAACAGTAGTGACAGATATTTCAAAATTAAATTTTTGTCCAGTACTGTCTCTATTATTAATAATTTTATCCTTTGATTTTCATAAATTTACTACTGTACTCTCTTTTTTTCTTTTGTGGGACCATTGAGTAGTTACCGCGCCATTATTTTAAGATTTTTATGTCTGAACACCCACGCAGAGAAAAAATGAGAAATGCAATAGGTTCTCTTCAAAATCCGGATTATGATTTTCTGATAACTTTCTCGTTGCATTAAAAAATTGATTGAAAGAATTTTTCTGCCCAAGATTGGAATCCTCAATAGCAAATTGGTGATTTGATTGATTCATTATCGTTTAACTGAAATTGTGAATTGAAAATGTTTTCCTATAAAAGAAGGATAACCGGCGGGAAAACCTCGTGATGCTAGAAATGCCAATACATTTCACTAATAGTGATTTCAAGTGACTTTACGTGCATGACCAGAATAACAAATAAATGTACACTAAATGTGATATGACTGAAAAAAGGTTAATTTTAAGAGAAGAAAGCAATACTGCGACTCTCATTTTAAAGGGATCCAATGTTTTTGCTTTTAAGAAAAGAGTCTTACCAAAGAATAATATAACCAATTTATTTTGTAAATATTGCTGCCTGTTTATGTGAAATCCTGTTAGATTCCACATTTTATTACCGTTTTCGTAGTATTTTTGCAGACTGCTCGGAGATGCAGATTTAATAAATTGAGAGTAAATGATAAATTTATTTTGAATTTCTTTTTAAAATAAGGAATTGTCGTTTGGAAACTAGTTGAATTTACCGTGTAACGAATCCCTTGTCTACCCCCTACCTCTTCAAAATATCCTGACAAACGCTTCTTTTAGCGCTTCGTTAAGTTTATTTTAATACACACGTGCACTGTAAAGTAAATTAATATGGGTTTTTTGTTTGTTTTTCAATTTTGTATCACGATCAAAATTTTTTAAGACACGCAATTTTCGATTTTTTTATTTTTGTATTTGCTTTGTATCCTCATGAAAAGGTTCAGGACTAAATTCAAATATCTAAACATGCGATTATTTTTGCAGGAATTTTTCCTTCCTCTTTTCATTTTTACTATCGAGTCTACTTATTTTTTTTTCGTAAGAATGTATCATAAGAAAACAAACTTTTGTCTGATCCAATACAAAAATCAGTAAGTCCTTTTTCCTTAGTGGTTAATATCGAGTATTTTAGAGTAAAACGTTTCTTTATGAAATGTATGGACCGAACAAAACGTGTCTATAAAATATGTGTACGAGACAACAATGTTGACTTTCTTCTGTGAAAATTTCGAATGCTTTTGAAACACTTTCTTTTCAGCAGTAGATACCTGCCCATCTCCTGTTTTTATAGGTCAGGCATCTGTTTGAATTTTTTATTATTTATTTTCTTTTCAACCGCGTTCATTTAAAATTAAGATTTTGTAAGTGTCCTTTGTTCCTATTCAAAAGCAAACTGAATCTGACAAAGGAAGTAATTAAATGATGAAGACTAGAAAAAACATAATCAGTTACCAGTACATTTAAAAAAAAGAAAAAAAAATCGTTTATTTTAAGGATCATTACGAAAACACGAACTTTTTTGTAATTAATTGAACTATCCTTCTTTTTTGTAAATTACTTGTTAAATTCTTATCCTATGCCCTCTAATATGCTTTAAATTTGTACATATATAAGTAACCACCTAGTCGTACTTTTCGTATGGTCCATTTAGAAAATAAATGAGTGAATTGCCTTAAAAATAACGGTACCTAGGGTTATTTTCTAATGTACGTATTTATTTTTAGTCATAAGTAAAAATTATGTTTAGTATTCATTGATGAATAAGTTCCGGTTCATTTCTATTTGTGTTGAATGAAAACCTCACAAAGAATTATTGGAAGATAATTTATTTTGTACCAGTCTCTTCCATATTTGTTATTTATGATCATTGTAATATTTATCGACTACTCTTTAAGAATAATTATTGCGCATATTGCTGCAAATTGTATATACTGGGGTACTTTGTATTCATGTACAAATACAAGAAATAAACGTCTTTGATGGGTGAAAACGTAAGTTGCTCAACATTCCAGATTTTTTGACTTGTGTATATTTCTCAGATTTCAGCATTCTGTAATCTGTATGTCTCTCTCTAGGCAGCTTTGAAGCATTGCAAAAAACATGATGCATCGGATTATAAGAAAAGCGAAAAATAAGATGAAATTAAATCCATAATGTATAATATGGGGGGAGGGGTGGTGGTGGAAACCACAGACCCCAATCATGCCCCATCCACGTGCTACGCCATGGAGTCTTTTGTTCTACGATTTCCCTCAGTGTTTAGGATTCGTCCGATGAGAGAC
Organism: Trialeurodes vaporariorum; assembly: GCA_011764245.1. Classification (NCBI taxonomy): domain Eukaryota; kingdom Metazoa; phylum Arthropoda; class Insecta; order Hemiptera; family Aleyrodidae; genus Trialeurodes; species Trialeurodes vaporariorum. The sequence goes on along the minus strand of VMOF01000369.1, from coordinate 3,185,453 downwards.
AGATAAGAAAAAAACGGTTATTAAAAATAAATGTAAAAAAAAATTGCTTCGTGGAAATCAAGGTGTAGCTTGGAAAAAAATACAAAAAGACAAAAGAAAAAAAAAGCTAACTAATTTGAAAACGGAGAGGACTTGTGAACAAATGGTTTTAAATTTAAAACAACCATTTCTCAGAAATTAGACCCCCCTTTTTAACTCCTTTTCGATCATTCACAAGATCAGCTATGAGTTAAACGACACAGAAACAAATGCTAGAAAAAAAGAGGGCGGGGAGGGGGTAATGGGTATATATTCGTTGTTTTAGACAGTTTTACTGATTACGTCATGCAGTAAAAAAGCTCGTTGAGAATTCCAAAGTACACCCTCCCACCTAATATACTACTATCTGACTCTCACAGTTGAAATTGTATACAAATAAAAGTAAACTTTCTTTGAAAGTTTTCGGTTGGAACGAATTTCTCGTCACTTTGATTCTTTTTTTCAGAAAGAAAAAAGGCTCCACCGTATGATAAATTCTAACATAATCTATAAGTAGCCCCCACCCATCCAACAAGAGCAATCTGGTATTTTTTCATTTTATTTCTTATGACTTATGTTCTCTCTGCCCTGCAGAAACGCATTTACTTCCAAATTTCGTGATAAAGTGAATATGTAGATGAGCATTCTGCCAATAAGGCGAAACAGTGAGGTGAAAGAAAGAGGTGTATTAAAAATCGGCCAAATCCCCCTCTCGAAAAAAATTGCAATTCAACAAGGTGTTTAAGTATCGCAAGGGGCACATTTCCTGACATTTTCAGTTCCAAAAATGAATTATGGAGCACACAGTGGGCAGTAAAAGTTTGATTTTGGAAAAAAGTGAAAACATCATTATCTAGATTGGAAAAAAAAGATTTTGATACCTATTTTACGCTAAAAGAATCGCAAAAAAGTTTTTTTGCGTGATATCGAGGTAAATGGGGGGTTTTCAACTTGTCGTCAAGTTATTTCAATTTTTCGTGTTTTCCGGTAAACAAAAATTTCACTGAAATTGAGATTCGTCAAAGTGCTGGTTATAGCTGTTTAAAGTTTTAAAAATGCAGTAAAATGCAGTACTTATCCGAGACCACCAATTTCATCGAAAAAAATGACAGATCAGCAAGAAAAAGTCGTCTGGGTGTAAAAATTGGTGTCCGGGGGTATTTTTTAAACCGAATCTTTCACCAATTTTCGAAATTTGGGAATCCAAGATGGCTACCGTTGAAATTTGTCGATTTTCGATTTTTCAAAAAACTGATGATAGATTCGGATCTACAGCGATGAAGAATATCCCAGGACACAAATTTTCACACTTACACGACAATTTCTTGCCGACTTGTTATTATTTTTTCGGTGAAATTGGTGGTCTCGGATACCTACTGCATTTTACGGCCTTTTTCAAACTTTAAACAGCTATAACTTTTGGAGTAATTTCCTAAACATATACGGTTCGGCCGGTTTGCGTTATTCGACGCAGAATTTTAGGTAAAACAACATATCTGCGTTTTTAGTCATAATTGAAAAACTGGCACCTTGACGAATCTCAATTTGAGTGTGATTTTTCCATACCATAAAACACGAAAAATTGCAATAGCTCAACGACAGGTTGAAAAACCCTCATTTACCAGCACAAAATCATCCAGAAGCACTTTTTCTGCGGTTCTATTCGCGCAAAGTAGGTTTCAATTTTTTTTTCTCGTTCGAGACATCGATGTTTTAACATTTTGCCAAAATCAAACTTTGACAGCCTTCTGTTCACTCCCTAACATTGGCGGATCCAGCAATCTGGCAACAGTGTATTCTTCCCATTTGATTGCATGAGAAATAATCGATTAGTCGCGGGGCTTTAGCCCCTTCAAGAATCGATTGTTAATCATACATTCAAATGGGAAGAATGCGCAGTTGCCAGCTTACTGGATCCGCCTATGCTCCCTAATTCATTTTTGGACCTAAAAATTTCAGGAAATGCGCCCCTTGTGATACTAAATGAAGTTGTTGAATCGAAATTTATTTTTGAGAGGAGGGGATTCGGGAGAGGAAACTTTTCAAGGTTAAGTCTTACTATAATTATGGTAAAAGTTACAAAAATATAGTAGACGTACACGAGGCACATTGTAAATTCAACCACGTAAAAATAGTAAAATCAAACTTTGTGGATTTTACTATGTGTTGTGGGTGAAATTTACGATGGTATGGTCATTATTGTTAGCAGAGCAAATTAACCAGACAACATAAGGGACAGTTTGTATTTATTGGATAGAACGAAAGAGACACAATTAGGATATGAAAAAAGTAAAGAAAAGATAGTGAACGGAACAGATGATTTAGAATTGCTTAATTGCAGCGTTGACAGGTTGCTTATTTTTCAACGATTATCTACGATAAAATTACCCGTAACTTCAACACAAAGTGCCAGATTTTCAAATCTTTGGAAAGCTCTCAAAAGCTCGAAAGTATTCTTATGTAAAGTTTGATTTGGTTTTTAGTTTTAGTTTTTCAACCAAATTGATATAAATACAAACGTTTCCTCCCTAGCAATTATATCGATTATCCACTCTCAGCAATCCTCTTCTGTTCTAGGAACGTTGAGCGACACTACGACAAATACATTGGAAACATGAAGAATGAACCACTCCATTAAATTAATAAAAGGCATATCAGAAATGAAACTTTAAAAAAATATTTTAACCAATACTTGGTTAAATCTAAACCATTACTTGGTTTTTTAACCAAGTGCGTGGTTAAATTTAACTCATACTTAGGTTAAAGTAACCATTTTCGTGGTTAAATCCAACAATAAAGCATACAGTAAACTTTACTATGTGAGTATAGGGTAACGGTAACCCTCGACGTAGAGTGTCGTATAATCCAAACCAAGTGTATAGTAAACTTTAACCAATATATGTTGAAGTTTAACCAAGTACTTTTTTCAGCGTATGAACGACATTTGATCATTCTACATTTTGAATAGTTTTTAAACTCAAAACGTCATTTTACCGTGGAATCAACTTATAAATCTAAGAATTCAATAAAGGTCAGTAATTTTGATGAGGGCAAATGAGAGGAAGTTACGGAGGATGGAAGGATGGGAGGATGGGGCTACATTCAATGTGAAATGAGTACATTGTAAATTAATTGCGTCCTCATGAAGAGCGCGACGTAAGCATTTCAAACTGATCCGAAACGTATCAGATTAAGAGGGGAGAACGGAATATACATTCTGAGAATTTAGGCTTCGCAGATGTAAATCTTGATAAGTGCAATTCAATTGGCTCATCATTGTCAGATGTATATCACATTTCCATCGATTCTTATTTCCTTACTTTAAAAGTATGAGCTGAGGATTGCGGTAAACTCCTGCCATTCTTTTTTTATAGTACTCAAAACTTGCTCAGTAAATATTTATGATCATTTACTCAAATTTACACCTGCAATGACATTATTTTTCCATAAGAAATTAAGTGATTTTTTGGATTTCGATCGGACACACGTTTTGTAAAACACATTACCGGTTTCTCTGAACCCACCTACTCACTGTCACATTTGGAGCCCGTGAATTGACACTATGTAACGAAGTTTTTGAGTAAAAAACAACAGGTAAATTATGTAACCAATTCCTTCAAATCAAAATTCATATCAAGATGAGTTCCTAAAAGTTTATTTTATGTATGGGTCATTCCATTTTAAATCAACCAGAGCCTGTGCTGCCTAGTCATGGATTTTGAATATATTTTGTGGGGTGATTGTAACTACTTTTAGTAGCACAAAACGTATTTTTTCATATTTTTTTAGCTTATGGCCCCTGAGATATAGGCAACCGGAAATTCAAAAATTGCGATTTTAGGCTTATCTTTGAACGCGTGCCACAGCCTTAATTCTCAACGGAAAGATACGGTTGAGGTCTCATTTTGATGCATTTTGCGTCCTCTTTTCATTGCTGTAGGTCGTTTTTCATTGATTGAAGGTTTAGCAGGTTGCATACCTATTTGAACTTTGGTGACCCTATTGCAATTTTTCCGATCTTTGATAATTTTTTTTAATAGGATAGCGTTGGTAGAAAAAATTCATACTTTCCAAGCTTTAAGTACACTACTAAGAGTACCTGCTCAAAAAAAATTGGATCTCCTGAGCAATTTTTTCTGGTTGAAAAAATTGCTTAAAGTCGGCTAAAATTAAGAAAGACCCAACTTTGAGGTTAAAAAAGTCGATGTGGGGATTCATGAAAAAATCTTAAAAAATAACAAAAATCACCGCTTTTATGTCTACTTTCAATATCTGAAGTCAAAAGTTTGTGTATTTGATCGCTACAGTCGATTTTTTTTTCTTCAAAATTGGTAAAAATACAATTTGCTCGAACACACGCGATCGAAGCGAATAGAAGAGCCAGCTCTTTGAGGTTTAAAAATCTCGCAAAATCTCTAAAATGATCACTTTTAAGTCCTTTTTCAATGCCTGAAGCCGAACATTTGATTACTGAAGCGCTTCAGTTGAAATACAAGTTTGTAAAATCGGTAAAATTTCACGCGACGCCCCCATGCCCTGAACTGAGCTCAGATTGTGGCCGTGCTAATTGTGTTTTTACCGATTTTACGAACTTGTATTTCAACTGAAGCGCTTCAGTAATCAAATGTTCGACTTCAAGCATTGAAAAAGGACTTAAAAGTGATCATTTTAGAGATTTTGCGAGATTTTTAAACCTCAAAGAGCTGGCTCTTCTATTCGCTTCGATCGCGTGTGTTCGAGCAAATTGTATTTTCACCAATTTTGAAGAAAAAAAAATCGACTGTAGCGATCAAATACACAAACTTTTGACTTCAGATATTGAAAGTAGACATAAAAGCGGTGATTTTTGTTATTTTTTAAGATTTTTTCATGAATCCCCACATCGACTTTTTTAACCTCAAAGTTGGGTCTTTCTTAATTTCAGCCGACTTTAAGCAATTTTTTCAACCAGAAAAAATTGCTCAGGAGATCCAATTTTTTTTGAGCAGGTACTCTTAGTAGTGTACTTAAAGCTTGGAAAGTATGAATTTTTTCTACCAACGCTATCCTATTAAAAAAAATTATCAAAGATCGGAAAAATTGCAATAGGGTCACCAAAGTTCAAATAGGTATGCAACCTGCTAAACCTTCAATCAATGAAAAACGACCTACAGCAATGAAAAGAGGACGCAAAATGCATCAAAATGAGACCTCAACCGTATCTTTCCGTTGAGAATTAAGGCTGTGGCACGCGTTCAAAGATAAGCCTAAAATCGCAATTTTTGAATTTCCGGTTGCCTATATCTCAGGGGCCATATGCTAAAAAAATATGAAAAAATACGTTTTGTGCTACTAAAAGTAGTTACAATCACCCCAAAAAATATTTCCAAAATCCATGACTAGGCAGCAACACATTTCATTAATTTTGGTTGATTTAAAATGGAATGACCCGTATATTATATTAGAATTATTTTTTTGAGAATTCTCAAAAAAATAATTCTAAAAAAGAAAATTCTAAAATAATTCTAGGAAAAAAAGGAATGTCTATAAAGCACATGGAGTATGGTGAATTTGCATCTACTGGGCTGAGTATGTCTTCTAACAGCACATTTTATGTGCTTGAACGACATACTGTATGTTTTTGAACGACATACGTATGTGCTTAAAAGATGTACTCTACATACTCCATGTCTTCAGAACTCATTCTCGCCCCAGTAGCTGCAAATTCGACATACTTTATGTGCTTCATCGACATACCTTTTTCTCCGTGAACAAACCGAAAGGAAAGCGCCGTGATCGATAAACTTTTTGGTATAAATGTCATCGATCAATCATTATTACAAATTTCGAGGCAATCCCTAGTAAATTTTTTTTGTTGGTGGTCAACAGAATTTTGTTGGTGCTAATACTTCTTGTATTAAGTTTTTTAAATATCAAAAATCTGATAGCAGAATCAGATTCCTCGACCAAATATACCTCCCATTACCAAGTTTCATACAAATCAGACTTAAAGTAACCATATCCTCTTTTCGCAAACTTATGTACCGGAATTTCGTCGATAGAATGTATCTGATCGGGATGGTACAACTATTAGGTCAGCGGACTTGGAAACGGAAGGAATCGGGTTCGAATCCCGGTAGAAACCGTAAACTTAGGTAGCTACCATTCAGTCAGCTGACCTTGGTGAACATCCGTACAAGTCTATAAATTGAGTTTTTACTTTTATGTATCCCCTTTATTATCCCTAATCCTTTTAACCACTTAAAAACTTTTTGATGACATATCAATAAAATTTTAATGGTGGACCAGCAGAATTCTGATGGTGGTCAACAGAAACACTGAGAAATGGAACGCTGGTCGGTCAGCAAATTTGTTCGTGGCCAACAAAATTTTGTTGGCAATCAACAAATTTGCTGACCGATTAGTGTTCCATTTCTCAGTGTTTTTGCTGGTCACCCACAATACATTTTTACTAGGGATGCCTCGAGTCTACTTCTACTTTTCGTCGCCTCGCCTCTCTTTCTTTGTTCAGAGTCATTGGTCTTTGTCATTTTATGTTTCACAGAAACACCCTGCGGCAGCAAGTTCCTGTGAAATATGAGATGACGAAAAGATTGTCTCTGTGCATAAAGTTATCATTTACTAATTCATCATGATCATGCATTAATTCATTCCTAATTTATCCGTCTTTTGTAGCGTTTTTGGCCGAACGTTACAAATACCATACCTTCTTTTAAATACACAGGCGTATGACCACTGGAATCATGCCCATGACGAAGATGATCCACCCAATTATACTTCTAACAGCAGTAAGTTTCTCCAATTTTCTGAATTTCTCTTGATTTATTTTGGTAAAATTCTTAATTGATAAAGCTCTTGTTGACTCTCTCCGAGCAGGGGTGCGACAAGCGTCTGCAGCATGCAGGGCAAAGCACATTTATAGTGTGACTCTCTCCCAGTGGCGTAGCTAGGAATTTTTCGAGGGGCGGCGCGGCGTCTGATAATTGTCAAATGGGTGTCCAAAGATACTATAATTGAGGACCTGGGTGCGAGATCTTCGCAGTATATTGTTCTTTCTTTCCAAAGAAAGCAAATACTTGTATCTTGCTGAAAATTTTACTGAGAATTATACACAATTTCTTGTAGTTTTAAGTGCGATTCCCCAAAAAATTTCAGTCTCCTCATTAATTATTTAAAAAAAATGAAGGAGAAATGAGATAATGGAACACTGCAATGAAGAAGTGCGCATACGCACCCAAGTCCTCAATGTTTTAAAATGTGTCTAAAAACGCAAAAAATGGGCTTTTGTTCAGCAAAGTGCGTTGTCAAGGGAGCGGGGGGTCAAGACCCCTTGGATCCCCCCCCCATTTCCACACACCTGCTCTCTTGCAACTGGTAAGTTTTGAAAAATTAATGACGTTGTGCCAGGATATAAAGAGGGGTTTTTATCCATTATCTATCTTTGTCTAACATACCTGTTTCAGTGATGAAAAGATATGTATATGCACATTTTCTCGTCGCGCTGTTGCATTTTTCAAGTCACGCTCAAACAAATTGTACACGTTTATACCTCTAAATTTTCGCATTTTCTTCGTATCCAACAGTAGCGTTTCTTTATATTGTTTTCAATCTCTGCTGTCCAAATCCCGGTGGGTTTTATTGGTTTATTAATGCATCATCGTTGCATTTATGTGGCCATTTTAACTCATGTGCAATATCCATTCGAGGGAGTGAACTATGCACCCCTAATAGTTCGACATTTTTCATGAGATTCAATGGACAAAATGCAGCATTGCCACATTGCACGATATACGCTACTGATTCATACACTGAATACAGACGTTGGCTTAGGAAGTAGAGCTGTGTTGCTGAGTTTTTTTGTCACGGTCAATTGAGAAATGGACTTTGAAAAAACGGGACTTAAGAGATGTATTTACATTTATAAATGGACTTATCATATACACGGGATACAAAAATACTGGACATACAAATCAGCGGACGTTAGAAGAAGGTGGACACAAACAAAAGTGTACTTACATGCAGTCGGATCGTCCTGGAACCAATTTTAAGTCTCAGTATTCGCCTTTGTGTATGTTAGTAGGCTATTAACATACAAAGGCGAAAACCGAACTTTATTCCATTCACCCACTCACATTAAAATATTTAAAAATCTCATTAAAAGAAGGGGTTTTTTCGAGGATATAATCACAAAAAAAACCAATTTTGTGCATGAGATGAGGAGATGAAACAAGCAATTGAGGTTCAAATAGCTCAAGAACAGTATTGCCAAGCCTCAGAAGTGAAAAGTGCGCATTTGACAATTAGGGAGTCAGATTATACACTTTTATCATCAAATCACTCTCATCTTTTCAAAATATAGATAGTTTCACTCCTTAAGGTTTACATTCTGTTCCTGAATTCCATGCTCAGACAATTTGTCCGCCTTTTTTCATTTTCATTAGAGGCAAAGGACTTGGAATTGGAATTTCTCTCTTTACACAAATATTGGTAGTACCTTTTATGTTTCTAAGAAATTTTTAATTATTATTTTTCTTAAACTGTTCGATCATTTTGTTTTAAATTGGGGGGCGCACTATAAGGAAGCATCCAAAACAACATAATGTGTCCGAGACATTATCACCCCGTCAATCAGTGTCTAATTTTACTAATGTTTAGGGTTTTAGCACAATTCTCCACGTACAATTTTACTTTAGAATCGCAAAACGATGTATTTTAAGATGTTGAATTCAAAATGCTATCAGTTTTCACTAAATTTGCCTAGATTTTACGTGAATTCCAATTTTATGAAATTCGAATTTATGAAAAAAGCGTAAGGTTTGAGAGAAAACTAAGGCTGACTTTGAAATCAACGAATCAATTAACGAGGAAATGATCGCGAGTGAAGAGGAAGAGGTACCTTATGATGAGCAAACTGGGTTTTTACATTCATGACGGCCGCACTGTGTCGTTCAGGCGTAAAAATCGGGCAATATTATATGATCAACTCTGGGCTAGTATAACAATTCTTCAATAAGGTCAAAAAAAAAAAAAAAAAAAATTATTATGCAACCGCAAGACTAATATTGTCTCATTTTGAGTAACAAGATGCTGTGGCAAACTGTTAAAAACTAGCTTCGACGTCCACTCCGCCATTTGTATGACTTTTTTTAAAGCTGCGTGTGTGAACAAACAACCCTGAAAAATTGAGAACGATTTTCCCGGTCACGAGAGTTTGGTGAGACTGAACACAACGATGCGTGAGCGGGACGAAAATTCAAGAAAACCAAAACTTTGCCTTTTTATTTTACACTTCAGTTAAAAATCACTATCTGGAATGTAACTCATCGTCAAGAGAAAGACATTTTTATATTTTCAAAATTAGGTCTGAGTACTTTTCACGTGAAAGTCAAGGGAACTGGAGAAAAAGAGGGATAAAACGCCACAAGACGGATTATAGGCTTAGAAGTTACGGCAACTGTAGTCCCTATACAGGGTGTTGAAGAAAATAAGCACCATCTCGAATTTCTCGCGAACAGATTCGAATTTCGGAAAACGCCGAAATACGTCTAAAATATTTTCAAGGAGGACAGTTTTTAAGGGGGTTTCGTCTTCCCCGCCCCCGGAAGGAGCGTCCCACCCCATAACTCGAATATTTCAAATGTCGACCCCCATCTTGTGCTATATTGATCGAAAAGGCATAAAATTCTAAGACCTTTTGCGCAAACTGCAGGTCGATATCGGTTTTTAGTTTTCGATATAATCGAAGGTCAAAGTTCGATTTTGACATTTTTTCAAAAATTAATAGCTCGAGTTTGAAAAGTCGTACACTAATAATCTTCGGCTCTAAAATACTCTAAATTGCAAGTCCTTTACAGAAAATAATACAAAGTTGGGCTCAAATTACTCAAAATTAAAATTTATGGTCCCCAAAATTTTTTTTTTCGATTTTTTCGATTTTTTCACACTTTGAGATCCTGAAAAAAGAGGAATAGTGGCGAATTTCAAAAAACACTGAATTATGAATCCATTATTTTTTTAGAGAATAACTTTTTAGGGCGGGTTTTTTCTTCCCGCCACTCAGGGGAGGGGGCCACTCCCTGACTATGCCAATCCCCTTGAGTGGCGGGAAGAAAAATACCCGTCGTAATAAGTTACTCCCTAAAAAATGATGGACACATGTTTCAGCGTTTTGAAATTTGCCAGCACTGGCCCTCTTTTTTCAGACTTCAAAGTTCGGAAAATTGAAAAAGATAGAATAAAATTTTAAAGGCCACAAATTTTAATTTTGAAAATTTGAAGCCCAACTTTGTATTTTTTTTCTAAAAAGTACTTGCAATTTCGAGTATTTTAGATCCATGGTTTATGAAACTACGACTTTTTAAACTCGAGCTATGGTTTTTGAAAATAGGTCAAAATCGAACGTTGACTTTCGATGTATCGAAGACGAAAAACGATATCGACCTGCAGTTTGCGCCAAAGGTCTTAAAATTGTATGCCTTTTGGACCGATGTATCACAAGATAGGGGCCGCCATTTGAAATATTTGAGTTAGGGGGTGGGACGCCGCTCCCCAAGGCCCTCCCGGGGGTAGGGAAACAGAAACCCCCTGAAAAGTTGTCCCCCTCGAAAATATTTGAGACATGTTTCGGCGTTTTCCGAAATTCGAAGCCGTCCGCAAGAAATTCGCGATGGCACATATTTTCTTCAACACCCTGTATACTATGAGAGTTGCGCCTCGTCATTCAAAACGAGGAAGAATAAACGGACCAATGGAGAGGCAAATTGCAAATGGCGGATGGCCATTTGCCTCTGCGCTGTTGCCTTTTAATACTATTTCTAACAGGTTAGGTTCCGATTCTCGACAATAATAACGGTCGTTATTGGTTCTCCAGAATAAAATTCAAGCGCAGAGGTAAAATGAACAATAATTACCGCGGTCACTGTTACTTAATACGAGGGTCGTTCAGAACGTAAGAATCCCTATTTTTTTCTCGACTTGTAATTAAGCTACAAAAAATTTAAACCCAGCATTAAAACCGTCATAGACTGACGATTCCAACGCTTTTTAAAAAATTAAAATCGGACCAACAGTTTCGTCACAATCTTAGTTTTTGTGAACCCACCTTTTTGAATTTCCGTCCACCTCCGATGCGATGCGTGCGCTTCAATTGTACACTAGATTACCTTAGTTCAAAATCATTCGTTGTGATCAAAATCGAAACATGTGATAAAATTGAGAAAAAAATTATGTAACCCTTACCTTTCTTAGCTTTTTTCCACGTAACCACCCTGCACACCGATACATTCGTCGCATCGCGGAATAAGCTTCTTGATGCCCTCTTCAAAGAAACTTTTTGGTTGAGCGCTGAAAAATCCCATAACCGCAGCCTTCAGCTCAGGATCCGGTGCGGATCCCAAATCTGAGGTTCATGATCCGTTATCTTGATAACGTTAGTCCGTCAAAACTGTTTATCTCAAATGCCGAAAGTTTTTACTCACACAGTGGGCATGAGTGAGCTCGTTACGCAGCGATAATTTTGCTGGAAAAATCATCGCTGGAGGTGGACAGAAATTCAAAAAGTTGGGTTCACAAAAACTAAGATTGTGACGAAACTATTGGTCCGATTTTAATTTTTAAAAAAGCGTTGGAATCGTCAGTTTATGACGGTTTCGATGCTGGGTTTAAATTTTTTGTAGCTTAATTAGAAGTCGAGAAAAAAAATAGGGATTCTTACTTTCTGAACGACCCTCGTATGTGAAATAAAAGCGAGTATACGCGAAATGTAAACAAACCCTCAGCCATTTGCCTTTGCCTCTTGGGGCTTTCTTGACTGCTTAAATTTGAGAGCCAATCAGAAACGGATTCCGACAAGGCGCAACTCTCATAGCATACATACAGGGTGTGTAACAAAAAATGATCAGGCTACCATCGCTTCATGATCTTATCTTTTGTCAGAAATCACAGTCGGAACTTTTTGTGCACTGTAGTTCTAGAGTTGTTTCCAGTACAGTCGCGATGGACATGCAACTAGGGAGAGCTGCTCAAGGAGTAACTTTCATATCGTACAGATATATTGTCGAAAAGGCCGTAAGATATTCATTTAGTGCAATCGTAACGATGATCATATCGTAGAACCTAAAAATTGATTCTTGTTTTCGACAAATATTCAATTATGCTTGTTCTCAATTAGAATTCATCCATTAGCACTCGCATCTGTTTTCAGGTTGCTCACGCAGAATCGCCGTACCAATAAATACGAGCTCTTGAACACAGCCGTAGATAAGACCAACTTCATTAAAATATTCCTGAGTTGTAACCGTAAATGCCTCTACATAACTGCACCACCTCGTTTTGGTAAAACTGTTAATTTGGATTTGCTGAAACTTTTTTTGGATTCCGAAATAGACCCAGAGGGGTTTCCGATTCCCCCGGAGAATTCTAAAGCCTTGCCTTTTTTTAAAAATACTAGTATAACTTAAAGACGAAAACTATTTCAATCTTCATTTTCAGCAGTATAAATTCATCTATATTAACTTTAAAGGGCTCGCCAGCGTGGAAGATTTTTCATCATACAAAAGAATGCTTTTGCTCAATCATATGCGACGTGTTAGAAAGCTATGAGCTCTCGAGTAAAAGATTTAATAATTCCTTCGCTAGATACTCGGCAGACAGCGCATTTTGTATGAATAAATGTCATTAAAAATTTCTTTCTTTTTTACCTTTTGAAAAGCGGTTATCAAAAGAACTCAATGAACCGTATAAAAAACCAGTCATTGTTTTAGTCGATGAATTTGACACAATACTTCAAGTAATCTTTAGTAGAAAAATGGAAAATTTTGATACAATCTCTCGTAACCATGGACAATGTTTGAGTTATCTGTCAAAAGATAACCCATTTGTTATCCAATCATTATAATATATAGGGTGCTTGGCATTGAGTGGTGTAATGTCATCACTCTTGAATAATCGTTACCATATTTATTTTGGTCGTGACAAAATAGTATCTAAGTATTTTGGTTTCAACGAAGATGAAGTACGAAAATTACTGATCATCAGGAACAATTTGTATGCGTTTATTGACGAAGTTGAATATGCCTATAATGGATATGGAGTAGTTAATATTCCAAACATGAAATTATTCAATCCATAAGGTGTGTGACCCAAAGGTGGCCCGGCTCTTAAGGTGGCCCACCCCCGTTTATTTCCGTTAGTTTCATGAATTGACGATAGATGGCGTTAGTGCTGAGTAACAGGATGCTATTGCTTCCCCCATACCAAAAATCAAGTGTGTCGGGTGATTCAGTCGGTGCGGAAAAGGGTGATCGCCATTTTGGCAGGCCTTCTTACAATTTTCACGTTATTAAACAAGCGTAAAAGCTAAGCCTAAAAACTAATTTAATCTTGACTTGTTATACATTTTTTAAATGCTTATTTACCTCTCTTTCATGAGTCGTGATTATTTTTTCGTAAACTTTACCTGTTTTGAAGATAGCAGCAAATATTTGTGTAAACACGTGGTTTGACTGGTGCACTTAAGGTGGCCCGCTCGTTTTTGTAGCATGCTTATATTGACCTACGGTCGGTAAAAAATTAATTTTAACGAATCATAGGCCGGTATTATTAGCATAAGGTGTCAAAATGCACAACTGGACCAAAAAGAAGCAAAGAAAAATAAAAATTCCGCTGAATTTAAATTTTCACGGAAAAGATGAAAAAATAAGTTTTTCTCCCTCTATTTTATTTGCACTCACTGGTGCTTATTGTCCCCGTTGACTCCCTGATGGGTACTAATATTTAGTTTCTAATTTCCTGTAATGGTAATTAGTAAAGATGAACTAATTATACTATCAGCAGCTAATTAATTACTATTAACAACCATTTTTATAATATTATCATCAATTATAAATGGGAAAATTAGCGATAAAAAAATGAAAAAAATTAAGAGGGCCCAAAAGGGTTAAAACCTCCCTTTAACATTATAACTTTATCATTATCATTGTAATTTTTGATTAAACAAAGGTATTGATTCCATCTGTAAACGAAACAATAGCATTTGAATGCGTATCTATGAAATTTGAAAGGGGGTGGCCACCTTAGGTGCACCAAAAATATTAGGGGTGGCCACCTTAGGTGCACGTTTTGCGCGATGTCAAAACCCTACTTTTTTTCAAATGCAAAAAAAAGCCCAAAAACAAAACAAAATTATAAAAATGAAATCAGTATATGATAGCCAACTGTCTGAAGAGTAAATTGACGTATTTCGTTTTTTCTCTCTCTCATTATTTATTAGTGCAAATTGGCTCCAAGCTTAGGTATGGCCACCTTTGGGTCACCTACCTTAATCAATCACTTTTTTTTTTAGATGAGAGAGAAATAAAATTTTATTGCACAAGCGCCACTAACGATTATGCAACTTCGAGCGGTCTGTGTTCTTTTCAAATCCAGATATTGGCCATACTATTGAAGTAATTACTTCAAGTATGGTGTATGCTGTTCATCAGTTGTAACATGTATCGGTTTATGGCTTGTTAATACTTCAATGAAGTATTAACAAGCCATAAACCAATACATTTTACAACTCTAGATAGATGCTCTAAGATTAAATATAGTTAGAAAAGATCCGTTGACAGAACAAGATTTTAATTTATTTATTAAGTACGTTTCTAATCGATATGGAGGTACTTAACGCTATATTCCTCACCAAGTCCCATAATGCTTCGATGTACAAATATGGAGACAACGGAGAGATTACAGCAATACTTAAGGAATAGTGCGTACTGTTTGAATAATTACAACTCTAATTCGGAAACCAAAAAAGAATTATACAACGCGTTAAGTTACTTAAATAATACTGAAAGATCGCATAAACGTCTTGCACGAGCTATTCATGCTTTGATAAATAAAAGACGGAATTTAGACGAGCGGATCAGCATCGCCGGCGCGATCAATTTTATTCTACAACAATATGAGCCCAAAACAACTTTTAACAACATTTTACAAGTAGCCAACAAAGTAACGGTAAGAAGAACTGGAAGTTTCAATGCTACATCGAAAAATCAGGATTTTTCGATGTAGTATTGAAACTTTTAGTTTTTCTTCAAAAAAGCCGGTACATAGCGTTAAGTACCCCATATCGATTAGAAACTTCATAAATAAGTTAAAATCGTGTTCTATCAACGGTTCAAAATCAGGATTTTTCGATGTTGTACTTTGTTGGCTACTTGTAAAATGTTGTTAAAAGTTGTTTTGGGCTCATATTGTTGTAGAATAAAATTGATCGCGCCGGCGATGCAGATCCGCTCGTCTAAATTCCGTCTTTTATTTATCAAAGCATGAATAGCTCGTGCAAGACGTTTATGCGATCTTTCAGTATTATTTAAGTAACTTAACGCGTTGTATAATTCTTTTTTGGTTTCCGAATTAGAGTTGTATAATTATTCAAATAGTACGCACTATTCCTTTAGTATCGCAGCAATCTTTCCGTTGTTTCCATATTTGTACATCGAAGCATTATGGGACTTGGTGAGGAATATAGCGTAAAGTACCCCATATCGATTAGAAAAGTAATAAATAAGTTAAAATCTTGTTCTGTCAACGGCTCTTTTCTAATTAATTAGAAAAGAGCCGTTGACAGAACAAGATTTTAACTTATTTATTACGTTTCTAATCGATATGGGGTACTTTACGCTATATTCCTCACCAAGTCCCATAATGCTTCGATGTACAAATATGGAAACAACGGAAAGATTGCTGCGATACTAAAGGAATAGTAATGTAATTATATTTAATCTTACAAGGGGAGGCTCAGAAGTCGCCACCTTCGATTTTGAAAACAATTGCAAGTAAAACTGTTAGACCCGTGTTTCTCACTTTTTGCCAATGGGCCTTCCTAAACCGTCAGGAATTTTTTGAAAGTTGCCGAAATTCACGTAAATATTCGGAACGATCTCCGCTCGGGGTTTTACGTGAATTTCGGCAACTTTCAACAAATTCCTGATGCTTTAGGAAGGCCCACTGGCAAAAAGTGAGAAACACTGGTCTAATAGTTTTACTTTAGCTACATTTTCGTGCAATTGTTTTCAAAATCGGATGCGGCGACTTCTGAGCCCCCCCTTGTTAGTACATTCACTTGTTCTTAAGTAATGATCTAATCGCTCGCTCCGAAGTTTCCAAATTGTCCAAGTTCAAGTAACTTAACGCGTCGTTTGAAGAGCTTAACTTGCTCTCAATTTTAAAGAGGAATAAAACCATCTCGCTTCAGTAATTTTGGCCGGGCTGCATTATTGGATCGGCTCATGCGAAAACGTCCGATGTTCAAAATAGGTTTCATTGAGAAGATAAATATAAAAAAAAAAGGCAAACACAAAAGACAAAGAAAACCGGAGCGATAAGGCACAGACAAGTCCGATCAGTACTTACACAGATCCATCGTCTTCTTTGCTGTCAATGTACTTACATTTTGTAAATCACGAAGGGATGCGTCTAGTGGCGTCGCGTGCAATCTGGCAACGTTGTTTATAGTCCATTAAAACCCATGTAAAAGATCGAAACCTTGGGGGTGCACAGTGCACTCCCTCGAATCGATATTTTACACGGCATCAAATGGACAAAATGCTGCGTTGCCGGATTGCACGCGACGCCACTGGATGCGTCTAAAATAGATTCATCAAGATCCATGAGAATCATCTTGCTGAAAAAGTCCACGAATTTTATTTTTAATCGTGCAGCTCTGCTAAGCATTACCGATTGCTAGTTTTTCATTTTACCTCTGACATCCCCCTCCTCAACTTCCATACTGTTGCCCTCTGTATAAAGAATTCATCTCAGTAAAAGTTTTTAAATATCATATTATTTTGTAACAGTGGTGTTGGGTGAAGTTTGGCAACGAGGTACCCATGTAAACCTATGTAAAATTTGGAAACCATTTGAAAGATGGAATGCAAAGGTGCTCACCAAATACCCTAGTTTGATATTAGTTATGGCTTTAAATGGACAAAATACTACGTTGCCAAATTGCACGCTAAGCCACTGTGTTGTAGGTGTCAGGTTTGCAAGATGACAATAAGCCTTCGTACGCACTGAAAGTAGGATCGTCAAAATGACATCGGTGAGCCGAAATTCACCGCAAACTCTGTAGAATTGCCAATCTGACATTTCTAAAATTCAAACAAAATCTTGACCAAAACACCTTCAAAACGGGTTTATTTGTTTTTTTTTTTTTACTGTAGATTGGTGAAAAGAAGACACAAATTCCACCGTCAAATAGCTCTGCAGTTTGACGGGCCGTCAAATTGCACAGTTATTTGACCCGATACCACTTTGACGATCCTACTTTGAGCGCGTACGAACAATACCGTACGAAGCCCGAATAGATTTCGTTGGTTCTGCTAACCATTGGGTTGCTGATGAACGATTTCATCTAATCAAAGTTTCAAAGTCTGAATCTTGAATTGACGGCGTTGTTATTCTCTGTAATAAATCTAGATTTTTTAATTTTTACCTGTTTATCCATGCTTTTTTCTTTAAGAACAACCTGTTTTATTTTCTCTTGAAATTATGATTATTTATTTTCTTTTGAATTTTACAATTCTCAGTGATTTCAATGATGCTTGAAAATGGCCTACCTGCTCAATAGGCGAACGAATTTTCGCGACGAATACATTCGACAACAACATTGCAAACCTACGCATGACAACGGTGGATGACACGAAACTGGATCGCGTTTGTCGAACTTTTTCGGTGTTTTCAGTCATCGATGGCATCAATTCGATTTTGAATTTATGTCCGGAGGTGAATTCGGAATCGAATTGATGCCTATGCCATCGATGGCCCAAAAACACATATAAAAACACAATTGAGTTTCTTCGAATATGTAGTTAGGTTGGTATTGTTTATGATATTCGATCGCGAAAATTCGCTGTATGTGTTCCGGTGAACCGTCTCCGTTCCGGTTCTCTCCATCAGGGGAGGACCGAAATGGGGACGGGAACGGGCGGGCTCGGTGGACCGGCCAGAGATTCTCCATCCTCAACAGTGTTGCCAGATCGAGAGTAAAAAGCCGTATCGTCCCCATTTAAATCAATGTAAAACGTACGGCTTTTTCACCCCAATCTGGCAACACTGATCTTCAGTAAGTTTCTAGCTGTTTCTTCAACCTGTCACCTAAGCCCGTGCAATAATTAATTCTCATCTTATCTAAATATCAAAATATATTAATCCTTTTCACTTTAATCTTTATTTCTTAGTTTGTTCGCTTCCCTCTTTGGTTCGTTTTGATTCTGTTTATTTCTTTAAATAAATTATTGCCTTTCGTTTCGTCAACCCTTTGTTCGGTTCTTTTCGTTTGCTTTTAACCCGTTCGTTTCCTCAATGAGGCTCTTTCAAACTTTTGCTGTGAGGAAACGAATAGTCCAATCGAATGTAAAAACCAGTGAAAGTCATAAAAATCACACTAAAATAATCTAAAATTCAGTAATAAACTCACAAGACTGCTCTAAAGGCAAGATCCCAATGGCGCTTCTACGCAGGTATGATGGGAGATTCCTGTCTAATTTGTCCTTTTCTCTTCAAAAACACAGAGATACCTATGTCTTAAATTAGATAGGAATCTCCCCTGATACCTGCGTTGAATCGCCATTATGCCCGATACCGGTGCATTCGGTGGATGCGATGTGGAGAGTTGACTCGGTGGTTGGTGAAAGAAATAAATAGATAAGTTTACAAATAAATAAATCAATTTACAAATAAATAAATAAATAAAATTAATGATTCGAAATTCAGAAAAAAAACAAATGAAAATTAAGTAAATTAAATTGTTGAAAGATATTAACATGTTTTCTGGGTTCCTAGGGACATCTTTTGAAAAGAAATGGGTCTACCTTAATTTTCAAATTTTTCATGATTACAATACTTTCTCTACATAGAGTGAGAAAGTAAAAAAGTCTAAGGACTTTTTATTGAGATTTTTTGTTTTAATTCTGGGGATTTTTCCTCGGTTTTAGTGATTGTTTCACTGTCACCTCGCAGCCCTCTTATTCCTTTTAGGCTTTCTGATTTCTTCTAGCTGATCTGAGTCGCGAGGAAAATATGTCTGTTTCTCATTGGAAAATCAACACTTCGGGAAACAAACGTCGAAAAGTTTCTTGTCAATTAATAATGCCTCGAAGGACGCAACTTGTCGAAACTTGTGCGGTGCGCCTTCCAGGGATGAAAGCTTCTCCAAATCTAATCCCATAGGCGGAGCCAGCAATTAGCAAATGTTAATTTTCCCCATTTGAATGTATGAGAAACAATTGATTTTCTGAAATTTGGCCATGGCCCCCTGAAGAATCGATTGTTTCTCATACATTCAAATGGATAGAATTCACGGTTGCCAAATTGCTAGCTCCGCCCATGTCTAATCCGCACAAAACGCACGTCGACGGCTCTGTTTTTGGTGTAACACCTGCAACTCTGAATCATGCAAAATGCAGAGCAATGACTACTTTTTACGCTGTGTTTCGTCAGAATATACTCAAGAAACTCTAATAAAATGCTAAAAGTTTTTTTGTTTTTGTTCAGTTGTTTGTTCATTTGTTTGTTTCTTTAATTGTTTGCTTATTTGGATTTTTGTTATTTCACGAAACGAAGTCGAATTGATTGCACATACCTTTTTTTTTTTTTTTTTTTTTTTTTTTTTTTTTTTTTTTATCGTCCACCTGCTAAATACGGTTACAAGCAATCAAAACACGATCATCGTAGATCTTTGGCTCGTCTGGCTTTCACGGACGAGTTTGGTGAGCCGTATTTTAAGAAGAGTCTACAAACTTCAGCTGGGCCCAGGGGGGTGATCACGGAGGATCGTTTCGTTTCGTTTTCGTTATCGTTATCGTTTACGTGTAACCTTATGGGTGGCTCAACTGATCAAATCGTTTTGAGCCTCTCGTAACGATTGAAACGGTCGAAAGGAAGCGATGAGTTGGAGGCTGTCGTTTACTCGATCGTTTGAAGTAGGAAGAGGTGAGGAGGGGATCACCTGCGCGATCGAGTTGCGCAGAAGCAAGCCCATTTGATTTAATGCAAACGATAACGATAACGATACCGAAACGAAACGATCCTCCGTCATCACCCCCCTAGAACTGGCAGGAATTTCAATATTAAATGTGCCTTCACTTGATGTGAACAGAGTTTCACAGAGGATGTCGATAACCATAACAGATTTAATCACATCAGTAATTATCAGTTTTCCTCAAAAATTAATAAAGGAGAGAAAACTTCGGCTGCTCAAATTCTTGTGAATTTGATTTTAGTGAATCCCATTAAATCGACGATTCAGCATCTGCTTGGCTTGAATCTCGTACTACATTTAGCTTAAAGGAGTGTCATCAAAAATAAATGTCATAGACATCTAACCCATGTAAATGAGATTTACTTATATGTACATATACCACTGGGAAAAGCAAACACCCCTAAAAAATTTGACCGCTCCTCTGAAATGCTTATTCATTGAACTTGCGCGAAACAACTTGCAAAAAAAAACACTCGTGCTGATGAAAGTCCACCATTATCGATTTCAGCCAGTTCACTCTTTGACTGCAGCTTGCCGAAAAAATTAAACCGAACTGATCTTTTTGCGGTCTTTTAATTGCCAACAAGGCTTAGGGCTCTCAAAACGTCCGATCTGCTCTTCCGGGGCACCGCCTATGTAATTTAATAAGGGGAAATAGACTTACTAGCAGACCTGATCTTTTTGCGGTCTTTTAATTGCCAACAAGGCTTAGGGCTCTCAAAACGTCCGATCTGCTCTTCCGGGGCACCGCCTATGTAATTTAATAAGGGGAAATAGACTTACTAGCAGACCTGATCTTTTTGCGGTCTTTTAATTGCCAACAAGGCTTAGGGCTCTCAAAACGTCCGATCTGCTCTTCCGGGGCACCGCCTATGTAATTTAATAAAGGGAAATAGACTTACTAGCAGACCTGATCTTTTTTCGGCCTTTTAATTGCAAACAAGGCTTAGGGCTCTCAAAACGTCCGATCTGCTCTTCCGGGGCACCGCCTATGTAATTTAATAAAGGGAAATAGACTTACTAGCAGACCTGATCTTTTTGCGGCCTTTGAATTGCCAACAAGGCTTAGGGCTCTCAAAACGTCCGATCTGCTCTTCCGGGACACCGCCTATGTAATTTAATAAGGCGAAATAGACTTACTAGCAGACCTGATCTTTTTGCGGTCTTTTAATTGCCAACAAGGCTTAGGGCTCTCAAAACGTCCGATCTGCTCTTCCGGGGCACCGCCTATGTAATTTAATAAGGGGAAATAGACTTACTAGCGGAAGTGATCTTTTTGCGGCCTTTGAATTGCCATCAAGGCTTAGGGCTCTCAAAACGTCCGATCTGCTCTTCCGGGGCACCGCCTATGTAATTTAATAAAGGGAAATAGACTTACTAGCAGACCTGATCTTTTTTCGGCCTTTTAATTGCAAACAAGGCTTAGGGCTCTCAAAACGTCCGATCTGCTCTTCCGGGGCACCGCCTATGTAATTTAATAAAGGGAAATAGACTTACTAGCAGACCTGATCTTTTTGCGGCCTTTGAATTGCCAACAAGGCTTAGGGCTCTCAAAACGTCCGATCTGCTCTTCCGGGACACCGCCTATGTAATTTAATATGGGGAAATAGACTTACTAGCAGACCTGATCTTTTTGCGGCCTTTGAATTGCCAACAAGGCTTAGGGCTCTCAAAACGTCCGATCTGCTCTTCCAGGGCACCGCCTATGTAATTTAATAAGGGGAAATAGACTTACTAGCAGACCTGATCTTTTTGCGGTCTTTTAATTGCCAACAAGGCTTAGGGCTCTCAAAACGTCCGATCTGCTCTTCCGGGACACCGCCTATGTAATTTAATAAGGGGAAATAGACTTACTAGCAGACCTGATCTTTTTGCGGTCTTTTAATTGCCAACAAGGCTTAGGGCTCTCAAAACGTCCGATCTGCTCTTCCGGGGCACCGCCTATGTAATTTAATAAGGGGAAATAGACTTACTAGCAGAAGTGATCTTTTTGCGGCCTTTGAATTGCCAACAAGGCTTAGGGCTCTCAAAACGTCCGATCTGCTCTTCCGGGGCACCGCCTATGTAATTTAATAAAGGGAAATAGACTTACTAGCAGACCTGATCTTTTTTCGGCCTTTTAATTGCAAACAAGGCTTAGGGCTCTCAAAACGTCCGATCTGCTCTTCCGGGCACCGCCTATGTAATTTAATAAAGGGAAATAGACTTACTAGCAGACCTGATCTTTTTTCGGCCTTTTAATTGCAAACAAGGCTTAGGGCTCTCAAAACGTCCGATCTGCTCTTCCGGGGCACCGCCTATGTAATTTAATAAAGGGAAATAGACTTACTAGCAGACCTGATCTTTTTGCGGCCTTTGAATTGCCAACAAGGCTTAGGGCTCTCAAAACGTCCGATCTGCTCTTCCGGGACACCGCCTATGTAATTTAATAAGGCGAAATAGACTTACTAGCAGACCTGATCTTTTTGCGGTCTTTTAATTGCCAACAAGGCTTAGGGCTCTCAAAACGTCCGATCTGCTCTTCCGGGCACCGCCTATGTAATTTAATAAGGGGAAATAGACTTACTAGCGGAAGTGATCTTTTTGCGGCCTTTGAATTGCCATCAAGGCTTAGGGCTCTCAAAACGTCCGATCTGCTCTTCCGGGGCACCGCCTATGTAATTTAATAAAGGGAAATAGACTTACTAGCAGACCTGATCTTTTTTCGGCCTTTTAATTGCAAACAAGGCTTAGGGCTCTCAAAACGTCCGATCTGCTCTTCCGGGGCACCGCCTATGTAATTTAATAAAGGGAAATAGACTTACTAGCAGACCTGATCTTTTTGCGGCCTTTGAATTGCCAACAAGGCTTAGGGCTCTCAAAACGTCCGATCTGCTCTTCCGGGACACCGCCTATGTAATTTAATATGGGGAAATAGACTTACTAGCAGACCTGATCTTTTTGCGGCCTTTGAATTGCCAACAAGGCTTAGGGCTCTCAAAACGTCCGATCTGCTCTTCCAGGGCACCGCCTATGTAATTTAATAAGGGGAAATAGACTTACTAGCAGACCTGATCTTTTTGCGGTCTTTTAATTGCCAACAAGGCTTAGGGCTCTCAAAACGTCCGATCTGCTCTTCCGGGACACCGCCTATGTAATTTAATAAGGGGAAATAGACTTACTAGCAGACCTGATCTTTTTGCGGCCTTTTAATTGCCAACAAGGCTTAGGGCTCTCAAAACGTCCGATCTGCTCTTCCGGGGCACCGCCTATGTAATTTAATAAGGGGAAATAGACTTACTAGCAGACCTGATCTTTTTGCGGCCTTTTAATTGCCAACATGGCTTAAGGCTCTCAAAACGTGCGATCTGCTCTTCCGTGGCACCGCCTGCGTAATTTAATAAGGGGAAACAGACTTACTAGCAGACCTGATCTTTTTGCGGCCTTTTAATTGCCAACAAGGCTTAGGGCTCTCAAAACGTCCGATCTGCTCTTCCGGGGCGGGCACCGCCTATGTAATTTAATAAGGGGAAATAGACTTACTAGCAGACCTGATCTTTTTGCGGTCTTTTAATTGCCAACAAGGCTTAGGGCTCTCAAAACGTCCGATCTGCTCTTCCGGGGCACCGCCTATGTAATTTAATAAGGGGAAATAGACTTACTAGCAGACCTGATCTTTTTGCGGCCTTTGAATTGCCAACAAGGCTTAGGGCTCTCAAAACGTCCGATCTGCTCTTCCGGGGCACCGCCTATGTAATTTAATAAGGGGAAATAGACTTACTAGCAGACCTGATCTTTTTGCGGTCTTTTAATTGCCAACAAGGCTTAGGGCTCTCAAAACGTCCGATCTGCTCTTCCGGGGCACCGCCTATGTAATTTAATAAGGGGAAATAGACTTACTAGCAGACCTGATCTTTTTGCGGCCTTTGAATTGCCAACAAGGCTAAGGGCTCTCAAAACGTCCGATCTGCTCTTCCGGGGCACCGCCTATGTAATTTAATAAGGGGAAATAGACTTACTAGCAGACCTGATCTTTTTGCGGCCTTTGAATTGCAAACAAGGCTTAGGGCTCTCAAAACGTCCGATCTGCTCTTCCGGGGCACCGCCTATGTAATTTAATAAGGGGAAATAGACTTACTAGCAGACCTGATCTTTTTGCGGCCTTTGAATTGCCAAACAAGGCTTAGGGCTCTCAAAACGTCCGATCTGCTCTTCCGGGGCACCGCCTATGTAATTTAATAAGGGGAAATAGACTTACTAGCAGACCTGATCTTTTTGCGGCCTTTGAATTGCCAACAAGGCTTAGGGCTCTCAAAACGTCCGATCTGCTCTTCCGGGGCACCGCCTATGTAATTTAATAAGGGGAAATAGACTTACTAGCAGACCTGATCTTTTTGCGGCCTTTTAATTGCCAACAAGGCTTAGGGCTCTCAAAACGTCCGATCTGCTCTTCCGGGGCACCGCCTGTGTAATTTTATAAGGGGAAACAGACTTACTAGCAGACCTGATCTTTTTGCGGCCTTTTCAATTGCCAACAAGGCTTAGGGCTCTCAAAACGTCCGATCTGCTCTTCCGGGGCACCGCCTATGTAATTTAATAAGGGGAAATAGACTTATAGCAGACCTGATCTTTTTGCGGCCTTTGAATTGCCAACAAGGCTTAGGGCTCTCAAAACGTCCGATCTGCTCTTCCGGGGCACCGCCTATGTAATTTAATAAGGGGAAATAGACTTACTAGCAGACCTGATCTTTTTGCGGCCTTTGAATTGCCAACAAGGCTTAGGGCTCTCAAAACGTCCGATCTGCTCTTCCGGGGCACCGCCTATGTAATATAATAAGATGAAACAGACTTACTAGCAGACCTGATCTTTTTGCGGCCTTTGAATTGCCATCAAGGCTTAGGGCTCTCAAAACGTCCGAACTGCTCTTCCGGGGCTCTGCCTTTGTTTTTTACTAAGGGGAATTAATGGCAATATTGGACCCAGGACTCACTGCCAACATACTGCTGTTTGTTCCATTGTTCGACACTCCATCGGATCGGATTCTTTTTACTCTTAATTTTGAACACCCAATCGATAATGAATCTTTTTCGGCAATCACGAATTTTTAATAGTTGAATTTTTTACAATTCTACTCAGAGAAATGATGCCAAATGGTGGTTCAATACGCAGTTCCCACAAGATTTTGGCATTCAGAAATTAGTCAATAGGAATGCCAAAATCTTTCAAGAACAACATGTTGCGCCACTGTTCGGAATTATTTTTCTCAGTATTTTGAGCAGAATTTAAAGTTACGCTGCAACAATTACATTTTCGAATGAGTAACCAAAATGAGGAGTGAAAAAGAGTCTGAGGCGACAAAGTGTTGAAGAATAAATGGGTCAGATGGTGTAATAGTACTACGCTGGTAGTAGTGAGCTCAGACCTCGACCCCAATGGTGCTACTTATGCATTTTAATATTTAACTAGCAACCGCAATCGCAGTCAAATAAAGAACAAACAACCGATAAATTTTAATGCACTTTGATCAAATTTCAGCTTTTAAAAATAAGTAAATGTACTTGATTTGAGTTGGAAAGATAAACAGCATATGTATAGATTTGAAATAAGCAAATTTAGAATTACGAGTGTGGATTTTAAAGTAAGTTTACCTATTTGTTTTCTCGGGATTTTTTAATGTTAGAAAAAAAAAAAACAAACCCAGAGTTGGAACGTACGTACTCTCAGCTTTTAAACGAGCTACAGTTTTTTTAAATTTGGATTACGTGTTGCATAGATATCGTGGATTTTCCACACCCGTCTCTCCTTCAAACGTGCCCACCTTTTCAGCCTCACAGAAAACATGAGTTTAAGGCTTTGAAAAAGTAAAATAGAGCTTTTATTTTATTGAAACAAGTTATAACATTGTTGTGAGACATCTCATCTTATATTTTGACATAATCACCCGCTAGATTCTTGAATTTTTTATATCAGTGCAAAAATGTCTGTACACATCCGTCGTAAATTTCTTTCCCCATACTCCTCAACCAGGTTTTGACGAAAGCTGTTAATCCAGTTTCAATTCATGATGATTGCACTTTCAGTACTGAACGAATTTCCCAAGATCAATACAAATTGGATCATTTTATCAGTAGAAGAGTAGTCTATTTAGTAAGAAAAACATGCATTCAGGTGTTATTGAGATGTCTGATCCGGAGATAAGCGCATCGCCGGCCGAAACTCGCAGTTTTCTATAGCGCGTGAAAAGGTGGGCACGTTTGAAGGAGAGACGGGTGGAGAAAATCCACGATATCTCGGCAACGCGTTGGCCAAATTGGAAAAACTAAAGCTCGTTAGAAAGCTGAAAGTACGTAAATTTCAACGCTGGGTTTGTTTTTTTTTAAGCATTGACAATTTCTGAGAAAAAAAAATAGGTAAACTTACTTTAAAATCCACCCTCGTACATCATCATATCACTCTATTTTCTTGAAAGGGTCATTCTACAGGATAGTGGGCATGGTATCCAAAAATTGAAATTTAAAAATTAGTGCCTGGCAGTCTTGTTTTGCATTAAAATTCAACCAGAGACGAAAATATTATCTAAATCTAATAAGGTCAAACGTGTTGATGTTACATCAGGTTTGATGTGTATTTTCAATGACGAAATCACACGCGTCCCACCCGCTACGGTCGTTACAAAACCTAGCTGGCCCACCCGTTACGCTACTTTTTAATTTTTTTAGAGAAAAATAATTTAGTTAGTAAATAAAAAAAAAACTTTATGCAGGATCAAAACTTATACCCTCACCTTTAACATATATTTTTTCCAAATTTTTATCTCTTCAAAACTCACAGAGTGTCAACTTTTTCTGAAGTGATTCAAAAACCTTGTCCATTTTCTGTCCCACCCGTTACATCACCCTTATTTTGCTCTTTTCTCAGCTTTGGATAGATTTTTTTTAAATTTTGAAAATCCCATTACTATCTAGAAGTTAAGACCTTTCTTTTGGTGGGATAGTTTTTTTCATTTAAATGATTAAAAAGTTGAAAAAAATTACTTCAAAGTCGGCTGAATGTCCCACCCGTTACAAAATAATGACCCGAAACTTGAATTTAAAATATTCCGATGAACTTGAAATTCAAGCAAAATCAGGTGAACTCAAAACTCAAGATCCAACAACTTACTATAGTCTGTGACAAACGAGGACACAGATTGTTTTAAAGTCGAATTTGGATTTTATTCCTATTGGCCGTTTCGGTTGATTTCTCCGATGCCAATCGCGATGTTTATGCGCAAAGAACAAGTTCGCGGCTTTTGCGCATTAGAATAAAATTAACGTCTCCCCATAGATTGGAAATGTTCCATTGAAAATCACAACTTGGTCATCTGAAACAAGGTCTATTAAAATGCATGCTTAGTTAGATTCAAGGTACCTATTGGGGAAAAAATTCATGGAACCACTCTATATTTTGGTTAGCGTTACCTGAACAGGTGTTCATGCTCTGGCTGACGTGAATCTCATTACATATGTGTTCCCATTTATTTTGAAATAGTGTTATTCTCATTGTTTCCTGTATTTTAAGCACGCAATTCTATTTTGAATATAATTAAATTTGCAGAATCACAACTCAGTAGCATATCCAGACATGTTTCGATAAGGAGGGCGGGGAGGGGGTGTCCAATTTCCAGCATTTGTTGAAATTTTCGAGAAGACGCAAAAATTTACATTTTGAGGGGGAATTCGTTGTGAAGGGGGTGGGGGCCGTAGACTGCAGAACCTGAACCCGTGGGACCCCCCCCCCCCTCCCCTCCCCTCTCTGGCAACGTCATTGTCATAAGTTCTGCGAGTTCCCTCAATATTTAAGCTCCATTTGATATATATAAATATACATAATAAAATAAATAGATAAAACTGAAAGGATATATTAAAAAATCAATTTAATTTAATTTACTTCAACTATTTCTCAGAAATCGCGCCTCTCACCTTCCCAACTCCTTCTAGGCCATATTGTACAGCAGATATGCGTTGAGCGTGAGAGAAAAAAATGCAGAAGAAATTTTAATGATGACGTTATCTATAGTTAAAAAGTTTCGCCGATGGATTCAGAAACTATCTCTCTCACTCTTGCGTCGCCCCCATGTACTGCGATCTCTGTTCCACACAGTTGCGATCGTATGCAGAGACATTTTTGTGAAATCTTTTGACAGAATTGAATTTCTCTAGTCATTTTTATTCCTTTTTTAGAAAAAAAAAATAAAATAAATGTCATGAAAAAAGGTTACACCGAATACGACTGTCCGTCACAAAACTTGAAGAATGTCCCCCAACAAAGAGCACTTTATATTTTTGTTTTTTTTTTGTTTTTGTTTTTTTTTTTTTTTTGTTTTGTTTTTTTTTCAATGTTATTTATGACCGATTACCAACAAGAGTGAGCCCAAGGAAGATTCAAAATTAGAATTTGTTACTAGATTTATCTAGAAAAAACAGAAGCCCCGTAGGATTGTAAATGTTGATATGAGATCCTAAGACCGATAAAACCGCGATCAAATTTTCTTATTTTGGTTTCATGAATTATCTTTTTTTTTTCTTCTTCTTCTTTTTTTCTTTCAATTTTCTTTTGTCTCTGTTTCTCTGACTTTTTCACGGAATCACAAATGTATCAAAACTATTTTGGAATCAAACAATAGAGACTCCCGTTAATGCGTTATTCCCACCCAGTAGCGCACCGAGAGTTTCTTCATCTCTCTCTTTTCTCCATTAAGAAACGTATGTTAGACAAGGATGGACAAGGGGATAAAACCCCCTCCTTCTGTCCTTTTCCTACTCACACATTCAAATGGGAAATGAGAGAGATGGAAGATATCCTGGTTGCGCCAGTGTTCCCACCCAATGGCGAAGTGTGCAATTTGGCAACTTTGTATTTTCTACATTTACAGCCGTTGAAAATATCGTACTTTCAGGTGTCCGCTGAACCCCTTCGCATTATATTTGGCTCTTCAAGTCTTCACGTCAATTTAAATGGAGAAAAGTCAACCTCGCGCGATGGGTCTGTTGCAAACTTTTGCTACAACGATAAAAAGTGTTTCATCATAGGTAAAATTGCCCGAAAAGTCCATTGGTGGCATCAGAAAATCATGAAATGCGATAATAAACTCACAAGAGACGTTCAATGAAATCCAAGATGGCGGTAAAATATCGAGCAATCTGTATGCATGCACCTTTAACATCCAAGGATTGCCAACGTTGACAACCTCACAGCTTCAGAGGTTATGTGTTTACTTACGTTGTGATTGGGTGTGATCGATATTGTGAGGTTGGCTATCCTTGGATGTTCAGGGTGCATGCATACAGGTTGCTCAATATTTTACCGCCATCTTGGATTTCATTAAACTTCTCTCGTGAGTTTCATTATGCATTTTATGACTTTCTGATGCCACCAATGGACTTTTTACGCGATTTTACATGAGATTGCACACTCTATAGTGCTGTAGCAAAAGTTTGCAACAGACCCATTGCACGCTACGCCAATCTTTTTCCATTCATTTTCCCTCTCCGTTTCTCTGACAATTTCACGGAACCAAAAATATTTTACAAGTTCTATTTGTGTTGAATTAAAACCCCACGAGTAATTTTTGGATGATAATTTATTTCATATTGGTCTCTTTTATATTTTTTATTCATGATCATTGTAATAGTCTACGACTACTTTTTAAGAATGATTATTGCGCAAATTTCTGCTAGTTATTCATGTACAAATACACAAGATTAACTTTATAATAAAGACCTTCTAGAGAAACGGAAGAAACTGAGGAAACTTTATAGATAAACCACTCTTTCGTGGGTGAAAACGTAGGCTGCTAAATATTACAGATTTATGTATTGTGTATGATATTCCCCAGATAGCTCACCCACTTGATTTTATTTTTCAAATAAACACCTCATTTTTCTACCCGGAAAGAAGGTGCGACCAGGAAGTTTTGACTAAAATCTTTGAATAAATTAATGCAAGCAAAAGCCTTTCAAGTGCGTCATTCATAAATAAATACACGAAGTTCCAAAATAAAACGAAACTTAAACGTGTACTTCTAAAAACTATTTTCGAATCAGACAAGTAGATATTAGACAATGTATCATTACATTTGTATTTCATGCAATACATGCATTTTACGAGGGGTGTTCAATAAATAAGGCGCTTTTGTCTATAAAACGAGAACGAATCAACGAAAAATAACGAACGAGGTGGCAAATTAAAGCAAATTTAATACTCTTTCAATTTACAAACTTATATTTTGTCATAGTCACAATTTACAGTGACGCATGTCTGCAGACGTTGAATCCATTTTTGCATTCCGTTGAAAAAAAAAAAAAACTCCTGCGGTTGTGATCTGATCCATTCGCTCACATCGGTCTGCACATCATCATCAGAGCTAAACTGTTTACCCTTCAAGGCTTCCTTGAGCTTTGGGAAAAGCCAAAAATCACTCGGAGCTAAGTCTGGAGTGTAGGGGGGAAGGGGGGGCACCACTTGAAACTTCAGCCAATCCAGAGACTTTTTTGTTTCTGCACTGCAATGTGGTCTTGCATTGTCATGATGCAACAGGAAAGCTGTCCTGTCCGGTCGAATTCTTTGGATGCGAGTTTTCAGATTTCGCATAGTATCGCAGTATCTTGGAGAGTTGACAGTATGCCCTTTTTCCAGATATTTCTTAAGAATGAGCCCGTTTGCATCCCAAAAAATGGTCGACATGATTTTTTGAGCTGATTCAGCTTTTTTGATTTTTCACTCATGATGTCGTAACTGCGGTACTGACCTGATACTGATGAAACGTTTAGATGACAACCTTTAGGTCAACGTTTGATCGGCTGATTGAGACGCTTATCTTATCAGTATCTCCGTTTTTTGAGTCTCGGAGATGTGAGGTTGCCAAATACTCGTAGATCATAGATCACAACCGCAGGATTTTTTTTTTTTTTTTTTCAACGGAATGCAAAAATCGATTCAACGTCTGCAGACATGCGTCACTGTAAATTGTGACCATGAGAAAATATAAGTTTGTAAGTTGAAAGAGTATTAAATTTGCTTTAATTTGCCACCTCGTTCGTTATTTTTCGTTGATTCGTTCTCGTTTTATAGACAAAAGCGCCTTATTTATTGAACACCCCTCGTATGTATTTTACGTTTTTTCAAGTATTTGTATTACTCAGATAATTTTTTAACTTTCTAGGAAATTCATCAGTTTTGCATATATTTTTTTTAATGACTCATCGGGTACTTTCATAAAATAGTACTACATTATTTGAAACACTTATATTCTATGTTCCTCTTTGTTGTCCTGTCAATAGTGAGCGATTTCGATTGTTCACAAATAAAATGGTCGGTTTTTTTTTTTTTTTTTTTTTTTTTTTTTTTTTTTAACAAAAAGTATATGGACGAAGTAAGATTGGTCAGAATCGTTTGGAACTATTCGATACTTTCTTGGAAACATTTTAAAGAACGAGATGCATTTGGATTAAAAGAAAATGGTGAAACAAAATTAAATCAAATCGGCAATAAATAGCCAATCTTGTAGGTAATTAAATTAAAACTTAAGTACTCAAAGTCTCGCTTCTCCAGATCAAAATCAGTGGCATGTATTATTAAATAAGTAAAACCTGAAAAACAATAAAAATAATTAAATCAATGTAAACTAAAAGAACAACATGATGTCAAATAACATATGTAAAAACATGATACAATGCAGAAGCAAAAAATGGATGAAAGCCAAGAGCTTGGTGCAATGAAGTGAAAAGTAAAAACATGAAAATTTTCTTTTTATTCTCGTTTTTTTCATGTACAATGCTTTTGGAACAACAATGTTTTTGGAGCGCTTGTGAGACGAAGTTCTAGATAAAGGTCGGAATCACGGATTTAATTGCAATCTTATTAAATTGTTACACATTAGCATGGGCTCATGACGTATTATAATACGACCAACGACGGATTTTCTCATTCTAAAGCAGTAGCACGTCTGAGAATATACATCACACTTCCCTTTTTGAATAGACGCGCATCTTTTGGAATAGGATTCACTCCCGGATTTAACGAAAATTTTCTGGGCAGTTCTGAGGAATTTGCAGAAAACATCGCAGTAAGAGTCAGCCTTCGCCCTTCGCGCTGAGTCGTCACCGTAGCCAACGCCAATATCTCCGATTTTATCTATTCCGGTTTGCATTACGAAACACGGGTCAATCATTTTCTTCATCATCGTAGACATAGCCTTCGCTATAGCTTCCCTCGTTTCCGAGGTCATAGCTGGTGTCGCGTTTTCCTAAAACATCGTAATAAAGGTCAATGATTTTAGGGCAGTAGCGCGAAGACATTACTATCCTACATTATAATGGGGCTGTTGCACACTTTTGCTATGAGCGATTGAATAGTCGACTCTGGTGTTGAAACCTCCAAAAAATAACGCGATGGCAGCCAGTGGCGTCGCGTGCAATTTGGCAACAATGTATTCTATCCATTTAAACTCATGTAAAATATCGAACTCAGGGGGTGCACAGTGCACAAGGAAAATTCGATATATTTAATGAGTTTAAATGGAGCAGTTGCATTGTTGCCAGATGGCACGCGACGCCACTGATGGCAGCACTAAAAACTTCCGAAATCCACCCCTAAACTCAATAAACGCTTTCGTTTGCACGAGGCTGAGGCAGTGGCGGCTCGCCAGGTGAGGCAAGTGAGGCGACAGGGATCCATCGCCTCACATTTTTTTGAGTTGGAGAAAGAAAAAAAAAAACAAAAAAATAACATATGAAGGTTGAAATGGTTATTATTCCATCATCCTTTGTTTCAATAGTCCAAAAAGTATGAATGGAACATAAAATTTTCAAAAAAGTTTATGTGAAGAGCGTTTCAAAAAAAATCCTGTGCAACTCTCATTTCCGTCGCCTCTCCTCCACGAGCCGCCAGTGGGCTAAGGGTACTGATAATGGGAGATTCCCATCTAACAAAGACTGTAACTCCATCAAGAAGTGACCAGTAAGAGACGACTTTCATGTGACACCAGTATTCACCAGTGTCACAAGGTGTCACAGTACCATTCATCGCAGTGGCGTAGCGTGCAATTTGGCAACGTTGTATTTTTTCCATTTAAACAAAAGGTCGAATGCTAAGGTGTTCACCGAACACCAAGCACTGAGAAAAAGGTGGCTGTTAAAACTACAAGAATAGAACCATAGTTGTTTCCCCCCTTATTTCAATCATAAGACCTATCGTTGCAACAGTTTGGACGTTTGAATCTACTCGAATTTCGATCGTCTCGTTGGAATTTCAATTGTCTACATGGGAAATAAAGCGCGGGAATATACTATGTGAACATTAAAATGATAATGGGAGTGTTAAATGTTAAATCTAAATGATGTATTGAGCTTAAAAACTGTCTCATCTGCAAAATTGTTAGGCCTATTAATTGATAGCAAACTCAGTTGGTCAGAACATATTGATTGCATTACAGGAGCTATCCAAAAACAGATATGGGCCCTTAGAAACCTTGTAAACATTGTCTCTCCTAGCATAGCGCTGACTTTCTACCATGCTAGTATTGAATCTCACTTTAGGTACGGGATTGCCCTCTGGGGCAGAAGTTCACAAGCTGAGTCCCTCTTCATCCAACAAAAAAAAATTATTCGTGTTCTTTTCTGTAAACCTTACTATTACCACTGCAAAGATCTTTTCATTAAACATGAGCTGCTTACCATCCCTTCACTGTACATCTTAGAGTGCATCAGCTATGCAGTTGGTAATGGCATGTTAACGCCGGATGACCTGGTCCCAAAGCATTCTTATAATAGTCGGCATAATAACATAAAAAATCACAAAATCACTCTAGTAACTTCTGAATCCAACATCAAATTCTCTTCTATTCAACTTTTCAATGCCCTGCCACCCTCAGTCAAAGAACACTTTAGAAATGGGGATTTCTCAACTTTTTTCCGACTACTTCATTCTCTCCTAATTAAACAAGCTTTCTATGATCTAAAAGAATTTATAAATGTTAGCTACAAAATAACAACTGTAAAAATTTAACTGTAACAACTGTGATTTGTTGATTTGTACCACAGTACGTCATTTGTAATGCACCGTATAATGTAACCATGTAATTTGACTTGTACCACAGCTATTAATTAATGGCATCATTGTACAAAAATTGTAAAATAAAAAAAATAAAAATAACATTCATTGAAACAATCGGAAATTTTTCTCAGTGTATATTTCGATATTTTTCAGGGTATATTAAATGAACGATCTGCAACGTTGCCAAATTGCACGCGACGCCACTGACTCATCGGATGTGGATTGCTACTCTGGTGACAAATTACTCTGTGAATCACCCTTGTAGCATAGAGAGAATGACGAAATTAAGATCGGAATCTCCCATTATTACAGCCCTAAACCACCATTACACTCGCGCAAACAAAGGCGTTTATTAAGTTTAGGAGTAGATTTCGGAAGTTTTTAGTGCTGCCATCGTTATTTTTATAAGCCTTTATTTACCTTATATCATCGTTATAAGGTTTTACACCAGTATTGATGGGGCAGTTGCAAGGGTCTAAAATTGTGTGTTTTTTATAAAGAAAATGATAGTACTTGAGAAGCTGAAAACAATGGTGCCTTTAGTTTTTTTCTAAGTGTCTCGGTTTTGGAGGTACAATCGTGTAAAGTTGGAAAAAATCGTGGGTGTAGTGACGTCACTACGCGGAATTCCCATTTAAAACAATGTATTTTGGACCAAAATCTCATTTCCGGAACAGTGGGACTTAATTAGAAACCAAAGACATATTTGTTCTCAGCTCATCAAGTACTTTCATTTTCTTTATAAAAAACTGAACATTCCAGACCCTTGCAACTGCCCCATTATAAAATCGCTTATAGCAAAAGTGTACAACAGCTCCATCGCGAAAACAAATTGAAATCTCCGGAGAACCATTTCATCGCTCGACTCCTCGGGAAGGGCTTGTTACCGATCGGTTGGGCCCGGCCCCGCGATCCCCGCGTTATTGACAAAATTATACGTTTTTCTGTTCGAGCCCCGCGGTCCTTTTTTAAAATGATAGAAACTTTTCCCTCAAAAACTTGTGCGAGTGCTTCATTAGGGGCACTGTGGGTTCGAATAAGGTCATCTGCTGAAATGGGGCTGAATAAAATAGTTTATGTCCAGGTTTTTACAGATTGGTCGAGTTCGACTAATTTTATGAATGAAAAAGCTGGCAGCTCCCTAAAGCATGACTTTTTTTGATAAGCACGTGGTGACCAAAACATTGCTGGAGTCATATCATTACTTCACGGCTGCTAATGGGAGCAAAGTTTGAGTCATTTTTGGGGAGAGGCGTGCTCGCTCATTTAGGATTTTCACAGCCACTTTAAGGTGATTAGAGGCGAAACTTTTCCAGATTTCAATCCGATGCACGGAGGAGTATTGTGCCTCTAAACCTGGCCAAAAAGATTTTACCGCTCAAATTGCTTGAAAATTGCATCTATGGGGGTATTTTTACACAAACTTTTCGAATTTTTACTCAGATTTTCAGTAAGAAATATTTTTAGGCTGTTTTGAGGTTATTTATTCAATTGAGCCCTGAAAACATTAAGTTTAAAGACTGCTAGAGACTGCGCTGAATGGATTCCGATGCAGATTTAGTATACTTATAAAAGTGAGTTATTCGAGTAACATGTTATATTTTGAGAAGGAAGAACAGAAACAGGAATTTGATTTTAATCCATGGTTGCCATATCGTGCAAGAATGATTTTTTCCCCCAACACAATCTCCTTATAATATGATGCTTGATAAAAGAATGAGGTAAGAGTAGTCCTGCATAATTAATAATTATTGGTTTTCTATCGCCTAACCTGCCCCCCCCCCCTTATAAGAGCAAATCATCTTAAAAACAAGGAATCAAAGATATAAATGATTGATTAGCATCAAGATTTTTATTAAAAACCAAGCAAATACACAACGGCTGCTGGCTGCCTTCGTGATGGAACAACATGAGTTTTCATCTATTCAATCATATTCACAAGAAAAACATCTATCCTATCATAGGCGGGGAAAGCTGTTTATTTCGGAATTTATTTAAAATGAAAACGTACTGTTACCAACAAGCACTATCAATTTTTTTTTGACCGAAATAAAATGAACCGTGTCTCTAATTAAAGAGTTTTCTTTTCAGTATGATTATTTTTTTTTTTTCATAATTAATACTTTTTTTAAAAGAAAAAATTCTTCAAACATATGACTAAAACAAAATATGCATTGTAAATCAGTCTATTCATGGCTTGCCACCAGAACATTCGTCTGGTGAGGCATCCTCAGGTCCTTTGTGTCTTTTTTTGTATTTTTTGTATTTTTTTTTTTTAAATTTTCTTAATTTTCTTAATTGTTTTTTGTTTTGTTTTTGTTTTCTTTGTGGTTTTGCTGTGGCAGCACGTGATTTTTATGCTTCTCCCTTTTGAAATAGGACTGTAAGTTAACGGAAATGTACCGCGTTAAACTAACTCAACCTTTAATTTCTCATTCCCACGATTTTAACTATGTTTAAGTTATCAGATGCTCTGACACCCCCCCCCCACAATGCTTCTTTCTTCCCCTGACCTTTGTAAAAGAAAATTTTAGAGACTGTGCGTGGTACTTGAGACGGCTTTGCTGCTTAAATTATGATTTAGACTCGTGTGAATGCTAAAACTGATCAAATCTGAAAATTTTGGCCTAGTAAATGAAACTTTGAACCTTTGTGCGCTTTCGGGGAGCAGTTTGGAGCAGCTACGGTTTTAAAAATCTGATTCTAGACTATCTTCCGCATCTCTTCGTGCCAATATGATCACAAAATACCGCTGAATTGGGTACTTTTACCATATTTCTTGTCCAAATTCTATGAAAAATGAAATATATAGGTATAATAGGATTGAAAAACAAATTTATGAGATCAAATAATGATTGAAATGTATTTAATCACCTTTAGTATGAACATAAATTACGTATAAAACCCAAAATTCAATATTTAGAACTTTCTAGCAACGTCATCTGTAGATATGAATGGAATAGTGGATAATATAGTTTTTACCCGACAAGTGACAAAGGGTCAACTTTGTGTTCACCGTACTTCCACCGGTGGAGAGATATGAGTCCGGTCGTTTCAGGACGTCTTTCCACACCCCTTAGGCAACTCTTAAAGCCGTAAATTATGAAACTCGTTTCGCCGTAAGCTTAGTGAGTGAGAGTGAGCGCTAGTGATGATACGTCTATCTGCCTCACTCGCACTCATTGCGGCTTACGGGAAGTTTCTTATTTCAACATTTCCGGCTTTATTTTTGAGTGTTTCAGCCTGATTCTTTCAGGGTATCTTCCTGAAGTATGCTCGCAGGTGCTGACGTTCCTCAAATTTTTTGTTTTTAGCGTGAATTTGTCAAATCAAGCAAAAAACTGTTGACTTTTTGAGCAGCGCGGCGTGGTGTCCACAGTTGGAACTAATCTACCCTGGAATCACCTTAAGACAAGTGAAACCATGGGCGCCGTCATTAGATGCATTTTTGCGCTTTTGTTTACATTCTGCATGAAGACAGTTGTTGTGTTTTGGTTCAATCCAAAGACTACAGTGCCGCATAGAGTTTGTAACGGAGTAATTTTTCACTGACTTTGCTCATCGATATCTAGAGCTCGTTTCAGAAGTGTAGGCGGACCTAAATCATAATCTTTGGCGAATTATCAAATTTAATTCCTTTAAAATAAAACCAAACTTTCCACTGACTTTGTTCTTTTGCGTTTAAAGTGTTCATCGTTGAAAAGTAAACACTCAATTTCATTCTCATTCATTACGGGAAGTTTCGTTTTTCATAATTTCCGGCTTTATTTTTGAGTGTTTCAGCCTGAAACTTTCAGGGTATCTTCCTGAAGTATGCTCGCAGGTGCTGGCGTTCCTCAAATTTGTGTTTTTAGCGTGAATTTGTCAAATCAAGCAAAAAACTGTTGACTTTTTGAGCAGCGCGGCGTGGTGTCCACAGTTGGAACTAATCGACCCTAGAATCACCTTAAGGCAGGTGACGGTTCACCGTCCACCGCGGTGCTCTTATTAAGATAGTACCTACACATAGCCTCATTTAGCGAACCCACTTAAACACAGGATGAATTGGGTTAAATGGGTCAAATTCAAGGGATTCTTATTTTCAAGACCAACTTAAGCAGGTTTTTTTTTGTATCAGAATATGAATTCGCAATCTTAATGTTAGATGAGTGTATTGTGGATTGGGTGCGGTACTTACAGAATTTGCTGCAAAGCACAATTTTCTAAGTGATGAAGTTCGATGAATTGGTTCGCGGTACATTTGATTAATTTTTGCTGCTGCCTGGACGAACTTCTCAAAAGCGGCCACTGGAGTTGTTCGATCCCAGTAAAAAGTCTGGATGTTACTAATACACAAATATAGAGGATACAACCGTGTGTTTTTCGTCTCTTCAGGCAAGAATCGGCCTCCAACTTCTTTGAATCGTTTCATAAAGTCGACCATGCAATCGGTGTCTTTATTAAAATCTGGATACCCACAAGTGCCGAATTCCGGAAATTCTGGAAACTCAATATTGCTAGGTTCGAAACCTACCATGATCTCCTTGGGAAAGGAAGAAACTAGCTTGCTATCAATATATATTTTAGGTCTTATTACCGTCGTCCAGTTCCACCCAATGTGTCTAGTGATCACTTCCGACTTCAAGTTGTATACAGCGTGGAAAAAATTCTTCTCATAAATTTCTTTCTTTGCTCTATATCCCATGAGTATGTACGATGAGCACTTTGAATCATAAAAAGGGCGGAAAAGTGTTGCTATTTCGTCAAATAAACTTTTTTGACATCAAAAGGAGAGTATGGAGAGATTCTTTCGGCCTACGTGTTGCATTTTCACCAGAGAGAGGCTGGCTCTTCTTGGATCCTTATGAACTGCTTTTAAAAAAGCCCATATCCTCCCTCACACCCCCCACTCAAACCCAAGGGGGGGATATGTGGGTTAAACTTTTTGGCGTGACACGATTTTGTAACAAACATTTACTAGCAAGGGAGGTCATTTTTTGAAAAAAAAAAAAAAAAAAAAAAAAAACAAGCAAACAAAAATAAAAACAAGTCGCAGCTGCAACACTTAAAAGTGCTGGCAAAGGAGCATGAGTAGAGTTCCAAGCCAAGATTTACTACAAGGTCCATATATACGTTATTAGTGGCGTAAAAAGGATTCACCAAAAAACTTTTTCACAAAAAGATAGTCGAGCGGCCCAGTCAGAAAACGGCGTTCAATTTTGCTTCTTGGTAGGTTATTCTCTTTCAGCGACCAAAGGTTCCTACTTATCATTGAACGCCCTATCATAATTTTTTCCTCCCTCCCCGTCCTTCCTCTCCGTCGTCCCTCCCCGTCCTGTCCCTCCCCGTCATGTCCCTCCCCGTCCTTCCTCTCCGTCGTCCCTCCCCGTCCTGTCCCTCCCCGTCCTGTCCCTCCCCGTCCTGTCCCTCCCCGTCATGTCCCTCCCCGTCCTTCCTCCCAGGTGCTTGGTACAAATGGTCCAGTTAATATGTTTTCTTTGGAAGAAAGTTATTCTCTTTCGGCGTTCAAAGGTACTGATATACGAGTGTCGAGTATATCATTGAACGCCCAGTCATGATTTTTACCCCTCCCTCTCTTTCTCTCCGTCTCTCTCTCGACTTAGTGTGTGTTTTGATAAGGTTGTTCTTGGGGGGCAGAGGGGGTATTGGATTTTTCATAAATCCATAATGGGAATGATGCAGGGGCTTTATAATGCGAGTGGTGTTCCGTTATGATGGTGTGATTGGGGGGGGGGGGGGGGAGTAGTACCTTTAATTGTTGTTAGAGTGATGAAGAGAATGGGTCTGTTGCAGTTTTCGGCTAGATTTCGGATCGTAAAATCAATACTTATAGGGAAACAATTGACGAAAAGTTTCATTTCACTTGAAATCCATTTGATCCCAAAGTGTCGTTGTCGACCCACTGATACATATTTGACTGTTGTGAGCGCGCTCTCCGTCAAAAGGATCAACTATGGATTGAAAGCAATTTAAAAATTTTAGATCCCCGCAAATAAATTTTGAATTTTTTAATGTTTCATATTTTTTCGGTAGATATGGGCGTCGAATGAACTTAATTTAACAAGTTTTTCAGTAAAATCAAACAAACGAGTTTTGGGTTTAAATGGGTTTTAATGCAAGAGAAGACGCAACTTGCCGTCGATACTTATTATCTGCGCCTCCTGTGGATGAAAAATTCCCCAAATCTAATTTAGGCAAAACGTACATCGACGAGTCCTGCTCTTATAGTAACGTTTCCAACTCTAAAAAATGAAAAATGCAAAGCGTTGACGCCACTTTCGAGGCATATATTGTGGGAATATATTAAAAAAAAAAAAAAAAAAAAAAAGCTGAAAGTTTCTTTGTTTGTGTCCTTATTTCTTGTTTCATTGTTTGTTTGGTATTTTATTTTCCATTTTTTTAAAATAATTTCAAACTGTACTTACGCTTATATGATCCTCCTTGATACGGTAACAATACATCAGAACACGTTCATCATAGATATTTAGCTGGCCCGGACTCGATGGATGATTTCTGTGAGCATTTGAAGAAGAGTCGGCGAACTTTAGCTGGGCCCAGGAACTGGCAGGAATTTCAATATAAAATTTGCCTTCACTTGATGTGAATAGAGATTCAAAGAAAATGTTGATAAAAACAGCAGATTTAATCACAGTAATTCTCATTTTTCCTCAAAAATAAATAAAAAAATGATATTTCGGCTGCTCGAAATTCTTGTGATTTTAATTTGAGAGACTTTAATTTGAGAATTTGAGATTAAATCAAAGACTTAGTATCCTCTTGGGTTGAATCTCCTAAATTAAATTTGGCTCAAAGTATAGTGTCAGTGAAAATAAATGTCAAAGACATCTCACTAGTGTAAATAAAATTTACTTAAAGGTACAAACACCGCTGAGAAAAGCAAACACGCCAAAAAATTTACAGCACTTCTGAAAAACTTATTCATTAAACTTGCGGAAACAGGCAAAATAGACCACGCGCTCTGATGAAAGTCCACCATCATCGATTAAAGTCAGTCCCTTTTTTTAACGACATTTGGCAGAAATGATTAACTGCGTAGATGGCAACATCGAAGCCAGGACTCGACTCTTCATTGGATCGGATCCTTCGTACCCTTCATTTTGAAAACCCATTCGAAAATTAAATTTTTGCTGAAACCGCGAATTTTGAAAAGCTGCCTATTTTCAATGCTGCTCGACGTGCTCAGAGAAATGATACAACATGGTGAATCAATATGCAGTTTTCGAAAGACGTTGGCATTACGAAATGACTCAATCAGGGATGCCAAAATCTTTCAAAAACAACATAGCCACTGCTTGGAATCACTTTTTTAAAACTTCGAGCTGAATTTTAAAGTTAAATTTAAAGTCAACAATTCAAAATTCGTGAATGCCGCAGTAATGTAATTTTCGAATGGGTGTTCAAAATTAAGAGTGAAAAAGGGTCCAAGCGGACGAAGTGTTGAACATTAGGTCAAATGACAACACGCTGGCAGTGGTGAGTTACTTGCTATTTACACATTTTTATCTTTTTAGCCAACAACAGACAAACAATAAACAAACCATCGATAAAATTAAGGATTTCTAATGAAGTTTTCACAGCTCAAAATATGTGAACGTACTTAATTTGAATCGAAAGGCTAAACGTTGTTTTGAAGTAAATTTTGAACTTTCACCTCATTTCACTCTACTTTTTTGAAACTAAAATTCAATATACTCTGCAGAAAGTGAAATTCGAACAGAATAATACCAACTCAAAAGTCAGGATCCAACCATGTACTAGTCTGTGTCAAACGAGGAGAGAGCATGTCTCTAAGTCAGATTTGGATATTATTCCTATTGGTCGTTTCGGATGATTTCCCCGATACTAATCGCGATGTTTATGCGCAGAGAACGTATTCATTCAAGGCTTTTGCATGTTGGAATCAATGTCTTTCCGCTGATTTGAAATATTTCAACGTGAACCACGTGACACGCAGCATCAGCTCGGTCATTAAAAACGAAATGTAAAATAATCTGCGTCGTGGAAATTAAGGTATCTCGGGAGGGGGGGGGACGACAAAAAAATACAGAAAATGTAAATGATGGGTCTGTCACGCACTTGTTTTTATTTCATTTCTTAGAAGTACTTGATGACGTCTCACCCTTTCTCTCGAATTTTAGGACTGATGGAAGGAAAAAGAGGCCGTACTGCTATTTTTTCATGCCTCAATGCAAAATCACTACCATTGGCATTACTGGCGCGGACCTATACAATGACGTCATCGAGTTTCGCGTCTTTTCGTCATTTTCAAATTTGTTGTGCAGCGTGAGCCTCTACTAATAATTGTTTCTTTTAATCTATTTCAGAGGAAATTTTATGAGTTTTTGTTGTTTCCATATTGGTTTTTTCTCGTAACATTTTACATTAGAATCGGGTATTTCTGGCTTTATGGCAAAAGTGCGCAACCGACTTTTTTGAAAAAAAAAAAAAAAAAAAAAAAAAAAACGGAGAGGACATCTTGAATTCTTGAGTTTTTGAGTGAGGTGAAAAGTTAACTGGCCACCGAGTTTTCATAACCCGACCATTTGACCTATTTTTCGTGCTTTACAACCTCACGACAGAGTAGCGCTGCAATAGACGGTTTTACTGCGAAGTCGACGGTTAGCCAACAACCACAACAATGCACTTCATCGGTTGTGATAAAACTCGCGTAGCGTTCCAAACTATCTCACTCACTCCCCCGTGACCACCATATATCCATATCTTTCTAGTTTCGAAATTCGTATACAGGGAGTTGCTTTACGACGTATATTACTATCAAAATCGCATTAAAATGCCTCGAACAATTCATAACTGCCATAAAATTTCACAAAATAAGTCTCTTTATACGATTTTTGAAATTAGAGTGTAATGGCAGTACATGGGGGTCACGTGAGAGCGAGAGAGACAAACTGGCTTTGTTTGGAACGCTCATCACCGGCAGTCGCCATTACTAAAGCCCTCTATATACCACTCATTTGTGAACATTATCTTGTTATGTGGCGTGGTGTGGTTGCTCTGAAAAGAATTTGGACGCAAAAAAGAGGAATGGAGCAAAATTCTAAAGGAAGAAAGATGTTTGGTATAACTTCTAAGCGTTCCTCACCGTTACTGCGTTTTTTTTTTTTTTTTTTCCGAGCGAAAAAGTTTCGTAAAGTTTTAGTTTTATTTCATTGCACGTGGTAGCCTAACCACACTGTTTAAATTTCAAGAATGTTGACTACTGTTGAGAGTCTTGAGGCGAGAAATTTAAATAAAATTGTCCTGGCCGTCTACCAAAATGTGCCCTGACCGTATACTTTTTAATTTGTTATAAAGGCACGGTTGGAAAAACACACGTAAGGAGAGGTTAGAAATGCCTAGGCATCATTTCATAAATATCGTTTAACTATCTGTAACCATGGTACTTTCCATGTTATAAACATGACGTTTCTTTTTCGCGATGTATCATTTGCGTTTTAGGTCAAGTTTGAAAGAATAAATTATTCTTATGTTCCAAGTATTCTTGCATTTATACCCTATTTTTTAACATAATATACGCTCTTTTTAAATTTTGTTGGAATACCTATTAATTTTGTTTAACTGTGGGACCCATTTGCGGTTTCTTTATTTTTTACAGTAAGCGTTTTGTCCCGACTATTGAGGATGTCCTGACCGTTTATGCGACCGTTTATGCATCATTTTCATCCTACTAAGCACCCACGATTAATATTTCAGTCACTAAGTAATAATAATTTGCTTCCTTACGGATCAAACCATTGGATTTTAAGCATTTCCAAATTTTTAAAGTATATGCATTTCTTTTGGATAGAGATTAAAAAGTTTACTGTTATATCCCGTTTTGTAGTATTGAAATGTTTTAAATATTTCTAAAGATTGTTAAATCTATTCCCTCTAATATTATAAATTAAAAGAATGCCTAAATCAGTTATTTTCACAGTAGGCTGCAAGATGAAAAATGAAGGAGACGGCCGAGACAAATCCAGAGAAATCCTTTCCTTCAACCCCTCATAACATAACACCCGAAGAATAATTAAGCGTTACCATTAATGAGCCCTATTCCAGGTATGAAGAACATCAATACGTTCAGTTTGGCCTAGGCTTTATCAGGCAATTTCATTTTTTCAGAATTTCAGAATCAAAAAAGCCATATTATTTAGAAGCACCCAGGAACGAATTTTTCGTCACTTCGAATCTTTTTTCCAAAAAGAAAAGAAGGGGAGGGTTGAGATTCGTCAAAGTGCCGCTTTTTCAATTTTTTACAAAACGGATATGTTGGTTTACTTAGAATTTTGCGTCGAATGACGCAAACCGTATATGTTTGCAGTAGCGCACCGAGAGTTTCTTCATCTCTCTCTTTTCTCCATTAAGAAACGTATGTTAGACAAGGATAACAAGGGGATAAAACCCCCTCCTTCTGTCCTTTTCCTACTCATACATTCAAATGGGAAATGAGAGAGATGGAAGATATCCTGGTTGCGCCAGTGTGTTTAAGAAACGATTGGTTCAAAAGTTATATCTGTTTAAAGTTTGAAAAATGCCGTGGAATTCGGTGGTATTCGAGACCACCAATTTCACAGAAAAAAAAATGACAACTAAAGAATAAATCAATAAGCTTCCAGAGGGCCGATCATTTACTTCATCGATAAACCGATCGATAAAACTGTCTACGAGTGATGCTATTGGTCGAAAATTGTGAAACTTGGCTGCTGTTATGGTAACCATCGTTA
Source organism: Trialeurodes vaporariorum (assembly GCA_011764245.1). Taxonomy (NCBI): domain Eukaryota; kingdom Metazoa; phylum Arthropoda; class Insecta; order Hemiptera; family Aleyrodidae; genus Trialeurodes; species Trialeurodes vaporariorum. Next base: position 3,140,587 of record VMOF01000369.1, on the reverse strand, counting down.
AGAGTCTCGTTTTATAAAGGCTATTCATGAGTAACCTTTAAAAAACGGACACTATATAACGATGGTTACCATAGCAACAGCCAAGTTTTACAATTTTCGACCAATAGAATCACTCGTAGACAGTTTTATCCATCGGTTTAACGATGAAGTAAATGATCGGCCCTCTGGACTGTTTCAGTGATTTATCTAGTAATTTCGATAACTAAGTTTCAGAGTTGTAATGCTCAAGTCTGACCCAAAAGCAGTGGCGTCGCGTGCAATTTGGCAACAATGTATTCTATCCATTTAAACTCATGTAAAATATCGAATTCAGGGGGCGCACAGTGCACAAGGAAAATTCGGTATATTTAGTGAGTTTAAATGGAGCAGTTGCATTGTTTCCAGATGGCACGCGACGCCATCGCCACTGCCCAAAAGGGAAGAGAATCGTAAAAAAACTGCCCTTTATTTCACTCAGCTGGTAGCATTGCGATGGTCGTATGTCTGCCCGTCTGTCGTCACATTCTATTTACAGTATTTTACTAAACTCTTAAAACATTAAAAAAAAAAAAAACAAAAAAAAAACAAAAAACAAAAAAAAAAAACAAAAACAATGACACACTTACAAATTAGTGCAAAAAGTGAACTGTGCATTTACTTTGTGAAAAATATGGATAACACTTAATGACTGTTGGTTTTACCATTGTAAATAGGGAAACAACCTCCGTTCTGTGTTAATTTAACAATTTAAAACAGGGCGGTCATTTCGGGCCCGCCTTGGGGGGGGGGGGGGGGGGGCGAAAATGTGATGACCTTCTTTTTTTCTTTCTTTTTTTTGCTCATCAATATTATTTTAGACTCTACAGTCCTGCATATCCTGTATATTTACGGCCCTAAATTCCAACAAAACTCTTTAATGACCACAATTTAGTTCAAAACTTTTTTCTTCTCCTAAAAAAAAAAAAAAAAAAAGGTCATCACTTTTTTACTTATGGCCGACCCTTGGGGGCGGCAGTTGCCCCCCCCCCTCCCCCCTGCCCCCCGCAAATGACACTCCTGATTTAAAATAGTGAAACAAACAGTTTTCAAATGTTATTCATACTTTTCACTAAAGAAATAGTTAAATTTAGCATTTATTTTTGAATTGTAAACTCGATATTCTCAACAGTTCGAATTCAAAGGAGGAAAAATAAGAAGACCAGAACATAAATATGGTTCAAAAATTTCCTAATTGTAGATTCCGTCTGTTTGACAACAGTAAAATTGGAAAGCAAATGTGTATGGAAGAAGATATTTTTTTTTTTTTTTTTTTATAAGCAGAGAAACCGGTACAAAAGTAAACTCTTCGGTGAGTTCATTTTCTTTTGGTCTCCGAACGGAGATGGTCTAATCTTACACTCTAAATTTTCAACATTTACTGGGGTTGTCTCCCTAGATCCTTAAGTAGGAACTTCACGTTTGGCTCATCCAGAAAAGTTGTACATAGCTGCACCAATGGTGCACATTGAAAAGAAATACAAAATGAAAAACCGGCTCTATGTTATTCGTGCTCCTCCAAGAACTGACAATTTTCAAACCTAGGGAGAAGAGAGCTTATAACAGGATGGAAATAAGTAGGTGTCTTAAGCAGCATTGACACCAAATAACTTCGAGTAATGATTGAGTTTGAATTTGCAAAATGTTTAAAAAATGACACTTACATGTTATACAGGAGTTGAAAAACTGTTCCCGAATATTTCAGGAGCGGATTCTACAGGTCAAAATAAGACTTTTTTCTCCTATATAAACATGTGTCCGAAAACGCCCCCCTTTTGAACTACAGCCCCCCAAAGTTTTAAAAAATTTACGTTTTTTTTTGGAATATCGACCACTATTATGAACCGAATGTCCTAAAAATTGGTGTCCCACGGTAATTTTAGGTGTAAAATCCATTTATGACCTCGAGAAATTCAGAAATTGAGTCCGACTGTACTTTTCTCGCAATATCGTACCTTTAACGGCACGAATTTTATGTTACGGACTTAAAATTTGAAGAATAATTATCGAGACCGTATGCGAAAACCCCTTAAAAAGATTTTTGGTCCTCCTTGTTTTTCTCGATAGGACGCGTTTTAAGCGAGATAATCGCTGCACAGTGTGAAAAAGTCAGCGCTTTTACCATAGCGGCCGGCCCGAAGAAGCAGCGGAGAGGCGGGTTGCATACTCACTGCCGCTTTTCATGGTAAAAGCGCTGACTTTTCCACACTGTGCAGCGATTATCTCGCTTAAAACGGATCGTATCGAGAAAAACAAGGATGACCAAAATTCTTTTTAAAGGTTTTTTGCATCTGATTGCGGTAATTATTCTTCAAATTTTTAATCCGTAACATAAAATTCGTGCCGTTAAAGGTACGAGATTGCGTGAAAAGTACAGTCAGACTCAATTTCTGAATTTCTCGAGGTCATAAACGGATTTTACACCTAAAATTACCGTGAGAATTCAATTTTTAGGACATTTGGTTCATAATAGTGGTCGATATTCCAAAAAAACCGTCAATTTTTTAAAACTTTGGGGGGCTGTAGTTCAAAAGGGGGCGTTTTCGGACACATGTTTATTGTTTATATAGGAGAAAAAATTCTTATTTTGACCTGTAGAATCCGCTCCTGAAATATTCGGGAACAGTTTTTCAACACCCTGTATTACAGCCATTTCCATAGAACTTCGAAGCGTACGTTTTGAAAAGAACAAAGCTATGATCTCTGTGATAACTTCTCCTCTCTGAAATTCACACTTTTAACTTCAGTATGATTTTTGAAAATGCTTGCCACCATTTTCTCTTGCGTCGTAATAAATTAAAGTAAAATCTCACTTTATTTACAACGCACTATAAATACAAGCATGAAGATGAATCTTCCCAAATTTGTGAATATTTTCGTCTGTATGAAAATTCTGATTCCAAGATAGTCATAAGAGATTCTTTAACCACGTGCCTTAGTTCCGACGGTTTCCAGTCAGTAGGATTTCTTTGATATGGACTAAAGACAAATTTTCTAGTTTTTTTGGTCCTCTGATAAAATGTCTACGGAAGTTTGAAAAAGGTATTGATATTCAGGGAGCAATTTCTGTTTGTGGACATAAAATATGAAGACGTCAGTTTAGAATGTGGTCGCAGTTTTCAAGGTAGAATTTTTTTCGCAGACACACTCACGTATTTGTTCGCAGCCCATATTACTGAAGACCTACCGACCTGAAACTGTCCCAACTTCCTTCTTGGAAGAATAGTCTTACCAAAAATCTTGAAGATCTGAAGAAACCTCTCCTCTTTCCTTTGCGAGAGGCTCTTCAAATCTCCTTCATAGATGCGACTAACACTATGGTCTCTCAAAGACTGTGCAAACTTGGATGAATCATTTTAAATTCCTTGTCAGCCATCATCTGCCATTTGAATCCGAGGATTTGCGAAACCTCAAGCTGAGTTGTTTCGTAAGATTTGCAGGATGTTTTGAGCCACTCGTAGAATTCGTCCGGCCAATCCGGGTTTCGTGGCCAGTCGTTGCGAAGAATCACTGCGTTCCGTCGAATATGTAGGTGCTTGAGTTTTTTCCCGTAGCTTGCTAAGAGTAGGACTGTCGCGGTGGAAATGCGTTCCCGGATTATCTGAAATAAAAAAATGAATAAAAAAATAAACAAAAAAAAAAAAAAAAAAAAAAAAAAAAAAAAAAAAAAAAAACAGAATGGCTAAATGGATCATTGCGAGACTTCAGGGTAAAATACCATTTTATTTTCAAATTTCATGTTTTATCGTTTTATTATTCCTCACACCGTCCTGAGCATTTTCGTATGTCATTTATGGAGTTTTGCAGATTTGAAGCACTATGAATGATGGAATACATCTTTGATGATTTTTTTTTTTTTCATAATTTCCACTCTTGAAACCAATTTTTCTAATTTGTTTGCATGGTTTTCATTTTGCTCTCCTGAAAAATGTAGTTTTTGCTGTCTTTCAGTACACATATATCTCGAGAAAATGTCAACGTTAAATGCTCATTCATTTTTTCAATTTCTCTTCAGCAGTATATCTATAATGTTGAACACTTTATATTGCTGTAATATAAGTGGTATAGTTTAAAAATCATCACTCAGAAGAAAAAAAAAAACATTACATTTTTTGTACACTTTTAAAGAAATTAGCAACTATTTAAAAAAATTTTATTTTCTTTTTTTAAATGGCTAACATCTCTCTTGAAGTCTTTAACAGCATCGTCTTTTTTTATATCATTGAAAGTTTGTAGCAGCCCCATTTCACAGAGACTTCAACTAAAATTCATGAAACACTTACCAAAGTTTGCAAATTCGGTGATTTATTGACTAGAAATAAATAAAATGGATCCATTCGATCCCGGAATGACTTTGATTGGTGGTATTTGGGTAGAAGCGTGTGACCAAAAAAGCGTAAAGTAGGTCCGTAAAGTTCAACTGTCGTCGATATTGAATCAGGATGCACCTAGAGATCAGGAAGTAAATAACGGAAATCAAAAGTTATATACAGCCAATCAAACTCATTAAAACATAATAAATAATAAAAAAATGAGACGCAGGAGTGTAAGAAATGACCATTAGAGTAAACTGTGTGAGGAACGTGTCATACTTTTTGATGTTTTTTCAATTTTCTTTGAGGTTTATGGGAATTTAGACAAAAGAATTGTTTGGAAGACATGAAAAACAAATGGACGTTATGTTCTTGCTATGACTTCCCCTAAATCTTACTTTGATTCAAACAAATTATGACTACGCCTAGAAATGTCACTGCAAAGTTTTAAATTAAGCTTTAAAGAACGAAAACGATGAATTTACTTTCTTTCTCTAAAAAAAACTGAAGAGATTGAGAAAGTATTTCGATGGCGCAGGGATTTTCAAAGTATTTTATTTTGATATTTGGGCTCTCTCACGACTACGTCGATCATAATTTATACAAAGTAATAGATACTGATCATGTCAAATCCTATCCAAAAGAACATTCTTCCAAATTTACAGGGTTTTTTGCAAAAGAAAATTGTGGCGTCTATCCATCTTTCAGTCCATATACTCACATACGTTTGAGCCATTGATCCATTTACAATAATATCCAGAGTTTGCACTAATGTTGTTTTCTAGATTCCCCACAGGAGATTTTTACTTGTAAGTTTTTTGTTTGTTTCTTTTTTTTAAACTTTTGATTTAGTTATGGCAACTTTTAAGTTAGTCGCAAGGGGGGGGGGGGTCTGGGGGTCTCCCCCTGGATTAAAATAATGTGGGTAAGTGTTCTTGGGGGTATTCCCTACAGTTTATTCATTCCTATTTTTCACTTGTTTTCAGTCACTTTTTTCGATGTCTGACCATATGGTAGTGTTCTAGAATTCATTGGCTTACTCGATCCTTGCAAAAAGATTACATTATCCTGTGATGTAGTATATCTATACTCTGTTCGGGATAAGAAGTCCGATGGGAAGTCAGGTAAAAACGCACTACATTGCAACGCAGCGGTTTCTCGGCTTTCGATTCTTCCCCGCTACGTCCGTTCAGGAGGACTTGCCTTTCAGACCCTTTTATTGAAAAAGACAATACCGTGAACTGACCAATTTATATAGTCTTTTGAGCGTCCACTCGAAAATTAAACTTTTGCGGCATTCGCGAATTTTGAATAACTGACTTTAAATTTAAATTCTGCTCGACGTGCACAGAAAAATGATACCTAACGGCGGTTCAATAAGTAATTTTTCAAAGATTTCGGCATTCCTGATTGAGTGATTTCAGACAGCCGAAATCTTTAGAAAATTACATATTGAACCGCCGTTAGGTATCATTTTTCTGTGCACGTCGAGCAGAATTTAAATTTAAAGTCAGTTATTTAAAATTCGCGAATGCCGCAAAAGTTTAATTTTCGAGTGGACGTTCAAAAGACTATACAGGGTGTCCGAGAAATGAGTTCACACTTTTGCTGTGAGCGCCTGGTTGATTGTAAAAATCTGAAAAATTCAGGAATAATCTATTACCCCTAAGCGACTTCAGAGAAAATATCGGGGGGCTCCCACCCCCCTTAAGGGGGGGCGTAGGCCCTAAAATGTACCCCGTGTTGCCAATATATCGCATATTTCAAATGGCAGGGGGTATTTTTTATTTCATAATTCAAAAGGGCTTAAAAAACTGTGTAATTTCGTTTTTTCAGATTTTCGGTAGCCCCTCTCAAAACAAAATGGCGGCCAAATAGCTACCCCATACTTTAGAGGCCCATAACTTCGGTTTGAATTAATATTTTTTCAAAAACTAAAAACTTTCTGAATCCTCAGAACGCCCTCTTTCCAATGATGTGCCACACTTTATCATTTGGTGGAAAAAAAAATGGGGCGCGGAGCCCCCCCAAAAATTTTGAGTTTGGGGGGCTGTAGCTCAAAAAAGTCAAATGTAAAGGGGGGTCGTGTTGTACATCAATCGAAAGGTCTTAAAAAAGGAAGAATTTGGCGCAAACCCGAAGTCGCTACGATGCGTCCATTCAAAATGGCGGCCATTTAACCATTTGGGGGTGGGGGACCGTCCCCCCCAAATAAAATCCCTCCATCGAGTGATACACCAATCGAAAGGTCTTGGAAAGAGAAAGAGAATGGCGCAAACCGGACGTCAATACGATGCTTGTATCCAAAATGGCAGCCGGTCAAAGTTTTGTGGCTATAGGCCTGGAGGGTCATAAGCCATAAAACTTTGACCGGCTGCCATTTTGGATACAAGCATCGTATTGACGTCCGGTTTGCGCCATTCTCTTTCTCTTTCCAAGACCTTTCGATTGGTGTATCACTCGATGGAGGGATTTTATTTGGGGGGACGGTCCCCCACCCCCAAATGGTTAAATGGCCGCCATTTTGAATGGACGCATCGTAGCGACTTCGGGTTTGCGCCAAATTCTTCCTTTTTTTAAGACCTTTCGATTGATGTACAACACGACCCCCCTTTACATTTGACTTTTTTGAGCTACAGCCCCCCAAACTCAAAAATTTTTGGGGGGGCTCCGCGCCCCATTTTTTTTCCACCAAATGATAAAGTGTGGCACATCATTGGAAAGAGGGCGTTCTGAGGATTCAGAAAGTTTTTAGTTTTTGAAAAAATATTAATTCAAACCGAAGTTATGGGCCTCTAAAGTATGGGGTAGCTATTTGGCCGCCATTTTGTTTTGAGAGGGGCTACCGAAAATCTGAAAAAACGAAATTACACAGTTTTTTAAGCCCTTTTGAATTATGAAATAAAAAATACCCCCTGCCATTTGAAATATGCGATATATTGGCAACACGGGGTACATTTTGGGGCCTACGCCCCCTCTTAAGGGGGGTGGGAGCCCCCCGATATTTTCTCTGAAGTCGCTTAGGAGTAATAGATTATTCCTGAATTTTTCAGATTTTTACAATCAACCAGGCGCTCACAGCAAAAGTGTGAACTCATTTCTCGGACACCCTGTATAAATTGGTCAGTTCACGGTATTGTCTTTTTCAATAAAAGGGTCTGAAAGGCAAGTCCTCCTGAACGGACGTAGCGGGGAAGAATCGAAAGCCGAGAAACCGCTGCGTTGCAATGTAGTGCGTTTTTACCTGACTTCCCATCGGACTTCTTATCCCGAACAGAGTATATGTATATTGAAAAGTACGACTATTCATGATCTTTTCTGCATCGAGTGCGGCGGGACTTTAATTAATGAACTCGCACCTACCTTGATTTCGGGGGACTCATACCACACACTTGCAACGGGCGCATTATCCTGCCACAAAATCCCTCTTTCGTGATTTGATGCAACCTTTAAATGCACTTTCAGTAGAGGCCTCTTTCGTTTGCATTGTTTCCAAGCTTTCGGAGACACAGCAGTAATATCTAGTGGCGTGTATCTATTCTGAACAATATGAAGATGATCCAGAGATTCAATTTCGCTCAACAAATACAAGGCGTCCTCGCTTAAATTTTGTGGACTGATCTCCAACACCTATGACAAGAAAACAGCAATAATCTTATTGTTTCAGTAATTAATGATTATTAGAATTATTTTTTAAACATATCAAAATACCAATGTCTGCACATAAAGTCAACATAAATTCCCTTATCCTTTAGTCCATTGCTTCGAAAATATAATGGGTCTTACGGTGGTATTCGATGGTGGTCCTGGATCAAGAAGTGGGAGGGGGGCTTGCAAAGTCGCAAATTTATTGATTTTTTTTCTCAGTTTGAAGAAAAGGTTTAGACACCATATGGAGGAGTCTTATTTTGGATGTAAAAGTTTAAAACTCTTCAAAAGCTTTAATCGCTGAAAGGATGTTTATTTTTTTTATTTTTCAATCTAAAGATTCGTATACTTATTTAGAGTAAAAAGTTCAATACGGAATGAAATAGTTTAAGACGCTCCAAAAAATGTTATAACAAAATGATTTTTGTATTTTGTTTTTTATTTTTTATTTTATCTAAAGATTCGTAACTTCAATGAAAAAGTCTTATTGTTAGATTCTCTAAAACCTTTGATGGGTAAAAGGATAATATTTTTTTTCTGGACCAATTTAAATGCTTACTTGAAGATGAAGGAATACGCCGATGTGGAGAAGGGAGCATTCTAATCTGGTGACATTGATGAGCGTGAGGCTACTAAGGGTTAGACAATGAGAGTAGCAAACTTGGTCGAGTAAGTGAACAGCCTCCGAAGGGTCTAACATGAGATCAACCAACTGCAGGCAACGCAAAGAACACAAATTACCCATGAGCCTTTTCAAAGCAGCCAATAATTGTCCTGCAGGTCAAAAACATTTCCGCGTTCATTTCGAACAAAAATTCCAATTAAAGACACCTATTCAATATTCATGAATTCAATGGAGGTCACAGAGCTGCCGTTTTGCGTATAATCAATGCTATTTTTCTATTCACCGATGATTTCACCGGTTGAGAAAAGATTACACAGATCAGTTCAGTGTATGACTGTAATGCACGAAAATACTCTGATCTGTAATCTTTCCTTAATCGGTGGAAACTCCGTTGATTAATTAAAATATCCGCAAGTTTTTTAAAGTCATCGACAACTCCACCGGTTGAGAAAAGATTACAGATGCGAGTATTTTAGACCATTACAGTAATACATGAATTGAACTGTGTAATCTTTTCTCAACCGGTGAAATCATCGGTGAATTGAAAAATAGCATTGATTATACGCAAAACGGCAGCCCTGGGAGGGCATCACGAGCGGAGTTTCAATCCAGTTTGTGGCATAACATCTACTCTGGCAACGTCGAAAAATATCGAACTATCTAAAGGATCGGTGATGACCCTAGGATTCGACCTTTCCTATGGGTTTAAATGGATATACTGCTGCGTTGCTATACAGCACGCTTTGCCACTGGATCCAGTCTTTGCAAGGACTACTTATGAGAGAAATGATTACCATACGCAATGTGGGAAATTCTGCGCGCGCTTTTACTGTGGCAGGCTGCCCAAAGAAATAGTGGAGAGGTGGGTTGCATTCAAGGTTATATATTAAAGAGGTATGCACATCTGACTTCTCGCCACGAAGTCAGTAGCGCGCAGTTCAAAATCTAGATCCAAGATGGCCGACAAAAGCAGAAAACATTGTGAACTCTTTCCAGAAAACATTGGGTTTCCCTCTCCAGAAAAGCAGAAAATAGCCCGATGTTTTCTGGAAAGAGTATACAATGTTTTCTGCTTTTGTCGGCCATCTTGGATCTGAATTTTGAACTGAGCGCTATGTACTGACTTCGTGGCGCGAAGTCGGACGAGCATACCTCTTTAATCTATAACCATGGGTTGCATTCCTAATAACTGCCACCCGCCATTGTAAAAGTGCTAACATTTCCACGTTGTGTATCAACTATCTCGCTTAGAAAGCGTCGCGTCGCATCGGAAAAATTCAAGACACCAAAAATCTTTTTAAGTGTTTTTCCTTTCTGATTTCAGTAACTTTTTTCCACTTTTCTCCTTGAAAACATAAAAGTGTCGTACAAGATTGCCTGATAAAAACATGCAGTAGCCTTAATTTCTGAATTGTTCGAGGCAATTTATGAATTTTACACGTAGGAATACCGAGGCTCACCAATTTCCATGACATTTGGTTAATAATGGCGAGGTTGTTGATAACAGTTGCTGTACGTGATTGAATAGTTCATTATAGAGTAAAATCTAGTAAAAATTATGATGAGCACTAAGAAACATTTCAAAATTCACTCACAAACTCACAAATGACTGTGAATTATAAGGCATAGAGGTGGAGCTACGAAGATAAAATGGGAGATCCTATCACATTTGAGACTTCCTCTGTATGTTTCCTTAGAGAGAGTGACATATTAGACAAAAATCCCCCGTGACATCTGCGAAGCTCCACTACTCGAGAGTAGAAATAGTATACAGCTATGCAGGTATCGTAGGAAATTCCTATCTAATTTGTCTCTCTTCATGTAGAAACACACCGAGGAAAGCCTAAATTAGCTCTAGGAATCTCCCCTGATACCTGAGTACCTTCGACATTATGCTTTAAAATTTGAAATCATTTTGAGAGTTTGTGAGTGAATGATGTCATTTATTTAACTCGGTCGTCTTCATGGGGCAGTTGCAAGGGTCTAACACATTGTGTTTTTTATAAAGAAATTGGAAGTACTTGATGAGCTGAGAACAAATGTGCCTTTCGTTTCTAATTGAGTCCCATTGTTCCGAAAATGAAATTTTGGTCCACAGTACATTGTTTTAAATGGGACTTTCGCTTAGTGAAGTCACTACGCACACGCTTTGTTACAACTTTGCACGTGCGTATCTCCGACATCGGGACGCACTTAGGAAAAAACCGAAGTCACGATTGTTCTCAGCTCATCAAGTACTATAATTTTCTTTATGTAAAACATGAAGTTTCAGACCCTTGCAATTGTCCCATCTTTGGTGGGTTTTACTCCAGAATTATAAATTCAATCGCTCAAAACAAAAGTTAGCAAGATCCTAATAAGGCAGCTGCAAGGGTCTAAAATGTTGTGTTTTTTATGTAAAAGACGGGGAAAAAAAAAAAAAAAAAAAAAAAAAAAAAAAAATATGATAGTACTTGATGAGCTGAGAACAATGATGCCTTTGGTTTTATCATAAGTGCCCCGATTTTGGAGATACATATTAGTAAAGTTGTAAAAAACCGTGTGCGTAGTGACGTCACTACGCGGAATTCCCATTCAAAACAATTTATTTTTGGGCCAAAATCTCATCGCTGGAACAATGGGACTTAATGGGTCTGTTGCAAACTTTTGCTACAGCGATAAAAAGCGTTTACTCCAATGTAAAATCGCCTGAAAAGTCCATTGGTGGCATCATAAAGTCAATAAATACAATATTAAACTCACAAGAGGCGTTTATCGAAATCCAAGATGGCGGCAAAATATCGAGGAATCTGAATGTATGCACCGTGATCATCCAAGGATTGCCAACTTTGACAACCTCACTGCTGGTAGAGGTTATGTGTTTAATTACGTTGTGATTGGTTGTGATGGATATTGTGAGGTTGGCTATCCTTGGATGTTCGTGGTGCATGCATACAGATTGCTCGATATTTTGCCGCCATCTTGGATTTCATTAAACGCATTTTGTGAGTTTATTGTTGCATTTCATTGCTTTCTGATGCCATCATTGGACTTTTCAGGCGATTTTACATTAGATTGCACACTCTATAGCGCTGTAGCAAAAGTTTGCAACAGACCCATTAGAAAACAAAGGCAAGTTTGTTCTCAGCCCATCGTATACTTTCATTTTCTTTATAAAAATGACAACTTTTCAGACCCTTGCAACTGCCCCAATATGCGATAGTTTACAAAAGTATGGATCCAAGCTCTTACCTCCGGTTCCATAGATCATGGCTTGATTCCTGTACGCTTGATTGCAAGGGAATGTGTACGAGAGAGTCTCTATCTTTGAGCCGATCCCTCTTGCCCCGTAATCGCCTAGACCGCGGTGCTCTTGTTCGGCGTAGAACGAGATCATGTTCATGCACTCGTAGAGATTGTAGAAGTTTGTCATCGGCACGAAAACGATGTGCTTGAAAAACCTGCCGACACTGCACAGGCAAAGTTGCATTCGTAAATGGTCCAGCGTGTACTGTCAAAGCAGAAAATAAAATATGTGGGTAAAGAAAGTTGCTGAAGCGAAAGTTAAATGGGCTCTTGCAAACTTTTGCTAGAGGAGATTGAGCAGTTGATTCTTGCATGGAAACCTGAAAAAATGACGAAAAGTACACTATAAAGTCACAAAATTCACTCGCAGAATCAGACTTAATGGCGGAGAGACACAAGTATCGTGGGTCCTATCTAAATTGAGGCATATCTTTGGCTCCGTGGAGAAAGTGACATATGTTTGAGAGCCCTGCGCCACGTTCGTGATGAGAAGTGAACGGGTCTGCTTGCAAGTCTATGTCCCCCTTTGGAATTACATAGGCGGTGCCCCGGAAGAACAGATTGGACATTTTGAGAGCCCTGAGCCACGTTGGCGATAAAGGTCCGCAAAAAGATCAGGTCTGCTCGTAAGTCTATTTCACCCTTTGAAATTACATAGGCGGTGCCCCGGAAGAGCAGATGGGTAGTTTTGAGAGCCCTAAGCCTCGTTCGTGATTTAAAGGCCGCAAAAAGATCAGGTCTGCTCGTAACCCTGGTAAAAAAAAACCTCAGAGAACCTCAGAAAATCCTGAGGGCACCCTCAGGATTTCTGAGGGTCTCTGAGGTTTTCTGAGGGCACCCACAGAATCTTTGAGGGCGCCCACAGAATCTTTGAGGGCACCCACAGAATCTTTGAGGGCACCCACAGAGCACTTGAGGGCGACCACAGAGCGCTTGTGGGCGACCACAGAGCGCCTTGAGGGTGACCGCAGAACGCTTGAGAGCGTCCACAACAGAGCATCTCGAATCTTTTGAGGGGCCCTTACAACTTTAGAAATTCTGATCAGAAATCTTAAAGGGTGAGCTTCAATCATTTTGAAGACGACCGGAACCAGTGGCGCCATTTGGGGGATGGCAAGGGGGCAATTGCCCCCCCCCTCCCCAAGGATTTTAAATGTGGCCGAAAAATCAAGTCAAAGATTTATTTTTGAAGATGCATGGCAAAAAAAAAAAAAAAAAAAAAAAAAGGTCATCCAAATTTTTGGAGGCCCCCCCCCAAGAAAAATTTGAAATGGCGCCCCTGACCGAAATAACATTTTTACAGGACAACAAACTCGCACTCAGACTTTCGAATCTTAAATGTTTTAGAGGTTATTTTCAATATAGTAACTCGTGCATTTCGGCAACATTGTTTTTATCCCATGTCATATGATTCCATGAAAAACAATCGATTGCTTACCATGTATTCAAATGGAGGTAAAACATTTTTGCCTCACATGGCACAAAGCCACCACTGGTTAAGTAATTAATTAAAAAAAAAAAAAAAAAAAAAAAAAAAAAAAAAAAAAAATCTGTGGGTTTTTTTCAATGTTTTTGCTTGAGCATGTTCTTTAGGGCCTATAGGTCAGAAAAAAAAACCAAAAAATAATTTATTCATCGGCTGGATCCATTTTGGCACAAAGAGGGTTAAAAGTCCAAGATCAAACAAATTTCTGATTAAACCAATGCATTGAGCGAGAAATTCTCATATTATTAGATATTCATATTATTATTATTTTCTTTTTAAATCAATTAAAACTTATAGTTGTTAAAAATCTAATAATTAATTTTTGAGGTTAATGTTATTGCACTGCGAACAAGTAATTCATGTACTAAAGTCAGGGCCCTTACTCATTAGAAGGTTAAAACAAATTAAATTATCTATAACAAACGACATTTTTCTAAGTCCCATTATAAAAACCTTAGCTGCAAAAAAAAAATATCTAGGCCCTCAAAAAAGTCTGAGCGTAATTTGAAAATAAGGGCTCCAAGGGCATCCTCAGAAATCTTGAGGGAATGCCCTCATAAGTTTCTGAGGGCGCCCTCAGAGAATCCTGAGGGCACCCGCAATATTATTATATTGAGAAATTCTCGCCCATCTGTCATCGCGGGCAGTGTAGCCTAGTGGTAAAGTGCTGGACCAGCAATCGGGAGGTCGTGGGTTCGAACCCCACCACGGGCAAAGTTTCTGTGCGGACTCTAACTACTCCGGCTTGACAAAAGGAGTAAAGTACAGTGCCTTCGTGATAAGAACAAGAATTTCTACAGAAAACTTGATTAGGCTTTCCTAAATTTAGTTTTTTAGTTACACAGAAATACTTGATGGCCTTTCCTCAGGACCTCAGGACCTCAGGACCTCAGGACCTCAGGACCTCAGAAGTCTGAGGGTAATTGGAACATGAGGTCCTGAGGGCACCCTCAGAAATCTTGAGGGCGACCTCAAGATTTCTGTGGGTGCCCTCAGAAATTCCTGAGGGTACCCTCAGAAATCCTGAGGGTGCCCTCAGGACCTCTTGTTCCAATTACCCTCAGACATCTCTGAGGTCCTGAGGTTTTTTTTTACCAGGGAAGTCTATTCCGGCCCCTTTGAAATGACATGCCCGTGCACCGGAGGAGCAGATGGGACGTTTTAAGAGCCCTGAGCCACGTTGGCGATAAAGGGCAGTAGAAACATCAGGTCTGCTCGTAAGTCAATTTCCCCCTCTTTAAAATTACATAGGCGGTGCCCCGGAAGAGCAGATGGGACGTTTTGAGAGCCTTGATCCGCATTAGCAATTAATAGGGCGGTACATGCAGAGGTCTGCTTGTTAGTCTCATATTCCCTTTAAATTAACACAGAGGGTGTCCGGGAAGAGCAAAGGGGACGTTTGAGAGCCTTGAGCCGCATTCGCTATTATGAGGACGCGAGATGAAGAGGTATGCTCGTAAGTCTATTTGCCTATTTGAAATAATATGGAGGATGCCCCGATATTTCGTCTAATCACTGGCGCAACCAGGATCTCTTCCATCTCTCTCATTTCCCATTTGAATGCATGAGTAGGAAAAGGACAGAAGGAGGGGGTTTTATCCCTTTGTCCATCCTTGTCTAACATACGTTTCTTAATGGATAAAAGAGAGAGATGAAGAAACTTTCGGTGCGCTACTGCGTCTAATATCCAATTTCTGAGAGTCATCAGTATTCAAACTCGACTATTTTGACCGAGTTTCGGTCCTTTAGGGCGAAAATGTCGTCCGTTTTTTCGTATTTTTGACCGTTAGCAATTTTTACTGGATGTGTGTAAATTTTAGAGTGTGTCGGTTCTTGGAAATCCTCCGTGCTAAGAGAGAGGTCGGGAGAACAAGGACCACTGCGAAGGGTTGGAGTAGCTGGCATAGCCGCACTGTTGCTAAATATTGCATTACTTACTACCTGAATTCTCACCCGCCTTCTTATCGTGAATAGAGTATAACACTTTTTAAGTTATTTCCATAGTTTTATCATAAGCGTCGGTAGACGCAGATGGCAAGTCAGGTAACCCCACCCTACTACCACCCTCCCTACGACCTGACAAGTCTGCGCCAAGTAAACGCTTATAATTACAGAAATTATTTCATTCCCCCAAACCGTGACGTAATATGATCCTGTAGCGGAAAAACTACGCAGCCAAACTCATCAAACTTGGTCTTATTTTAACCAGCGTGTTCTGTGCTCGTGCCTTTTTTTTGTTTGAACGCAATCCGTCTAATATTTATTGAGAAATGATAAATAAACTGAATTTCTCATTATAACGGCTATTTCAAACTACGCGGTGACTCTACTCTCATTGGCTCTTGTCTTTTAGTATTTGAGATCGCCGTGAGAGTCGACGCTTCATCGTCAGTCAACAACAACTGCACATTATTTCAAAACAACAACATTTCTCCCTGCTTTGACACTTTTGAACTAAACTCGTAACAAATACATGAGTGGTTACAAGTGATTATTGTTTCAATTACAACGGAGGCTGTGAATTACGAAATTAGTCCACCTCAGTTCTTCTTTTCAAATAAATGTACCAAGCATCTTTTTTAGTTATTTCTTTTGTGTGCTTCTAATTTGTTGTATTCTCTCGTGTACTAAAGCTTGGTTTGCTCTCACAGTTAGGTACTTTTGCATATACATGTATTAAATAACAATTCTAGCTCTGAAGCTGAAAGTATTCGAATTAGGGCACAACCGCGGAGCTTCATTTTCCACTTCATTGTTTGCAAATGCAACAGCTGAGTACCATACTATTGTTGATCGCTAGAGGCAGACTAGTTTCTGATGTGTTTACAGCGCACCTTTAAATTTTAGTATGATTATTCATAAGCAAGTAGTGACAAAAGTTCTTTGCTATGTAGGTACTTGTAGCGTTTACTACTGATCACATTATTTGATGAGAACTATGGTAGTGACAGTAGCATTATTTTCTTGAAGTTACAGAATTGACCTATGGCGCATCGTCCAGTGGCGTATCGTCAGCGGCGGACTAGCCAGTGGCGGATCGTCAGCGGCGGAATAGCCAGTGGCGGACTAGCCAGTGGCGGACTAGCCAGTGGCGGACTAGCCAGTGGCGGACTAGCCAGTGGCGGATCGGCCAGCGACGGACTAGCCAGTGGCGGATCGTCAGCGGCGGACTAGCCAGTGGCGGATCGTCAGCGGCGGACTAGCCAGTGGCGGATCGTCAGCGGCGGACTAGCCAGTGGCAAATCGGCCAGCGGCGGAATAGCCAGTGGCGGATCGTCAGTGGCGGACTAGCCAGTGGCGGATCGTCAGAGGCGGACTAGCCAGTGGCGGATCGTCAGCGGCGGACTAGCCAGTGGCGGATCGTCAGCGGCGGACTAGCCAGTGGCGGATCGTCAGTGGCGGACTAGCCAGTGGCGGATCGGCCAGCGGCGGACTAGCCAGTGGCGGATCGGCCAGTGGCGGACTAGCCAGCGGCGGACTAGGCAGTGGCGGATCGGCCAGCGGCGGACTAGCCAGTGGCGGATCGTCAGTGGCGGACTAGCCAGTGGCGGATCGGCCAGCGGCGGACTAGCCAGTGGCGGATCGTCAGCGGCGGACTAGCCAGTGGCGGATCGGCCAGCGGCGGACTAGCCAGTGGCGGATCGGCCAGCGGCGGACTAGCCAGTGGCGGATCGTCAGCGGCGGACTAGCCAGTGGCGGATCGTCAGCGGCGGAATAGCCAGTGGCGGATCGGCCAGCGGCGGACTAGCCAGTGGCGGATCGTCAGTGGCGGAGTAGCCAGTGGCGGATCGTCAGTGGCGGACTAGCCAGTGGCGGATCGGCCAGCGGCGGACTAGGCAGTGGCGGATCGGCCAACGGCGGACTAGCCAGTGGCGTATCGTCAGCGGCGGACTAGTGGTAGATCGGCCAGTGGCGGATCTGCCAGCGGCGGACCAGCCAGTGTATAGGGAATTGTAGATAAGCATATGGATTAGGGAAAAGAAAGGGAAATTGAGACTGTGGTCCCTATTGAAAAATAAGCACTCGAGAGTCAATGAGAAAGTTGTCCGAAAACCAGCCGTAACTGCTGGCTACTTAGCTGATGGATAACAACTTACTGTTTCTTGTATTTGTGGAATGAGATACTGGACTCTAACAAGCTAAAACCAGATTATGTCCCATCAAAAACCTTTCCAGGTGCAAGCAGACGGCATGTCAGGTAATTAAGTCTGTCGCGAAAAGCCGTTCCAATGCATCTACTCAAAGATATGATATGATGGGATCGGCAAATCTCGTCCAAGTGGTAATCCAACAAGGCAACTGATGATCATTTTTCAAAATCAATACTCTCCATCAGCGGCGAATTTAGTGAAGGAAAAACTTTGAGCGATGGGTATTTCTTTAGTTTTTATTTTCAAACGCAAAAACTTGCCGCCGTCCATCGCCTAAAATAAAAAATTAGAAAAAATAAAATAAAAATAAAAAAAAAAATTGATAGCACGCACGATCAATTTTTTTTTAATTTTTTTTTTTTAGGCGATGAACGGCGGCAAGTTTTTGCGTTTGAAAATAAAAAATAAAGAAATGCACATCGCTCAAAGTTTTTCCTTCACTAAATTCGCCGCTGATGGAGATTATTGATTTTGAAAAATGATCAGCAGTTGCCTTGTTGGATGCCCACTTGGACGAGACTTGCCGATCCCATCATATCATATCTTTGAGTAGATGCATTGGAACGGCTTTTCGCGACAGACTTAATTACCTGACATGCCGTCTGCTTGCACCTGGAAAGGTTTTTGATGGGATATGTAAGTATTCAAATAATGAAAATAAAACTCATTTTTCTTTCATTTCATTCTTGATGAATGCAATGATTCGAAGAATGATTCTCTGAATTCTTCAAACAATCCATTAAAGTACACCGCCAACCTGCCAGCCGGAGTAGTAGTTGAACCTTCGCCGCGTCAGTGTCGTGTCTTCGAATGTGAACGTGGACCAAGATTCCGGGAAATAAAATGCGTGGTACCAATTTCTGCAGACCAATGAAGCCTTGTACTTTTCGTAGATGCCCAAGTACGAGAAAATTTTCTCCAGCGCCAAATCCGGTAGCTTGTCCCAATCGCTCGGCTCGAAATCCTCGTCTTCAGATTCCGCCCGATACGTGGTCTCGCGGCCATACCTATCAGCATCGTCGTCTAGCTCCCAGATTTTTGGCTCTGTCAAAAAGAAAATGACATCTCTGTTCAAAAATTGAAGCATTCAAAGGAATAAGATCATTTGGCAAATAAAATGAGTGAAACGAAAAACTCCTCTGAATTTGACTTTACTAACAAATAATATTCATTTCTAGGAGCTAAAAGCAAATTTTAGCGATCGGATATCATTCACTTCAAGAATGGGGCAGTTGAAAGGGTCTGAAATGTTGTTTTTTTTAATAAAGAAAATGAAAGTACTTGATGAGCTGAGAACAAAGATGCCTTGGGTTTTCTAATTTTTTCCCATTGACCCGGGAGATGTGTTTTTCCCCCAAAAATACATTTTTTTTTTTTTTTTTTTTTTTTTTTTTTTTTTTTTTTTTTTTAATTCATCAAAAAAAATACATAAAATCCAAAAATACAATAAAAAATACAATTTTTTACAAATAATGAGAGAAAAATATGAAAAATAAAGGATGACGAATAAAATGTTTCGCCCTCTAAGACTAAGTCTTGTGGGGGCGAAAAGAGTCTGTCGGTAGGAGAGAAGAAGGAGAGAAAAAAAAAAAAAAAAATTCAATGAAATAAAGGGGGGGGGGGGAGAAGAAAAGAAAAGCTTTATATGTATATAAAAAATTAACAAATAAAAAAATAAATAAGAATAGGAAAAAAATTAAAAAAATTTAAAATTAATATCCAAGTGAAGAGGAAAGGCATTGATTTTTTGGCTTTTTTCAGAAACATTTTTTCTCTTTTAACAAGCCCGATGTATGGGGTTGTTTTTTTTTTGTATCCATTTTTTTTTTACTATAGGTAGGTCTTATATGTTTAATGCTATTGTTTTGAATGTTGTTGTAAAATTTGCGATTTTGCCCTTTTTTTGTTTTTAAAAATAATTTTGAATCGCTTCGGGTATTATATGTAGATTCACGCCTCTGTTCATCAGCCTATTTTTTATAGCCCATTTAATAAGCTCAAGTTTATAAATATTTTGAAACTTAAGTACTTTAACTTCTTTAAATAGTTTTGAGGAAGAATATTGCGATGGTTTTTTTTGTTTAATTTTTAAAATGTTTTCTGACTTATTACGAGCGGGGTTTTAAAAAAGGGATGGCAGAATTTCCATAAACTATAATACAAATTGCAGTAGAGAATAAGCCTTTCATAGTATGCCTGTTTTTAAAATAAGAAAAATTTCTTTATCTTAAAAAAATATGTTAGGCTTCTTATTTTTATTTTAAAATGTTGTTTCCCTTCAAGTATTTCATGTAAAACCTTTTTTCATCGGGCATTTTTTAGATTTGACAAGTGTGACACCATTTTTTCGCACCGAATTACGTTTTCAGGTTGTTGTGAATTTTCATTTGTAGATGATCTTGTGGTTGTCCGATTAAATTAGCAGAGAAGGTCATATAGTTTGTCTTATCAAAATTCATTTTTAAAACATTTTCTCTAAGCCAGTAGAATATTTTTGTGATTGAGTTTGAAGCTAATTTGTGCGTTTCTTCCCAAGTTTTTCCAGATATAAGAAGAGCTGTATCATCAGCAAAGGGAAAAATATTTTTCCCAGGCCTTTTATATTACATAAATCATTCACATATATAAGGAAGAGTATTGGGGAGAGAACCGTGCCCTGAGGTAATCCACTTGAGCATAGTATCTCTTCACTAAAGCATTCCTCGATTTTTACAGTTTGTTTTCTGTCAGTAAGATAACTTTTGAACCATTCCAAGGCAACACCTCTCACCCCAATACTCTCCATCTTATCCAATAGTTTTTTATGGGACACTGAGTCAAAAGCCTTCTCAATATCTAAAAGCAACAATAAAGGTTTTCTAGATGCGTTAATATCTTCCAATATAGAATTGGATAGATTAGCAACAGCATTTTGAGTACTGATGCCTTCACGAAATCCGTATTGATTTTTTGACAGAATTTTGTGTTTTTCTAAAAAGTTGTTGACTCTTTTTTTGATTATTTTTTCTAGAATTTTGGCCACATTTGATGTTAGGGATATGGGTCGATAATTTGAAACTATTTTTCTGTCACCTTTTTTGAATAGGGGGAAAATAATTGACTTTTTTAGTAACAAGGGAAATGACCCAGAGCTTAGACTCAAATTGAAAATGTGCTGCAAGGGCTTAGAAATAAAGGTCGAGATCTCTTTCAAAGTCTCAGCAGTAAGGCCATCCCATCCTGGCGCTGATCCTCCATTTAAAGAGTTGATGTAATATTCAATTTCAGCAATTGACACAGGTTCAAAGAATATGGAATTACTTTTGCGTTGTTTTTTAGCAGTAGTGGGAGGATTGAAATGCTGACTGTTTGTAATTTTTTTTTGAACATGAATTCGCTACTTTTAGGCCTACTTCAGAAAAATGCTCGTTTAAAATTGTGCAGATTTTAGTTGTATTTGTTTCGAGAGTATTGCCGTTCTTTCCATTTACAAGTTTCGCGATGTTTGTTTTTTCTTTCCTCATTTCTGCCGCTTCTTTCAAAACTTTCCATTGTTTACGCGAATCACCGTTTGCGTCGGCCAATCTAAGAGAAAAGTACCTATTTTTTGCACTTTTTAAAAGGTCGTTTAGTACGTTTCTATATTTTTTGTACATAGTTTCTAGAGTTACGTCAAATGGTCTTTTTCTTAACTTAATTTTTAATTTATCTCTATTTTTTATTGCTAACAAAATACCTCTAGTCACCCATGGTTTGATGGGTACTTCCTTTCTGTTAATTTTAATCTCACATGTTGTCTTTGCTATGTGTCCATTCATTGTATCATAGAAATATTTCATGGCAGAGTCTACATTTCGGGAATCAGTAGTTGCTAACCAAGTTTCAGTTTTTAGGCTTTCTTTTAATTTTTGAAGGTTAATTTTAGACAAAACCCTTTTATTGTTCTTTGAGTCAGTGATTTTATTTTGGCTGTTATTTTTTAGTTTTCTTTCTATAAGAATCGTAGACCAATCATGATCCGTCAAAGAGTTCCTAATGACATATCCGTATCCGTTATGTTTGACATCTGATTTGAAGAAAATGTGGTCAAGGCATGATTTTTGGTTCTCAAAAATTCTTGTTGGTATGTTGATATAACTTAAAAAACCTAGTGAATGTAGCAATAATCTATATTCGTGGGATATGTTACAGTCATTCAGTACGTCAATGTTTAGGTCTCCCATGAAAACTATTTTTTTTTAATTTAATTCTTTGACAGATAATAATTGATCCAGTTCTCTGAGGAAAGGTTTTACCTCCAGGCTGGGAGATCTATAAAATGCAAAAACTATAAAATCGTCTAACTCTTTTTTAAATTCAATTTTACAACCTGTGGCAAACATTAGTGGAATTTCAGACACTTTGCATTCAAGCATGTTGCGAGTATATACTACTACTCCATCATTTTGATTTTTATTCTGAGCAGTACAGAATTTATCAAAGCATTTTAATTTAAAACTGTTAGGAAAGTTTCCATCATCGAAGCCAGCTTCGCTAAGTATCAAAATGTCTAGGTATTGTAGTAAGTTAGAAGTCCAAATCTCGAACTGTGTGAAATTGCTATTAATGCTCCTAATGTTTGCATTTAGCATAGTTATACAATCTGGGTTAGAGGTTTTTTTCCCTGATAAATACCGATGACTTCATCAATGTTTCTAGTTCTTTAGTGCCTATTTCTTCACTTGGACAAAAAAATATAATCATCATCATCTGGCATGATCATGCACGAATAATGAAGAAGTTTAAGCTTATTCAAATTAATATTTAAAGTATAAACTAATAACTAGGAAACAATAAATAATGAACGAATTTGGTAGACAATTATAATAGAATAAAAAAAAAAATTTATAAAATAAAAAGATCGATAAGTATTTAAGCAATTAGCTAAGGTAGTAAGAAAAAAGTCAAAATTGATTTATTATGATTAAGAGAGAGAGAGAGAGAGAGAGAGAGAGAGAGAGAGAGAGAGAGAGAGAGAGAGAGAGAGAGAGAGAGGGGAGGAGAAGAGAGAGAGAGAGAGAGAGAGAGAGAGAAGAAGAGAGAGGAGAGAGAGAGAGAGGGGGTCGGGAGAGAGAGAGAGAGAGAGAGTAGAGAGAGAGAGATAGAGTAAAATATATATTAAAGTAGTAGAGGGGGGATTCGGGGAAAGATAATAAGACGTATGATTTCCGGAATATGACTAGGTTAATAATACTATTAATTTAGTGAAATGGTTAAGCTCAAATACGAAGTAAGATTAATTTATTTCGTTTCATTGTTAGTCAGTGACCAGAATAAATCAAAATACTTTTTTTTTTTTTTTTTTTTTTTTTTTTTTTTTAAAGCACACAATTTTATGATAATTAATGAAGACATTTTGCAACGTTGTGCAACTGAGATCATATGTAGGTGATCTTATCGTATCAATATCTAGTTTATTTCGATTTTGCTGCGGTATCACGTTGATCTTCTTTTTCCTCCGTATTGCTAGTAGGAGGAGGAGGAGGAGGAGGTGGGAGTTCACTCACGTCTTTTATTTGACGACGTTCGCCGTTGTCTGCTACCATGACTCTTCCATCAGTTGTCCAAACGTTGTTTAGGACGCATCTGTCCACCGCTGATTTGAACAGTGCGTAGCGGCGAGCGGTTAAGTCCTCTTTTATTGAAAATAAAGTTCCTTTCAGCCTCTTTTTCTGCGAGAATACCTTGTTTCGGCAGCGATAGGATATGAATTTAACAATGATCGGTCGGCTGCCTCTTTCACGAGGACGGTCAACACGATGAGATCTTGAAATAGCATCTATCGGCACTTTAACACCAAGGTGATTGTTGAAAAAATTGATTACGAGAGAATCTGTGTTTTCATTTTTGGATTCCTTGATGCCGAACACACGCACTGAATCTCGTCGTTGATATTGTTCTATATCATCGTAACGCGCGCGGAATTCCTCTCGCACTTCTTCACGAATATTCATAATTTCCGAGTGAAATTCTTTACGCACTTCTTCACGAACATTGGCGATTTCGTTATCCATGAATTCTTTTATTGTGGCGTGAACTGCACTTGTTACTCGGTCCGTTATTAATGTAGCGAGCTGTTCCACTGTTTCTTTAGATTCTAGACACTTCTTTACTACCGTTTCAATTTGCGTACTAATTGTAAGATTTACTTTCGGGGATTCGGAATGTGGAGATGCGTTCGTTTTCTCTCCAAGTCGCGATTTTGCGGCTCTAGTTTTCGCGGCTGAGTTATTATTTGTGTTCGACATTATCATCTAATCTATATCTTAGCCACTGACTGTATAAAACGTCTTACTCGGACGACATTTCAGACAAGACTGATGATTGTTTTAAATGGGAATTCCGCATAGTGACGTCACTACGCTCACGATTTTTAATGACTTTACATGTGCGGATCTCCAAAACCGGGACACTTAGGAAAAAACCAAAGGCACCATTGACCATTGTTCTCAGCTCATCAAGTTCTATCATTTTCTTCACAAAAAACTTAAAATTTCAGACCCTTGCAACTGCCCCATTGGTGATTGCTAGTTGATGCCGCTGATCGGTGAAAAATCTAGCCAGTGAGAGTCAATAATGAACTTTTGAATGATATTCTCGTGAAAATGAAAACTGCGATAATGATATTCAATAACATAACCTCTAAATCAGCATAGAATGACATGACCATTTTTAACAAAAAAAAAACTAGCGTTTTCGAAGCTAAAATTATGTTTGACTCATAGGAAAATTACTTCTACGAATGGTCTGTACAATAAACTTCATTCGAAAAGTTCGTCATTTCCGAAATTATCGTGGCAAAAGGAGTCAAAAAGGATAGACGATGAGATTTCTGACACAGGTTGCAACAATTCGAAATCGAATCTATACCTCCGGAGGTGAATTCGAAATTTCCGATTGTTGGAATTCAACGGTCTCCGGTGAGACCAACGAAAGATTCGAATATCATCAAAATAAAATGCAAATCCATCGAATATAATACGACGGTGAATGATATTCGATCGCTAAAATTCGCCTATAGAGATTGTTTTTCTAATGATCCTTTATCCCAAAGCAGTGGCGGCTCGTGCAATCTGGCAACCGTGCACTTTTGCCATTTCAACGTATGCAAAAAGATCGATACTAGGTGAGGCGCTGCGCCTCACCAAGTAATCGATTATTTTACACAGTTTTAAATGGAGGAGATCCATTGTTGCCACATTGCACGAGCCGCCGCTGTCCCAAAGTGAAACAGTACGGGCGATCTGATTCTGGTTTTTTTTTTTGCCTCATTATTTAAACCTTATATCAAACATTTTAATTAATCCAGTAGAAATTGGTTTTGAACGAAAGAGAAAGTGTTTTAGAGTGGCTAGTGGCTATCTAGACACAGAATTTTGATACAACCATCTACGTGAGAAAATTTTGCTTGTTTCTGTTATGTGTCAGTTTATTCATCGTGCAAATCCTTCGGAAAGAAACGGTTATATCGACACAGAATACTCTAATCAGAACGGAAACTCTAATTCATTTTGAAACATTCTTTACTTCGGGCCGCCATGTTCGAAAGTGAGCATCTTCGGCAATCTTCGGCAGATCTTCGGCAACTGGCCGAGTTGTGATTGGTTGTATAGCCTGAAAAAGCATGTCCGCCATCTTGAGAAGTGAGTAGGCACAGTTGCCAGTTTGTGCCAGTAAATTCCAAATCTTGTTTCCATTGGCTCTTATGGGAGTTTCCCTTCTGATTGTATTATTCTGTGATATCGATTTCTGCTGTATTCAGATAACCACTCTAAAAACAGTTGCACTTTCGTTTTAAACCAATTTTAAAATGATTTTTCACAACAATTTTTTTTTTTTTTTTTTTTTTTTATGTTAAGAAATATGAAGCAAATGAACCACGAGCCTGTGTTGAAAATTTCTAAAAAAACCAAAAACAACTTTTTTTTTTTTTTTTTTTTTACAAAGCGAAAAAAAACCCCTCTCATCGGAAGGAAATAATGTTATACATAATACCTACAAATTATGGTCACAAATGCGAGAACTGTCCCATTCCATTGCAGTAAAAGGATGCGTATGTAACATGCATATCAGTACTCCACTCCGTTTTGCAGCTACACAGTCTTCACGGCGAGGAATGACAATTTAAACAAACTTTGATTTTGTTGTTGTTTGTTTTGTTGTTTTTGTGTTTTTTTTCTTACTTTTTTTAAAAAAAAAATCATTTTAATGTTTTACCGCAGAGCGACAAGTAAAAAGCATTATCTCTACAAAAAAAAATTGGCAGCACGATGAAATATGAAGAGGTACCAAATTACTGCAACCAAACAACGCCGGCGATCGTTCCGAACAACTTCAAATGAAAATATTGACGAGAAAAACTAAAAGCAAGACTATTTTTAGATCCAAGATCCCTCCATCTTGGTACATCGCGTCAATTTGCTTGAACTCATTGCCCTCACTAAATAAACTTAACCGGCGCGGCGGGCGGCTGGGCGCAGAGCCGGGTAAAAGTTCATTGCGCGTATTTACTTGATCATTATCGACGGCTCTCTTGAACATCGGAAAGTTGGAGTCAATGGGTCTGTTGCAAACTTTTGCTACAGCGATAAAAAGTGTGTACTCCAATGTAAAATCGCCTGAAAAGTCCATTGGTGGCATCATAAAGTCAATAAATACAATATTAAACTCACAAGAGGCGTTTATCGAAATCCAAGATGGCGGCAAAATATCGAGGAATCTGAATGTATGCACCGTGATCATCCAGGATTGCCAACTTTGACAACCTCACTGCAGGTAGAGGTTATGTGTTTATTTACGTTGTGATTGGTTGTGATGGATATTGTGAGGTTGGCTATCCTTGGATGTTCGTGGTGCATGCATACAGATTGCTCGATATTTTGCCGCCATCTTGGATTTCATTAAACGCATTTTGTGAGTTTATCGTTGCATTTCATTGCTTTCTGATGCCATCATTGGACTTTTCAGGCGATTTTACATTAGATTGCACACTCTATAGCGCTGTAGCAAAAGTTTGCAACAGACCCATTCTAGATGAATATAGTAGCTCGTTTAATTTAGAAGTAAAGAGAATCGGTCGCGGTATTTTTCGGGCATCCAATGCACCAGTAGCGCACCGAAAGTTTCTTCATCTCTCTCTTTTATCCATTAAGAAACGTATGTTAGACAAGGATGGACAAAGGGATAAAACCCCCTCCTTCTGTCCTTTTCCTACTCATGCATTCAAATGGGAAATAAGAGAGATGGAAGATATCCTGGTTGCGCCAGTGCAATGCACATAGGCGAAATTGGGGACATAGAGAGACATAGAGAGGTTTAGCTGGCGAAATGGTATTCAACTCATATCAGTTCAAGATGGGCTAAATTAATTAGAAATCGACGAAGTAATGACAGTTTGAAAAAAAAAAACAAAAATTTGACCATCCTACGGGTATTTTAGCATATATTTTCTCTCAGCAAAAAACGAAGCACTAAATGGGTCGGTTGCAAACTTTTGCTACAACAATTAAGAGAGTAAAATCTAATGTAAAATCGCCTGAAAAGTCCATTGGTGGTATCAGAAAGTCATAAAATGCAATAATAAACTCACAAGAGGCGTTTAATGAAATCCAAGATGGCGGTAAAATATCGAGCAACCTGTATGCATGTACCACGAACATCCAAGGATAGCCAACCTCACAATAAGTATCCATCACACCCAATCACAACGTAAATAAACACATAACTTCTGAAGCTGTGAGGTTGTCAACGTTGGCAATCCTTGGATGTTAAAGGTTTATGCATACAGATTGCTCAATATTTTACCGCCATCTTGGATTTCATAAATCGCCTCTTGTGAGTTTATTAATGCATTTTATGACTTTCTGATGCCACCAATGGACTTTTCAGGCGATTTTACATTAGATTAAACACTCTTAATTGTTATAGCAAAAGTTTGCAACAGACCCATTGTCCGATACTTTCTTCCTCAGAGCACGACTTGGCAACACCGAAAATACAACAAATAAACATTTACTATGTTTGTTCAACTCAAGATGTGACGGATAATTCTAATTATCTGATCATACTGACGTCTGATCAAAATATTTGACTTCAGTGCTTCGTTTTTCGCTACGAGAAAATAGATATGCTAAGAAATCCGTAGGGGGGTCAAATTTTTGTTGTCGTTCAAACTGTCATAACGTCGTTAATTTTGAACTAAAATGGGCTTATCTTGAACTCAATCGATTGAAAATAAGTTGATTCTTCAAATGAGCTCAATATCTTTTCTCTAGCTTGTTTAGATCTGAAGTTGTAGCTTCAGTGTAGGTAATTTTGAGACACCCAATGTATATTGACAAAAAATTAGTTTTTCCAATGCTCCGCCCCAACCCCCCTCCGCTTCCAATGAATAATTCTCGTCCATAATAAACAATTTACTCGAAAAGGTGTCTCACCGGAAAGATACTCCGATTCTTCCTCAAGTTCGTCCATTTTTATGATTTCTTGCGACGTAACATTCACCGGGTCATCACTTTTGTATAACCGTTTTCACCCGCGCACAGTTTCCATTCAAAACTAGCTTTGAAACTTGAAATAATATTTTTTGTTTTAGATTGTGGGTACATGCAAACGCAAACAAAACAAACACAAGTATATAACGAAACAAAAGTACGGAGCGTTTGCATGAACGTCTCAATCCTTCCGAAACGTGTATGATCATCGGGACGGGGGAAAAAAAAACTTGCTCCAAAATTAGTCAAAATGATTGGCGTCTCGCCAGAAACTAAATAAAGCCCTCGCTCACCGTTGTCAGTTGGGCTTTAAAGTCGGAGTGATTAAATCTCAGTTGACCTGTCCATTCTTACAATTATAACGGCAGTGATGCCAGTGATGGTCCGCGGATTGATAAGCGGCCCCGGGGGCAGGGAGGGGGGTCGAAAAGTCAAAAATTGAATTTTTGTTTCTGTTAGGAGTGGTTTTAACTGTAGCAAGAGGAAATACAAGGCTTCTTTCTTATATTTTTCCCTTTTATTTTGAATTTCTTTTTACTTCCTACCCTCTCCTTTCTCTTCTCTTCTCTTCTCTTCTCTTCTCTTCTCTTCTCTTCTCTTCTCTTCTCTTCTCTTCTCTTCTCTTCTCTTCTCTTCTCTTCTCTTCTCTTCTCTTCTCTTCTCTTCTCTTCTTTCCTTTCCTTTCCTTTCCTTTTTTTTTCTTTTTTTTTCTTTTCTTTTTTCTTTTCTTTCTTTGTTACTTTTTCTTGTTTCCTTTCTTTCCTTACTTTTTTAAGCCTTCCTAACAAAAGAAATGTGGAGAAAAAAGAGAGGGAGCTTGAGCCTTCAAAATCACCCCCTTCTCCCACCGACCGCCACTGTATAAAGGCTAAAATGAACTAATTCAGGTGGTCTCAGTCATCAATAAATCAATATGAATCAATACCCGTTTTGATACTGTTCAAATATGTTCTAATATAATTTCCATGAAGAGAATTCTTAAATTAAAAATTATGTTATTCGAACAGAGGAAAAAATGCGATGTTTTTGCGAAAATGATGTTTCACCTTCGAAAGCAGCGCCTTTTCAGGACCCAACTTTAGGATTGGGAATGTTAAAATAAATAACAATTTCACGCTAACCTAACCTAGATGCGTTTCTAAAATGGCTCATACACAGATAGGCGGAGAGTTAGGTAACCATGAGTTTCGTCAATTTAAACTTGTACAAAAATTTCAAGAGTATAACATCATTAGTTCGACCTTTTTCACGAGTTTAAATGATTAAAATACGATGTTGATGTTGCAAAATTGCACGCGACACCTCTGATTATGCATACTACCATTACGAAATCTCATATTATTTTGAGGCTTTCCTGTGCGGGCTCTGTAGGGAGTAAGAAAAATATAGGAATCTCCTATAAGACCTGCACTTGCATAGCTCTGTCATCTTCGCTATTAATTGGTGGGGAAACGCAGGTGTCGCGCAGGACTGCAGGTGTCATTAAGGATTATTTTTTAATTTCTCTCTCTAGAGAGAGAGAGAGAGAGAGAGGAGAGAGAGAGAGAGAGAGAGAGAGAGAGAGAGAGAGGAGAGGAGAGAGAGAGAGAGAGAGAGAGAGAGAGAGAGAGAGAGAGAGAGAGAGAGAGAGAAACACACATAGGAAAATTTCAAATTAGATAGGAATCTTCAATGATACCTTCGACCTGCGCAGCTCCACCATAGCGGCTTTCAAGTAATTTTGTGAATATGCGAGTGAATTTGCCAATTTTTTCATGTAAGCTCCATTGTAATTTTAGCTGGGTTTTACTCAAAAACCCATTCAATTGCTCATAGTAAAAGTTAGCGAGAGCCCCATTCTTGAATTCGCAAACTACAATCACCTAAAAAGTGGTATTTTTTTTTTTTTTTTGGATGTGGCAACAATGATCTACGTATATTTACTTAGCTCCCCTCTACAGCATCCTAATTGCAGCAATCCTGTCGTCCATAAAATACATTTCCATTGTTACCGTTTTGTTTTCTCCGTTTTGTCTTTGGATGATATTTAAAATAAAATTCTGCGCAATAAAAATTATAAGACAGTGGCATATACAGGGTGTCCGGTAAATCCCGGAACGGCTGCGCCATTTCTTTATTTACGCAGATAAAAAAACCAAACTTTGGGAATGTTCCTAGATAAATAAAAACTACTTTTTGAGGGGGTCAAAATTTTGGTCGCCCCTCCCGGGGGGGCGGGGGCGCCCCTAATTTTTTTTTTTCAAATGGAAACCCCCTATCTTGTGATACCTCATTCGAAAGAGAGTAAAAAACGGAGCATTTTGGCGCAAACCGCATGTCAATATCTCTTTTAGTATTTGAGATATCGAACTTCAAAATCTATGGAAACCCATTTTAAAAAAATCATAACTCTTATTCAGAAAGTCGCTATTTAAAAACTAGGGGTCTAAACTACTCTACATAACAAGCTCTTTCCAGGGAAAAACACCTCTGCCCAAAAAAATTAACTTACAGTTATTGTTTTTTTTCCGCCAAAATGTTTTAAAAAAATTTTGGCGGGAAAAAAAAAAAAATAACTGTAAGTTAATTTTTTTGGGCAGAGGGTTTTTCCCCGGAAAGAGCTTGTTATGTAGAGTAGTTTAGACCCCTAGTTTTTTAAATAGCGCCTTTCTGAATAAGAGTTATGATTTTTTTAAAATGGGTTTCCATAGATTTTGAAGTTCGATATCTCGAATACTAAAAGAGATATTGACATGCGGTTTGCGCCAAAATGCTCCGTTTTTTACTCTCTTTCGAATGAGGTATCACAAGATAGGGGTTGCCATTTGAAAAAAAAAAGTTAGGGGCGCCCCCGCCCCCCGGGAGGGGCGACCAAAATGTTGACCCCCCCCAAAAAGTAGTTTTTATTTATCTAGGAACATTCCCAAAGTTTGGTTTTTTTATCTGCGTAAATAAAGAAATGGCGCAGCCGTTCCGGGACTTACCGGACACCCGGTATATAAAATGGTACGGAGAAAGTAATAAAAATAATAAAATGATTCACAGTGATGGATTGTTGTAGTAACGGAGAAAAAAATAGTCCATTACGTGCCCTTCAACACCAGTGGCGGCTCGTGCAATCTGGCAACCGTGCACTTTTTCCATTTAAACGTATGCAAAAAGATCGATACTAGGTGAGGCGCTACGCCTCACCAAGTAATCGATTATTTTACACAGTTTTAAATGGGGGAAATCCATTGTTGCCATATTGCACGAGCCGCCGCTGTTCAACACAGCCGTTTACTCTCAGCTAGAATTCATTGTTTTCCTCAAATAGCTTGAAATTCAAATGCCTCATGTTGTTTTCACTTAGTTTTGTAAGAATCAGTCTTCGGAAGGGGAAAAGGGCAAGTTCTGTGGCGCTAAACTCAAATTGCGTGTTTTTTTATTATTTTTTAATGCGTAACATTTGAGAAAATGGGACTCGATCAGTGGCGGAGCGTGCAATTTTGCAACGTTGTACAGTGCCCATTTAAATTCATTAAAAACATCGAATCGATTACCAAGGCTGAGCTGCCGTTTACTTACTTTTTGCAATCGCAATCTGACTCTCCGATTGGATTTTGTAATCAAAAATAGAATAGTTTTCAAAATTGCAACTTAAGAATAATCCTCATTTATTTTCAAAAAAAAAATATTATGTATAAAAAAATATTTTTTTGCATGACGAAACATTTTTACCCTTGTTTTTTGGGAGTGGGAAAAATCCGGATCAGTAGGTTTGACTCGCGGTTTGAACCATTTTTTTTCTCTTTTTAAGACCCTTTTAGCCATGTATCGTTCAATTTTAGATCATTTTTCTGAAGGTCTCCCTAGAGCCCCCTAACCTTGAAACGGCCGCCATTTGGAAAGGGGGGTTTTTTTTACGACTTTTGGGGGGCATCACTTTTTTCGTCTCTGAAAGACCTTTCAAATGATGTATCACAAGCTATGCCTTTACATTAGGAAATTTTTACGTAGGGCCCCCCCAAGCCCCAAAATTTTTGGGGGGAGGGGCTTTGTACCCCTTTTTTACAAAAAAAAGGCATGTGATACATCAATAGAAATCCCTTGGTCTGCTCTTTCAGAAACTTTTTAGTTTTAAGCGTGCCCATGGAACATGGCACGCTTATTCCGATCGTTTTTCTGCTAAAAATATAATACAATGTATACAATGTAATAGGGCAGCCTATGCTTTCCAAGTGTATTCCTATGCTGAGTGGCCTAAAGTTGAAAATCGGCTGTTTTTGAATTTTTTTTTTTTCCTGTCGTGTCTGTTGCGTTTTGAGGATTGCAATGGTACAGTTATGAAATCGTACCTTCTAAAGTTTGCAGCAAAAATAGTTGGATTCATTTTAATGCTTTATTTTTTTTTAATTCCAATTAAACGACGGTCTCACCACTTTCGGGGGGTAAGTGGAGTGGGGTGAAGTAATATTTTGCTTTTTATGTTGCCAACTTTCTTGTAATTTTACTCTGCTGTGTTCTTTTTACGATGAATAAATTTTTGTTTGTTTTTATGATTAATTTGTTATGTTCGACTTTGTTTTTTGTTTTTTTATTACGTTTATTGAATATATAATTGATTTTAAAGTACATTGGGGGTTTTTCGTACGGGCGGCCGATAACGTGTCGTTGTGCGATTTTTTTTTTTTTTTTGTATTTTTTATTGTTTTGCACCCGGTGATTGTTTGGCTGCATTGGCTGCACTGCGGCTCACCTGTTCACTAATTTGATAATCTTTCTCTGTGAATGTTAGAGTCAGCTGATATTTTCGAATAGAAGGTGCGAAGTAAAACCGATACAGATCATGGTTTACTTATAGGATACCTTCTCACAAAAGTAAAGCTTCAAGAAGAACCCGCTAGAGAGCGCGCAATGAAGTTGTCACGTTTGTTTGCCTTTATTTGATCAGCTGAAAAATGTTTAAGCCTGCCGTATAATACGGTACGTTTTTGTTTTCATTTTCATATCTAATACTAGTGGCCGGTGGCCGCTTCGCGGCCAAGCATCATTCCGTTTCGAGTGATTTTGTTTATTCAAGCTAGACTTTGACTCGATATCATCCACTCCCAAACTCCGTTTGCTATTCCCCCATCTAATCTTGCTCCGAAGAACGAAATCTAAAAACTTACTCTATTTTTTCCTGAAATACTACACTACAGTGGTTTTTTTCATGTACACTAAAGGTTTAGAAAACAGGAGTCATCTTTTGGGAAAGGGGCAGAAATAGCAAACCCCCGCCGCCACCCCCTTACATGAAACTTAAACATTTTAGGGGTAGTCGTTCTGAAGAGGGCCCGATCCAAAACCGCCAATTTTTTTGACGCTCATGGAGACGCCGAAACCCCTAGAATGGCGCATTAGAATGCGTCATATTAGCGCATGTGGATTACACGATTTAGAACTGTACAGAGAAAAGAAGGAAAGGAGAGAAAGAGACAGCGCGAGAGTGAGAAACATGATGCATTCACAATAAAATGAGAAGTTCGGATAAGCGAAAAATACGCATGACCGAGATCGCACACCTACAAAAACCCTTTCGTTGACTGACATGTAAGAGTATAAGACATTGCGTTTCAGTAAATCAAAAATCTATGGAAGAGTGGAAGAGAAACTTAGCGCGGGAAAAGTTGTCTTTTTCAAACAGCCCTTTATTAACGACAAAAATTTTTTTGAAATAGGTTGGCTCGAAAATTCAAGCAAACTTCATCTAACTTTTTAATTTTTTAAGCTTATTGGACGTGGGGTCATATACACATTATACACCCCCTTTATTTGGGGTCATTCTTTCAGCGCTTTTTGACTATCGATTTCGCAGCAAATTGCCGTTTTTTGGCTACTTTTTCAAAAATTCCTTGGCGCTTTTGGTGTACGTTTTAGAGCTTTTGGCTTATCTTTTTGGGGAATTGGCGCTTTTAAATGGTCGCCCCCCCCCCCAAATGATGGAATTCCTACTTTTTAGAGTTGTTCCAGACCACTTCACGAAGCTCAAGTTAGTATGACCAGTGAACAACTGCTGGCAGCCGATTTTAGCGTGCGACGCGACGGGTCTATTGGCCCCAGTTTCAGCATCTAAGGGCATCTCAAGTTCAGCATAGAGTTTTAGTGTGAAGTAAACGGTTAGGCAAAAATTACATCAATAAATGCACTCATCGGTCGCAATCGGTTGTGACAAAACTCGCATAGCGTTTCAAACTCTTATCTCACCCACTCCCCCGTGCGACCTCCAATCCCGTGTATAGCCACCTCTTTCTATAGCCCTGGCGGCTCGTGGAGGTGGGCGACGAAAATGAGAGGTGTACAGGTTTTTTTTTTGAAATCCTCTTCACATAAACTTTTTGATTTTTTATGTTCCATTCATATTTTTTGGGACTATTGAAAGAAAGGACGATGGAATAATAATTTTTTAAACCTTTGTATGTTTTTTTTAATTTTTTTTTTTTCTCAAACTTCAAAAAATGTGAGGTGATGGATCCCTGTCGCCTCACTTGCCTCACCTGGCGAGCCGCCACTGCTTTCTAGTGTCCTGATTCGTAAACAGGGCCTCGTATTACGGCATATTAATAGCAAAATCGCATTAAAATTGAGGAATGCATTTCTGCCGAAAAATATTTCACAAAAGATGTCTCTAAATACATTTTTTTTTTTTTAAAAATTATAGCATAGCAGTACAACATGGGGGTTACGTGAGAGCAAGAAAGACAGTTTGTCTTTGTTTGGAACGCTCATCACCGGATGACGTCATCACCAAGGCATCACTAAAAGAACCGTCTATTTCGAAATAAACAACATATGTACTGGCCCACTAATATTACTGCACAGATTAAAAAATAACAGGTATATAATCAAATGAACCATTAAAAATACATACTCAAGGCTCAAGAGATCCATCGAAACTTTGTTTTGTTTTGTTTTTTTTTTTTTTTTTAAAAAAAAAAAACAGACCTTAAAACTTATAACCTTGCCAAAACGCGAACTGAAAAAAACAACTCAAATCGCCAACTTTAAAAAAGAAAAAATCTGCAACCATATTCTTGGTTCGTTAGTAAGTAGTATTCTTGGATGAATCACTTGCACATTTAAAGTAAACAACGCATTTACAACAGGAAGCCCAAATTTTTTACTTAACTCAGTAATATTTGACAGTTTTTATTAATAAGAAAAATAAACCACCGTCTCAACTTATCAATATTAACCCTAATGTCCCTAATCATTTAGTTTTTTTATAAATTCTCGAAACCTAGCTCAAATTTGCAGGGTTTTATTCGAGGTATCGAATCAATGCACCGATCTCATCAAGTCATCACTCGTTGATTGTACTATTCTGTAAAATTTTCGTATGAAACATATGATAAATATCGAAGCTCTATACATCACGAAGCGATACAGCAACCGCGTCAAGCCATCATCAATCGAAGACTGTACAGTGCTGTCGTATTTAAATAAGAGATACACATTTTTTATTAAGTCTGAAGTGACTGTATATTTCTCGACACAGCAACAGCTTTGTGACTGTCCTATTGAGTATATCTACGAAAATGCATGGATAAAAAGTCGAAGCTATACATCGATATCATTAAGTCGCTATTAAAATGCGTCTACCCGAACGGTCCTCCCGCGAGTAAAACATATGATGAAAACGCCATGGTAACGTCAAAACGTGCGATCGAATTTAAAAAAAAAAATTTTCAGAGCATCACGTTTCTCGCTCACACGCGTACAAAATCGTATTCTTCCGCACGTATGCATTTAAAAAAGGACTCAAAAATCTCGCTTCTCTCTCTCACCCTTGCAAAACGAATGATTCGCATCCTTTTCGCACTCGCACAACTTTTTGAAAGAAAAGTTTTTAGCATTTTTAAAAAAGGGGCGCGGGGCCCCTAAGGAAAAACTTATAATTTTCCCGAAGCATTGGAGCCGATCCCGATCGAACGGTACCAGGCCCCTCCCGAACGGTGCAACGGTTCTCCGAGAACTTAGCTTTATTCTTACAAATATAATATAAGAAGATAAATAAGATATAGGGTTTCATGCTTTGCTTATGGCAAAACCTTGGCGGGGAAAAGGTTTTAAAAATTAAAAACGTTTTTCTTGAAACTGGTTTCATTAATCGTTAAGTTATTGCTGAAATCCAGGAGGTATATTTTTCTATTTTCTTAAAATTTTAAAAGTTTTGGTATTCCTGTTAATTTCATTTAAATTATTAAACGTCAAAGTCGAAATTTCCCTTTTAACGGGAAAACAGGTCCAGCAACCTAAGTCATTTGTGCCAACCTATGAGTCAAAATTCCAAGGCAGGGGGGGGTGGAAACACCTTTACAGAAACCCCCTTTTCCCTTCGGCTTTTGGGGTCCGCACCGGTCACGAGATTTCTTCACGGATCATTAAGCGGAGAGATTTGTGAATGTGTGGGGGAGAGAGGGTGTTAGAGAGGTTTTTTGTCTCGGGACTCGCAGGGCTGAGGACTCATATAAAAAAATCAAAACCTGTTTGACGAGGGTATCGAAAAGAAGTGACGAGGTATAGATGAAGAGCGGGAGGGGTATAGAAAAGAGAGGGGCTCATTCATATCCTTAAATAGACCTGTGTAGTGATGTCGTCACGATCAAATTGGTTCCAAACAAATGCTCTATCTCGCTCACTCTCGTTGATTTACCTATAAGAAATCAGATCCAAATTTTCGAACGCACATTTATGCTAGTTGAAGGACAGTTTTCTCAAATTTTATTGCACCATTAGATTCCACGTACCTTAAAGTATCTTTTCACTCTAACATAATTCCTAAAAGATCACAAGCGAATTTACAATCACAGTTATACCGAAAGATGTTCTACGTTTTGTCCTCGTCCTACTCACGGTCTCTTATGGGAGTATCACCGCCATGACACTCAACCATTCTAACTTCTCTTCGTATCGAAGCTATTGTTCGAGGTATAACACATGTCGTGATGTGCCTATATCCTAGAATTTTGTGCTCATAAGAAGCTGTGAGTGTGACAAGGACAAAACAGGACTTTCTTCGATATAACTGTGATTGTGCATTCATATTTTATCACTGAGAAAAAGGTGGCTGGTAAAACTGTAAGAATAGAACCATAGATAATTTCGCCTTATTTCAATCATGAGACCTATCGTTGCTATAGTCAGCGCGCTTGAATCTACACGAATTCCGATTGTCTCTATGGAATTTCGATTATTTCTATGGGAAAAAAAGCGCGGGAATATATATCCTATCGGAAAATTCATTGAAACAATCGGAAATTTTTACAAGGGACGTGGAACCCAATGGTGTGATAAACACAACTGGTGCAAAGAACATGTTGCTTACTAGCACTTGTATTTGAAAATTTGGATCGTGTTTCATATGGGAAAACCCACGAGAGCGAGTGAGACGGAGCCTTTTTTTAGAACCAATTTTTTTCATGACGTCACATTAAACAGGTCTTGGTCATTGGAAACATTTGAAATTCTGGGGGATCGGCAAATTGAAAAGCCCTTAATGAGCGTCTATGCAATCAAGGGATTTTTGAGGAATTTTGGGCGTTTCGTTGAAAAAAAGGTTTTTAAAATCCAGAACAAAGGGACGGGGGTAAAATTTGCATTAATAGCTCTAAAAAGTGAGAGGGGCTGTCAGGTGTCTTCCACCCCTGGACAGCCTCCTCGCTGCGGCTATGGAATTGACTCTAGAATAACTTATTTACCTATCCTAAAAAGTTTCTCGCGTGTACAGTATTTTTTACTGGAAGCTTCTTCAAATTTTGGAAATTATAGGTCCATATGGAGCTTTGCTTTTCCAACACGAACAATGATATCGACCGACGGCAACAGAAAAAGAAATAATACTACAATGCGTTTAAATGAATAATTGCTTAGTTTTGACTGTAAACTTTCGATACTTTTCAACAAAATAAATGGGGGAGAGGGAATTAAAATCCACAAACGTCTTAAACCTCCACACCTACTAATCTATACCCCTAGAATGCTTGACGTGTAAAGGGCACCTGAAATGGTTAGTGCTGTATATTAAAGGATTATTTTTTCATGAATTTGCAAGTGTTTCATTTGTGCATATTACATATCTACATCGACAACATCGTGACAATCGCAATAAGTGCTGACAGCACCTAAAACGGAAAAAAAGAAGAAAAAAAAAACTGTTTATTATTTAGAATCACGGCTTTTCCGAATATGACACTTTTTGACTTCAAAAGAACGCAACCTCATTTTTGATCCCTGAGGAAGCCATTTAAAAATTGGAGAAAATATATATTGTCTATACTTTATGTGGGTAAAAAAGATCGAGCTAGCCTTATCATATAATTTTCTCTTTTCAGCTTTCAATGGGTTTGTTGCAAAATTTGCTATAGCGCTATAGAGTTTTGATTCTGATGTAAAATCGCCTGAAAATTACATTGGCGGCATCAAATAATTATAAAATCCATTAATAAACCCACAAAACGCATTATAAAGAAAGCCAAAATGACAATCGTAAAGCCGAACAATATGTGCACGCGCATACGACGAACATCAAAGATAGGCGACCCATTTTCCCCTTTTTCGTTGAAAGGGGGGGGGGGAAAGAAAAAATCTCTACAGTCAAACTGTGATTTTAAAAATTTGCATGGTCAAGATGTTGTCCTCTGAGAAGGGGGCAAGGGGGGGGGGGCAAAATATCAAGAACAGGGTGTTTTTAAATTTAAGTGCCAAACTTATGGAGTGTATTCTTGGGGTCAACATATATATAATACTTTATTTTCCTACATGAATAAGTACTGCAAATATTTCTCTTCTGAGCTGAAGCCCTCCAAAGTTTTGAAAACAAAAAACAAAAAACCAACACAAAAAAACACCGCCTGTGACTCATCTCCTTATAGATACATCTGATCTAAATTTATTTTTTTCATCATTTCTCACCAAATAAGCTCAATTGGACAGCACTTGTCACAAAAGAACCGAGTGACATTTGTGATAAATTGAGTTATTGATTGATAGACCTAGCAATACTGGATATCGAAGCAACAAGTGCTTCTTCTAATAACAACTATTAACGTCAAAATTCCAGGTAAAAGTGAGCTGGTGAGCCTCATTTAAGTCATTGTCCATATGATGAAATAAAATGATAACTTGGTTCCATTTTCTTAAACCTTAATCCGAGTCACGTAAGGAACCAACTCCGAATTGGTTCATTTTATAGAATTGGGAACGGACTTAAGTCCGGATTAACGGATTTTAAAATATCAACAGTGTAAACCAACTCTGCCGTTTGGTTTCTCTTAGAGATTAGGTTTTCGTGATTATGTCAAAGAAAAAGAAGAAAGGAACCAAGTCACTTTAAACGCTAAAATTAAGTACCGTTCCTATACTCTGTTCGGGATAAGAAGTCCGATGGGAAGTCAGGTAAAACGCACTACATTGCAACGCAACGGATTCTCGGCTGTCGATTCTTCCCCGCTACGTCCGTCCCCAATGTTATTTTAAATGGGAAAACAGACTTACGAGCAGACCTGTCACTTTGGTGGGCTTTTAATCGTTGATAGGCACAAGGCTCATCAAAACGTCCCTCTGCTCTTCCCCGGCACCGACAATGTTATTTTAAATGGGAAAACAGACTTACGAGCAGACCTGTCATCTTGGTGGGCTTTTAATCGTTGATAGGCGCCGGGCTCATTAAAACGTCCCCTCTGCTCTTCCCGGGCACCGCCAATGTTATTTTAAATGGGAAAACAGACTTACGAGCAGACCTGTCATTTGGTGGGCTTTTAATCGTCGATAGGCGCAGGGCTCATCAAAACCTCCCCTCTGCTCTTCCCGGGCACCGCCAATGTTATTTTAAATGGGAAAACAGACTTACGAGCAGGCCTGTCATTTTGGTGGGATTTCAGGCGCAGGGCTCATCAAAACGTCCCCTCTGCTCTTCCAGGGCACCGCCAATGTTATTTTAAATGGGAAAACAGACTTACGAGTAGACCGGTCATTTTGGTGGGCTTTTAATCGTTGATAGGGCAGGGCTCATACAAACGGCCCCTCTGCTCTTCCCGGGCACCGCCAATGATATTTTAAATGGGAAAACGGACTTACGAGCAGGCCTGTCATTTTGGTGGGCTTTTAATCGTTGATAGGCGCAGGGCTCATCAAAACGTCCCCTCTGCTCTTCCCGGGCACCGCCAATGTTATTTTAAATGGGAAAACAGACTTACGAGCAGACCTGTCATCTTGGTGGGCTTTTAATCGTCGATAGGCGCAGGGCTCATCCAAACGTCCCCTCTGCTCTCCCGGGCACCGCCAATGTTATTTTAAATGGGAAAACAGACTTACGAGCGGACCTGTCATTTTGGTGGGCTTTTAATCGTAGATAGGCGCAGGGCTCATCAAAACGTCCCGTCTGCTCTTTCCAGGCACCGCCAATGTTATTTTAAATGGGAAAACAGACTTACGAGCAGGCCTGTCATTTTAGTGGGGTTTTAATCGTTGATAGACGCCGGGCTCATCAAAACGTCCCCTCTGCTCTTCCCAGGCACCGCCAATGTTATTTTAAATGGGAAAACAGACTTACGAGCAGGCCTGTCATTTTGGTGGGCTTTTAATCGTTGATAGACGCCGGGCTCATCAAAACCTCCCTCTGCTCTTCCCGGGCACCGCCAATGTTATTTTAAATGGGAAAACAGACTTACGAGTAGACCTGTCATTTTGGTGGGCTTTTAGTCGTTGATAGGGGCAGGGCTCATCGAAACGTCCCCTCTGCTCTTCCCGGGCATCGCCAATGATATTTTAAATGGGAAAACGGACTTACGAGCAGGCCTGTCATTTTGGTGGGCTTTTAATCGTTGATAGGCGCAGGGCTCATCCAAACGTCCCCTCTGCTCTTCCCGGGCACCGCCAATGTTATTTTAAATGGGAAAACAGACTTACGAGCGGACCTGTCATTTTGGTGGGCTTTTAATCGTTGATAGGCGCAGGGCTCATCAAAACGTCCCGTCTGCTCTTCCCAGGCACCGCAAATGTTATTTTAAATGGGAAAACAGACTTACGAGCAGGCCTGTCATTTTGGTGGGCTTTTAATCGTTGATAGGCGCAGGGCTCATCAAAACCTCCCCTCTGCTCTTCCCGGGCACCGCCAATGTTATTTTAAATGGGAAAACAGACTTACGAGTAGACCTGTCATTTTGTGGGCTTTTAGTCGTTGATAGGGGCAGGGCTCATCGAAACGTCCCCTCTGCTCTTCCCGGGCACCGCCAATGTTATTTTAAATGGGAAAACAGACTTACGAGCAGGCCTGTCATTTTGGTGGGATTTCAGGCGCAGGGCTCATCAAAACGTCCCCTCTGCTCTTCCAGGGCACCGCCAATGTTATTTTAAATGGGAAAACAGACTTACGAGTAGACGGTCATTTTGGTGGGCTTTTAATCGTTGATAGGGGCAGGGCTCATACAAACGGCCCCTCTGCTCTTCCGGGCACCGCCAATGATATTTTAAATGGGAAAACGGACTTACGAGCAGGCCTGTCATTTTGGTGGGCTTTTAATCGTTGATAGGCGCAGGGCTCATCAAAACGTCCCCTCTGCTCTTCCCGGCACCGCCAATGTTATTTTAAATGGGAAAACAGACTTACGAGCAGACCTGTCATCTTGGTGGGCTTTTAATCGTCGATAGGCGCAGGGCTCATCCAAACGTCCCCTCTGCTCTTCCCGGGCACCGCCAATGTTATTTTAAATGGGAAAACAGACTTACGAGCGGACCTGTCATTTTGGTGGGCTTTTAATCGTTGATAGGCGCAGGGCTCATCAAAACGTCCCGTCTGCTCTTTCCAGGCACCGCCAATGTTATTTTAAATGGGAAAACAGACTTACGAGCAGGCCTGTCATTTTAGTGGGGTTTTAATCGTTGATAGACGCCGGGCTCATCTAAACCTCCCCCCTGCTCTTCCCGGGCACCGCCAATGTTATTTTAAATGGGAAAACAGACTTACGAGCAGGCCTGTCATTTTGGTGGGCTTTTAATCGTTGATAGGCGCAGGGCTCATCAAAACGTCCCCTCTGCTCTTCCAGGGCACCGCCAATGTTATTTTAAATGGGAAAACAGACTTACGAGCAGACCGGTCATTTGGTGGGCTTTTAATCGTTGATAGGCGCAGGGCTCATCCAAACGTCCCCCTGCTCTTCCCGGGCACCACCAATGTTATTTTAAATGGGAAAACAGACTTACGAGTAGACCTGTCATTTTGGTGGGCTTTTAATCGTTGATAGGCGCAGGGCTCATCCAAACGTCCCCTCTGCTTTCCCGGGCACCGCCAATGTTATTTTACATGGAAAACAGACTTACGAGCAGACCTGTCATTTTGGTGGGCTTTTATCGTTGATAGGCGCAGGGCTCATCAAAACGTCCCCTCTGCTCTTCCCAGGCACCGCCAATGTTATTTTAAATGGGAAAACAGACTTACGAGCAGACCTGTCATTTTGGTGGGCTTTTAATCGTTGATAGACGCAGGGCTCATCAAAACCTCCCCTCTGCTCTTCCCGGCACCGCCAATGTTATTTTAAATGGGAAAACAGACTTACGAGTAGACCTGTCATTTTGGTGGGCTTTTAGTCGTTGATAGGGCAGGGCTCATCGAAACGTCCCCTCTGCTCTTCCCGGGCATCGCCAATGATATTTTAAATGGGAAAACGGACTTACGAGCAGGCCTGTCATTTTGGTGGGCTTTTAATCGTTGATAGGCGCAGGGCTCATCAAAACGTCCCGTCTGCTCTTCCCAGGCACCGCCAATGTTATTTTAAATGGAAACAGACTTACGAGCAGGCCTGTCATTTTGGTGGGCTTTTAATCGTTGATAGGCGCAGGGCTCATCAAAACCCCCTCTGCTCTTCCCGGGCACCGCCAATGTTATTTTAAATGGGAAAACAGACTTACGAGTAGACCTGTCATTTTGGTGGGCTTTTAGTCGTTGATAGGGGCAGGGCTCATCGAAACGTCCCCTCTGCTCTTCCCGGGTATCGCCAATGTTATTTTAAATGGGAAACTAGAC
Organism: Trialeurodes vaporariorum; assembly: GCA_011764245.1. NCBI lineage: Eukaryota > Metazoa > Arthropoda > Insecta > Hemiptera > Aleyrodidae > Trialeurodes > Trialeurodes vaporariorum. The sequence continues at coordinate 3,097,531 of VMOF01000369.1, read as the reverse complement.
TTACGAGCAGACCTGTCATTTTGGTGGGCTTTTAATCGTTGATAGGCTTTTTTGATAACTTTGCTCCACGTGTCAGTTTTTATCATGAAAATCCTTCAAAAGAAACATTAATATATCGATTTCTGTGTCCAGATAGCCTCTCTTTTCGTTGAAACCAATTTCAAATGGATTTGTCTCATTTTTTTTTTTTTTTTTTTTTTTTTTTTTAATTTAAAGGTTAAGAAATATGAGTCAAACAAACCGAACCGATGTGAAAAATGTCCTTAAAAGATTCCCATCATGGCTACCTCCGTGCAATGGCGTACGCAGGAATTAGTCTTTCTCGCTCTTTTCCCGTTTGAGTGTATGCACTAGAAAAGGAAAGAGATAGGGGCTGAAGGCACGTTCTAGCCCCTGTTTCCGTCCTTTTCTTTCTCACGTGTTCAAATGGGGAAAGAGAGAGAAAGATAAACTCCTGTGTACGCTACTGCCTCCGTGCTACCTCAAATTCACCCCCCACAAATCCTCTCAATTGCTTTATGGCTCGTTGGTTTGCAAACAAATGTGCAAAATTTCATCCAATGGCCACGCCGCGCTGGTATAGAGCCTAAAATTCGTTGACCAATCAGAGGTTGACGAGCCTCTTTTCTTAATTCTCTAAACAAATGGAGATTTTAATTTGCCCGACTCAGGGATCTACCATTTCCAACATTTACAGCTTTTTTTTTATGAGACTCCGCCCGGCCATAACTATTTGGGCCATGTTTTTTTTAACTCCATCCTCTTTTTTAAAAAAAAAAAAAAAAAAAAAAAAAAAAAAACGTGCGTTTTGAGGTTATAAGATGTTACGAGATATCATCTTTTAAATAACGTCCATCGTCGACTGAATCAATAGGAATCAATTATTAATGCAATTAAAAAATGATTTTACAATTGTATTTTACAAGAAATCATTGTAAAAAGATTAAAATCAAAATTGAAAATGGGTCTCGGGTCTGCTGCATACTTTTGCTATGGCGTTATGGAGGGTTGATTCTAGTGTAAAATTGCGTAAAAATCTCATTTAGAGCATCAAATAGTCTCAAAATCAACTCAAAAACTCACAATTGGCGTTTTTAGGAAAGCTTAAGTTGGCAGGCAAAAAGGTGAATAAACCCTGCATGCATTCACCATCAGCAACAATAAAGATGGCCGACGACGGCATTCGGCAAAGTAGCTACTTGCGCGATTTTTCCTTTTCCAAATTCAGGCAGATCGACACAGAACGTATAATTTATTCGCCTCAGTAATCCCAAAAAATCTAGAAAGCAAAATTTACCGGGAAAAAAAAAACACAGAATGACACAAAATGTAAGTACTATGATGAGGAAGTAAAAAGTTTGTTTTAAAATTTTAAACCCAAAATTCGATATTCCATCATCGGTCAAGGTATATGGAGGAACAGGTATGGACAGGAGGCGAGGTTCAAGGGGTTTTCGAACTTTCCCGCCAAATGATGACGGCTCGCTTGCTTGGCGATGACGTAACCGTCACCTACTTCAGTAGCGAGAGATGGGTATACATGGGGGTCACGGGAGAGTGAGTGAGATAGTTTGGAACGGTACACGAGTTTCATCACAACCGATTGCGACCGATGAGCCTTTGTCGTGGTTGTTGGCTAACCGTTGACTTCGCACTTAACGATCTTTGAAGTAGCCGTCACCTACTAAAATATCTCTGCCTCCTGTCTATACTGGATCATCGGTGTCTCTTGGTGCAGCATGCATGCAGGGTTGATTCGCCCTTTCAACCGCCATATTAGACGTTCCTTAAAACGCTATCTGTGGGTTTATGAGAGGATTTTTAAGACTATTTGATGCTATCAATGTGATTTTCACGCACTTTTGCATCAGAATCAACCCTCAATATTTTTTGTAGCAGAAGTATGAAACATACCTATTATTTATCGAGCTGAACTATCAAAATGGCTGTTTTTGATAATTCAACATCACAACTACCCGATTGAAAGTGAATTCAAACAATAATATTAACAAAATATTTGAGGTTAGGTTTCCGGAAGAAGGACAGAAGAAAAAGCAAGGCCGTTTTTTCGAAAACATTTTACTGTGACCTCTATCGGCCGATTTTGTTCAAAATAACTGTCTAATGTCGGCCCTTCCTCCGGAGCCATTTTAACAGTTTCGGTCCGTGCTATTTGGCAACCATGCAATATTACTATTTAAATATGGGTGAAACAATCGATTATTGAAGAAACTGAAAGCCTCCTAGGGAATCGATTGTTTTTCATGTATTTTAAAGGGATAAAAACACTGTTGCCTAATTGTACGAGCTGGTACAGCATTTCAATAGTCATAATCATCAAGTAAATCGATCAAAGTGGCTGTCTTTGAACGTTCAACCCTTCGATTTCTCATAATAGGTAACAACTTAAAAAACAAAAAAAAAACAAACAACAAAACAAAAGAAAAACAAAAGTCTAAATTCAAGATTCGTAATAAATACTTAACGCTAGACATGAAAAGGTAAAAAAATACGAAGTTACAATTTTTTTTATTTTATGAAATGGTCAAAATAGCTCGTAAGAATTTGTACAACTGCTGCATAAGAAACACAAGTAACGAAGTATTCAAATTTACAATACAGTTTCTTAAATTTCTACATATGTTACACATTTAATACAGATTCTATTTTCAACAAAGTTTTTCAACAAAGTTTGACAGTATACAGGCATACTGGCCTACAGTCATAACGTCTTTTGTAACAGTTATACCTGTAAAATATTATCCACACAGCTGTTCTTCCTACAAGAAAACGACTAAAATCTAACTCTACATTTTTTAATTTTATTATTATTATTATTTAACAATACGATTAGAACTTTACAATTAAATAATCACTCAAACCAAAACTCATCAACTTTCGCACTTTATCTCATCATTTAAACCGATTCGTCTACTCATACATGTGGGACCATACTATAATGTGAGAACATACTATTTTACCGCCGCGACGCAGCACTGTTCACTGTTGTTCTATGACCTTCAAAAGAACGCAGCACCGCTCACTGTTGTTCTATGACCTTCAAAAGAACGCAGCACCGCTCACTGTTGTTCTATGACTTTCAAAATAATGCAGCTCAGCTCACTGTCGTTCTATGACCTTCAAAAGAACGCAGCACCGCTCACTGTTGTTCTATGACCTTCAAAAGAACGCAGCACCGCTCACTGTTGTTCTATGACCTTCAAAAGAACGCAGCACAGCTCACTGTTGTTCTATGACCTTCAAAAGAACGCAGCGCCGCTCACTGTTGTTCTATGACCTTCAAAAGAAAGTACCCCGGTCGAAATTTATACTCTTTGAAATCTTGGCAATTTTTAAACAATTTTGCGGATTTCAAGTTTCCAGGACCAATCAGAACGATCCTTTTAGAGTGCGTCATCAAAAATCGAAATTTTCCTTGAAAATAATGATCAAATTTAACACAAAGAATTCCGACCCGGACACTTTCTTTTGAAAGTCAGATAACAAATCGGGAAAAAATCCATGGACATTTGCAGATTTTGGGAGGCAAACTGACAATGACTACTTATGACTCCAAAATAAAACGTGAAACAGATTGAGGATTTTTGATTAATTCTTTCCTAAAATTATCTAATGACCAAATGTTAATACCTTTTTTGGTCGGCCTCAAAAAAAATTTGAATTTTGCTTAATCACCTCTCCTCTTCCCTCTCCCCACTATCTATCCAACTACAAGCTTTTCATACTTTCGCCTCGACAGAAACGAAAAAAGGCATTCAATCAGGGTGGTGATCACGGAGGATAGAATCGTTTTGGGTATCGTTATCGTTTGAATTAAATCAATTGAGCTTGCTTCTGCGCATCTCGATCGCGCAGGTAACCCCCTCCTCACCTCTTCCTCCTTCAAACGATTGAGATTACAACAGCCCCGACTCATCGCTTCCTTTTGTCCGTTTCAATCGTTACGAGGGGCTCAAAACGATTCGATCAGTTGAGCCACCCATGAGGTTACTTGTAAACGATAACGATACCAAAACGATCCGATCCTCCGTGATCACCCCCCAGACTCTAATCAGCATTGTTTATATTTTCAAAAAATTTCCCAAAAGAAATCCTTGTTCCGCTGTGGTTCGATGTGTTCCATTGTGGTCCATTATTTTCCCGTTTAAAAAAATTAGTCTATGCTTTTCCTTACCCAAAGTAATTTTTGATCAGAGGACCGAGTCGTCAGAGTGATTATAAAACGTTTTGTTTCGTTTCGATGGAACACTCGAGCCGCGATTGCGAACCGCAGTAAAAAAACCGGGGGTGTTCCGTTGTGGCTCGTTGTGTTTTAATGTGTTCCGATTAAAAAAACTAGCCTAAACTCTTTCTTGATTCAAAGTAACCTTACTCAGAGGACCGACTATGTAGAGCGTTTCGCTTTTTTCATTCCGTTGTTACGTTCCGATGAAACTTACATAACTGCAAAAAAAAGAAATGCAGCATTCCAACGTGGTTCCATCACGTCTCCGTTAAAAAAAAAAAAAAAAAAAAAAAAAAAAAAAAAAAAAAATAGGTACACTGAAAAAAAAATGCTGAATTCAACTATTTGCATAGTTAACCCTTAGATGTCCGAGCTGGGTCCAATGGACCCAACGTATGCTAAAATCGGCTGCCAGCAGCTGTTCACTGGTCATACAAACTTGAGCTTCATGAAATGCTCTAAAAAAACTCTCAAAAATAGTAATTTCATCATTTTGGAAAAAAAAATAATGAGGGGGGGCACAGGGCCAAATTTTTCACGACTACCCCGAGAAAGACCGAGCCGGGTCCATTGGACCCGTCCGTTATTTTGATGTGATATTGTTGGGATATTGATTTTTTTTGGTGAACATTTTCAGTACTTCATGATGTTGACAGTTGGCTACAGAGACCGTCATGATTTTTACATTTTGATGCCTTGTAAACAAACAAAAAATAGTGATAAGACTAATTTTGGACTTTGAAAATTAGTTTTCATTTATCTTGTGTTTTAGCAGTTTTAGTCATTTTTTTCTCCATTTTAATCAGTATCTTAGCTTCAAAGTTTTAGAAACGGATTACAATCCTTGAATGTTGATGAACAAACTACCGAGCATGCTCACCGAACCCCCCCCCCCATTCTACTCTTCCTCCCCCAACTCATTCAACCCTCCTGAACCCCGTTTGCCATGCACCCACCTATACTCTTGCTCTGAACAAAATCTAAGAACTTGCTTTATTATTTACACCAAAGGATTAGAAAACAGAGGCATCATTTGGAGGGACACAAATAGCAACCCTCCCCCCCCCTTATATGGAACTGCAAAATTCAAAGTTTTTCGGACAATGTTAGGCACTTTTCAGTGCGGTTTCTTAGAATCTCTCTTCCAACAGTGCTCTCTTCTATAGCTAGCAGGTGGGGTGGGGGTTTTTGCTCTACCGTTCTCTTGTAAAACCCTGCAAATGATGCCTCTGTCTGAAAATATAGTGGCTTTCGGATGGAATATGAGATTTGGGGAAGCAATGTATCATTGTGAGAAAGTTCTGAGACTGAGTCAACGCATCATAACTTTTTCACAATAATACATTGTTTTCCCAAGTCTAACATCCCCTCCAAAAACCGCTATATTTTCAGACAGAGGCATCAATTGCAGGGTGTTACAAAGGGTTTGGTGGAGCAAATAATCCCCCCCCCCACCCTGCTAACTATAAAGGATCCTTCTTGGAAGGGAAGTACTATAAGAAACCACGAAATGGTGCCGAATATTGCCCTAAAACGTTGAACTTTTCGGTTTCAGGTGGGGTGTTGGGGGGGGGGGGGTTGCTATTCATGACCCTCCAAATGATGCCTCCGTTTTCTAAACCTTTGGTGTACATGCAAACACACCAATTTATTATTTTAGGAATAATAGAGTAACTTATTAGATGTTGATCTTCGGAGCTAGATTTTGTGGGCGTATAGCAAACGGAGTTAGGGGGTGGTTTAATGGGTTGGGGGAGGAAGAGGGGGAGGAAAGGATTTGGTGATCATGCTTGACAGTTTGCTCAACAACATTGAAGTATTCTAACCTGTTTCTAAAACCAAGAAGCTAAGATACTGAGGAAAATGGAGAGAAAAAGGACCAAAACTGCTTAAACCCATGTATTTTAAATACGGGTCCAATGGACCCGGCTCGGGCGTTTTCGTATAAAAAAAGACACGGACATCTAAGGGTTAAAGTATGTAACACTTGAAAACTTTTAGCTTTACTATTCAAAAAAGTTAAACTAACTTCGCACAAAGACAACTTAAATATTTAAAATAAAGTAAAACTTATAGTTTTCAAGTAATGCAAGTACTTTTAATTGGGTAAATAGTTAAAGGCAGTACTTACTTGTTTTCAGCGTACTCTGTTTTCAGTCGAAAATCCTATTTTTCTTTTTTGGCTCACCCATGGGCGCCCGCAAAAAAATTCCCAAAGGGGAGGGGGCGGCACAGTTTTTAAACCTCAATGGAAGGTCTATAGACCTTCCATTGATCTTTCCTTTCCTCCTATAGGAGACCCCTTCCCCGGGCCGGGGGGAAAGGGAAAACTTTCTTTTTCATCCAAATGGTGTATATTTACTAAGCCATGGTATGTGTTTCAAATAATAGTAACGTGTTTGACGTGTTTGATCTAATGGATAAAGAGACAGCAGACGAAAATTATATCAAGGAAAATGTTTGATTCTATCATTCCTTGCAAAAAAATGAGTTACAATTACAAAATAAACAAATAATGACTAACTATTACTCCTTTGATTAACATTGCATTTTCTTTTTTCCTTTCGTTTGTTATCTTGAAATTTTGACCTTTTTTGAATTCCAGGGCTGCGGGCGCCCATGGACTCATCGTTTGATTATTTCGGCCGACGCAAAACACTGTGCGTCGCGCCGGACGCAATTAGAGTGCTTCAATCAAAGAGGGCACAGCTCAGTGTTGCCAGATTGGGATGAAAAAGCCGTACGTTTTACATTAATTTAAATGGGGACGATACGGCTTTTTACTCTCGATCTGGCAACACTGGCACAGCTAGGGGTTACGAATAACTGCTGAAGTATTCAATGAAAATATTGCATTGTGTTTCACATGGTGACCCTGTCTGTAGTTGACAGGAGCTGACGCATTTTGAGTTCTGCTATTAGACAATGAGTTGGTGATGCGTTTTGATAAAGGCAGATTTTAGCACCTGTTGGTAACGTATTGATGTATCATGTGACTTTACATTAGTTTCGAACATGTATATTGGTCGAACCAATTCTTTTCTTCACTGGAGAGAATGGGTCTGTTGCAAACTCTTACTGCAACAATTAAGAGTGTGTAATCTAATGTAAAATCGCCTGAAAATTCCATTGGTGGCATCAGAAAGTCGTAAAATGCAATAATAAACTCACAAGAGGCGTTTAATGAAATCCAAGTTGGCGGAGAAATATCGAACAATTTGTATGCATGCACCATGAACATCCAAGGATAGCCAACCTCCCAATATTGATCACAAAATAAACAAACACATAACCTCTACCTCCAGTGAGGTTGTCAAAGTTGGCCATCCTTGGATATTCACGGTGCATGCATACAGATTGCTCGGTATTTCTCCGCCATTTTGGACTTCCTTTAATGAGTCTAACGAGTTTATTATTGCATTTTACGACTTTCTGATGCCACCAATGGACTTTTCAGGTGCTTTTACATAAGATTATACACTCTTAATCGATGTAGCAAAAGTTTGCAACAGACCCATTAAAAACATTCGTGTTAGCATTTCTCAAGAACTTTGACCTTATACCGTCGAAAAAGTATTCGGTTTCACGATATGATTTCTAATCAAACCGTCACCAAAAAATATGAAATAGAAGTTTTGCTCTCCAAAATATGCACTGCACGAACATAAATTCAAGGTTAAAATAGAAGAGCCAACATTTATATTTGCGCGGGTGCGACGAGGAGGCAGGGAGGGAGAAGAGACTGCCCGTTCTCGTAAATAAATTATAAGGATTCGCGTTGATTCTAAAGGAGGAAATTGCGAACGTGTCTCTCATTAAGTATGTCAATACCTTTAAAAGCATGATTTAGAATGAATGAAACTTATAAGTAATTAACTATTAAAATTTACAGATCAAAATTAAATTACATCACTACATAAAGTATTCAGAGCAAAATACATACATCACCTTTCGCGATAAAGACGCAAACGGAGGGGCGGAGGGGGGGGGGGGGGGGGGGGGGGGGGGGTTGAGCTAATTTTATGTGTGCATTTATGGCTGTCTATACAAATCCAATGGATTTTGTTGATTGAAAAAATTGCATCTCACGCATCACGCAAAAAAGCATACCTTGCAAACGTTTCTAAACGCTCATTTTTCGATGGAAAGAAATTTTTTTAAAAGAAAATTAAATTTAAAGAACGTTTAAAAAAAAAAGATACAGGAGAAAAAAATGTGATATGCTTTGTAAGTTGATATTTCATTTGGAGGAGAGAAAACATGAAATAAAAATGTCTACTTACACCCAAATGGCGGAATCAGAGCAAGCAATCATGATGCTCTAATGAAGTTTACCATACTTTATGATGGGCGCCAAAGTCTCCTTTCCGTAGGTATGATTAATTATTTGTACCGTACTTTTTTCTTGGTTAACACAAAAGTACCAAAACCAACATGATACATGGTTTCAAACGTTATTCATTGATATCACAACGTGTCTCTAATCGACTGGGATTTTGAGCATCCTAAACTCGGTTGCCATGCAGCATCATGCTCCGAGATCGTCAAAAAGTGGCAAAAATCAGAAGGTAAATTTCACATCAATTTATCGTTATCAAACTTTCAAACCAAATTGAGTCACAAAGTAAACTCTTTAGGCATGTAATTTAAACCGAGAAATGTCACTGGAAAGTTTTAACTGGACCCTTCTACGACCCGGTTACGAAGAAAAATCAATATATTCACTCACTCAAGTTACCTAAGTGGGTAGTTAAATATCTCTACTCCACAGTGTTGATTTTGCATTCACAATTGATTGAAGGAGCTAGAGTAAATATTGTTTTTCACGCATATTAACAATTCGGAGTCGCAATTATTATTAATAAAAAACTGAAATTGTGTGAGGCAGATCTATAGGCATAGAAACACATATACGTTGGCTTAGTATGGAGAGGGTTAAGCTTATAAGACAGACGGGAAAATAAATATGATTTTTTTTTTTTTTTTTTTTTTTTTTTTTTTTTTTCATTCATTAATTTCTTGCAACTTTTTTCCAATCTCAGACTATGGTGCGCTAGTGCGTCTCAGTGCGCTGCATCTGCTGAAACGAATCTGGCCTAAGGCTGATCAATCGCTTATCCAAATGCAGGATCTTGCTAGCGGCCAATAATATTAAGGCCGCAGGTAAGCAGGTTAAACTGGATCCGTCGCTTGAGGACTTGTTAGACGTATCTGAGCGGAGTCACTTTCAATCCCGTTTAATGACATCGGACGAGCCAAGACGGTCTGATGATCCCTCCATGGAGTGAGTAAAATTTTAAACCGCTGGAATCATAATGACAAGTTTCAATTATAAGTTTAAATTGTAATATACAGAAAGGTAAAGAAAACAAAAAGACTGCCTTAATTTACCATCCGAATGTGCAAGCATCAAGAAGGTGGGTCATATCAAGGTCCATTTACAGAAAACAAGTTGGTTCCGGGAAAAAGACCGCAAAATGTGAAGAAATGGGACGTTTCGGGCTAGTAACAAACCCTTTATCAACCACAAAAAATTAAAACAGTGAGTCGCCGCTATGAATGCCAGTGCAGTGGCCGGGATGCGCTATGAATTTTGTGGTTGATAAAGGGTTTGTTTCTAGCCCGAAACGTCTCATTTCTTCACATTTTGCGGTCTTTTTCCCGGAACCAACTTGTTTTCTGTATTATTTTGGGCCGAGGTAATATTCTTATTCATATTTTGTGCTGGGTTGTTTGTTGGTCCATATACATATCTAAGGTCTGGCCGGTAGCGCCAACTCAGAAAATCCAAAGTTTGGGAGCCCATACCCCCGTTTACTTTAACATTCTTCCCGAGTTCGCCACCATCTTGGATCGATGGTTTTAAATGGAGAAGTGGTTCCCAAACTGTGGACCAACGAGGGGAGCCGAAAGCTACCGGCCAGACCTTGTATATATGGACCTTGGGTCGTATCACCGTTTTTCAGAAGATGAAAAAGTCTAAAACTCCTTAACCCTTTCCAGCACGCATTATGGATTTTGACTTTTTTTGAGATTTTTTTAGACCGTTCAACAGAGGACGATTTTCTAAGACTTTTGATGGGTCACACATGTTTTTGCAAAATATCCATTTAAATTCCATTGAAACCCATGTTACAGAAAGTGGTACACATGTTGTACCACCTTGCTGGAAAGGTTAACTGGAAAACTAAAGTCATTTTGTGAGTCTACGATTGAATTCCGTAACTTTTTAATATGCTCATCGTAATTTTGTTTTTCAGTTGGAATGAACTATTCAATCGCAGATAGCAAAAATTAACAAGAGCTCCATTCTGCAAATGATTAAGAAGTGTAATACAGATAATGAAGTACTATAGTGCCAAGTGTAATTCACCTGCGATAAAGTTCCGGGGGTTGACAGAATTTGATAACATGCCACTCCCGGAATCATGGCTATGCTGGATCCGGCTATCGACCATCCTAGTAAATTTGCCCAGCCAGGATACACGTAGTTCTCGTAGCTGAATGGTTCCAATGTCATAAAACCGTAGACAATGATGAACTGAACAGATAGAAAAACATATATAAAATTAACGAACCTCAGAAATACATAAGGTAAGTGACCCAAAGGTGGCCATACCTATGCTTGGGGCCAATATGCACATATGAGGCATGAGATTAAAAAAAAATCTAAATAAGTCAATTTACTATTTAGACAGTCGGTCATCATATGTTAATTTCATTTTTTTTAAATTTGCTTGTTTTTGAGGGTTTTTTTGCGTTTGAAAAAAAGTAGAGTTTGACATCGCGCAAAACATGCACCTAAGGTGGCCACCCTTCATATTTTGATGCACCCTTTAAAGGGGTACACCACCTTTTAAATTTCATTAATAAGTATTAAAATGCTATTTTATCGTTCAAAAACGGAATCTAGACTCTAGTTACACCAAAAATTATAATGATTTATGATGAATTGAAAGTCAAAGGTGGACTCGATTTAAGGACTTAGCTTTTACGATTGTTTACTACCGTGAGTATTAGCTGAAGACCTACAAAAATGGACGTTGCACTGTTTCGCGCCGACTGAATCGCCCGATGCTCTTGATTTTTGGAGTGGGGGAAGCTATAGCATCCTGCTACTCAGCACTAACGCCATATATCGTCAATTCATGGAATTAATTGAAATAAGCAAGGGTGGGCCACCTTAATAGCCGGGCCACCTTTGGGTCACCTACCTTATGTTTCCTAATTTTTAAACCCTCTTCCTTTACGCTGAGAAAAAAATATCTACATTTAAACCCGTAGCGTCACGTGCAATTTGATAACGTCCTAGGATCATATATTTAAACCCAAGAAAAAGATCGAACTATTGGGTGTTTGGCGAGCACCTTTGCATTCGACCTTTTCCATGGGTTTAAATGGACACAATACAACGCTGCATGAGCTACGCCAATGAAATGGACTAAACTCCCCTCGGCCTAATATAAAGCTCGAAGGATTCTACTAAGATTTCAATAGAATTTCTGAAAAATTGAAGCAAAATGAAAAAGAAAACGCTAACAATTTTGCAGGAAGTTCAAGAAATTTGTACGTGGAAAATAGTTCGTAATTAGTCAGAAGATGACAGAAGTCTATTGAAAGATTTAAACTATTTTTGTCTGAAAAGAAAACAGGATAGAAAAAATGAAGATGAAAACTGTTGAACAGGTTTATGGATTGCTCACTGCTTTCGATTCAACAAATTTTAAAAAAGTTTTCTCAACGCACCAACAGACCACTTTTACACTGAAACAAATTGCTGAATTTAATTATTTTCATAGTTAAAAAAATGATAAAACTTAAAACTATTAGTTTTTAATCGTTTGGAAAAAAAATTACTTTTATTAACACAGCACAAAGGCCGCAAATTATAGCTATTTCAAATGGTAAAACTAAGGGGGTTTAGGTTTTATTCATACTTTTAAATATGTAAATATGCAGTAAAATTCAGCACTTTTTTTTTTTTTTTTTTTTGGTGTAGCAGTTTGAATTAAGTTTCAGTTCCAAAAGTATGTTAAACGTTCCTGACGCGTAAAAAACACATTCTTCACACGGTGAAAAATCTTGGAACAAAAGTATGATAGAGAACTGGAAAAGAATTCACGTATTTTCATCACTCACCATAAGAAATATTGGTGCGACGAACCTCCAGCAAATTATCCAGTAAAGCCCAGGAGAAAAGCCAATCATGTCTTTAATATCGTTACTAAAGCGTTGTGTTCCTTTTAACGGCAGCAACAAAAGAAGTATAAAAATAATGTTATTGAAAAATAAGTCAATTAACACTATCCATCCATTCTCGAGACGATTTCTGTTTAACCCTTTACTGCATGATTTTTTTTTTTCAATAAAATAATTTTTTTTTTTTTTTTTTTTTCAGTACAATTTTGATCCTTGAGACAGGGAAAAATAGTGAAAAAATTATTTCCATTATATTTCAATGGTAAAGAGCCTGAATATTAATTGTTCCAAATATGACCTTACCCTCATTTAGGTATTTCAATAGTTGTTTTTTTTTGTATATGGTACCCCTGCGTTACTCCCAAACATAACAATGAAAATCGGAAAATCTCGATCAGATTTTCAGTAAGCTATTTTCAACCACTCTGCACGTTCTCTATCCTGTGCTGCGCGCTCTAGGACAAAATCGACAATTCTTACTCGTTTAGTATCTGTTCCACATGTGACCCACTATGCAGCGACAGTACAACTCAAGTCCCCTACTCTTAGATAAGGCTTCAAAGTAATTGTTCCAGATCTGGGCTCATCTGCAGTTAAGGGTTAATTTATTAATTTTCCTGTTTAATTTTTTGATTTTTTTTTTTATCTTTATTTAATTTTTTTTTTTTTTTTTTTTTTTTTTTTTTTTTTTTTTTTTTTTTTTTTTTTTTTTTTTTTTTATGTACCTACTTACTTTTGTCGGATATAACTGACATTAGAGCAGAATGGAAGTATTATTATTTTTTCGAATATATTTAACATTGGAGTGAAAAGGGCTGAACATCTTTCAAGGCAGATCCTTTCTCTCATGTAAACTTTCTAATTCCAAATGAACGAGATGAGGCGTCATTTTTTCAGGGAGGTTCGCCCTCAAAATGGCCGAAACGGTGAAACAAGGATTAAATTTGGCACCAAAACTGTTTCATAGTTCGATAATTATAAGTTTCTTCATAGAATTGAACCGAAAGAATATTCCTGCTACTAAAAACGTATAGATCTACGATATTTGGGTTAAAATATTTGACGGCATGCTCTAAAAAGAAAGACTAGAAGTCCCAAACTGGGAGGGGGGTGTCAAAGACTATCCGAGGAAAGTGAAGCTTGCATTACCATAAATCCACGATACAGCGACAGATTCACAAAGAACAGCAAACAATATTGAATAAGTGGCGGACCAATGCTCTAAAAGAGAGAAAAAATAAACTCCACCCTGAAAAAAAGAAGAAAAAAAAGAGAGAAAAAAAAAAAAAGTCCATTATTATTTTGAAAAAGAAAGACGTAATCATTCAGATAAACCATTTTAATACCGTTCCCGAATTATTTTATGCAGTATAGATATAGATATCTACCTTTAACCGATCATGATCGTGCGCTCGTTTTGCATGCGTTAAGTTTTGAAGGCGTTTTATGTAAATAAAATGCATGAAAGATACGCGGACATCGAATAGTATGTTTTTGCTAATCTTTTTTTTTTTTTTTTTTTTTTTTTTTTTTTTTTTTTTTGGATGAGGGGAGAGGAAGATTTTGGTTTCAGTGAGGATCACAAACAGTCAATGCTAGAGTACTGACTAATATTGAAGGCAACAATGCGAATAGATGAAATTGGCGCATTCCAGTCCCAGCTTATAAAAACATTCTCAAGAATTCGTAGTATCTAAAACAATATCCTCTACCCTCCCTATTACAGTGGTGTTAAAGGTTTAAGGTTTTAAAACGGACCCTCATCGTTAATTCCAAAAAAAAAAAAACTTCCTGATTACTAAATATTTGAGTTTGGGCACGAACCAATCAGAGATGATAACTAGCAGAGGCTGAACAGAATTTATTGAGTTAATATATACACTGTAAAAAATAATTCATAAATTCTAATTATTACCAGAGGCACAATGACATATGAACCACGCAGGAAGTCTAGTAACTACTTTGACCAGAAAATTCTGGAGTTCGTACCAGAATATCATTTTAGAACTAAAATTTCCTCAACATTTTCAAGAACTATAGTACAAACACTAGAATTCTGGTAATTATACCATCCTTTACATCGGTTCACATATCGTTATGCTACTATGGTAATCATTTTTTTTTTCAGTGTATGAGAAAAACCGTTCCAAGAATTTTGAAGAAATTTTGACTGAACCTCATACTGTAAATATGTCTCAAAGGGACCAAAAAACCAAAATTCAAAGCCGAAAATACATCATTAACCATCAGTGGCGTAGCGTGCAATTTGGCAACGTTGTAATGTGTCCATTTAAACTCACATTAAAGGTCGACTGATAAGGTGTTCACCGAACACCCAATAGTTCGATTTTTTTAATGGGTTCAAACGGAGACACAACAACGTTGCCAAATTGCATGATACGCCACTGTTGACCATGGGCGGATACAGGTATATATGCCTCTATCTATCTCTCTCTCTCTCTCTCTCTCTCTCTCTCTCTCTCTCTCTCTCTCTCTCTCTCTCTCTCTCTCTCTCTCTCTCTCTCTCTTCTCTGTCTCTCTCTCTGTCTCTCTCTCTCTCTCTGTCTCTCTCTCTCCCCTCTCTCTCTCTCTCTCTCTCTCTCTCTCTCTCTCTCTCTCTCTCTCTCTCTCTCTCTCTCTCTCTCTCTCTTACCATTTGAACACGTGCGCTGGAAAACGATGGAGATAGAGGCTGTAAAGTCACGTGATGGCCCTGTTTAATGTCCTTCTCTAACACATGCGTTCAAATGGAAGGAGAGACAGAAAGGCAAATACATGTATCTACCCTCGTTGTTGGCACAAAGGAATTTGGAAAATTACCTGCGAACAAGAGACTAATCCAACTAAAAAATAAAATGAAAACAAAATTGCGACGAAAGTTTCTCTGTTCTTGCCGATCAGAGGAAATTCGTCGCTGAGCGCTGTGATAATTGCTTCTGAGCCGCCAAACTGAAAAATACCAAACACAAGTTCAAAGTTTTATATCAACACTCAATCATTAAATCCGTTTTACGTTTATACAAACAGGGAGTTTATTAGTCCTAAAGTTAGTCCTAGTTTAATAAAAAATATACCTACTTGTTTACTAGAAAGATAAATAAACTAAAATACAAAAATTACTATTGGTATTTATCAAAGTCAATGGTAGGCATCATAGTTATTGATTGTTGTAGTTATTTTTCTGATCAACAGTAAAAAAAAAAAAAAAAAAAAAAAAAAAAAAAAAAAAAAAAAAAAAGAAGTTTGTAAGTTGCCCAAAGCCAAAGTTGGTTTAGACTACTCGAAAAATCCTACAAGTATGTATGCAACACTACAAAAAAGCGCCTTCATTCTGATTCGACGCAACCTGCCGTAAGCATTGTGCAAACACCTCACTTAAACTCTCAGTCCAGGTGAGAGAAAAAAATAGTTATGGGCATTAACCATACTTGAATTGCGTAGTAACAGAGATGTAGCCATTTTAATTTTTTGGGCTTTGTTGTCTTCGGTGTCCATAAACAATTTATCCTTGTGGTCGAGTGCATCACGGGACGCCTCGCAGTAGTGTGGTCATTGGCTGATTCAGAAATTTGTCTGTCTCTCTCTCCTCCCTCTTGAATGCGTGCGTTGGAAAAAGACAGAGGTAGGGGCTAAA